>CM076570.1:415911793-416355015 GCA_034641835.2 Pinus albicaulis | reverse complement strand
GTTACACATCACCATTCATGTTGTTGCGACTATCAGTATATCTTCTATCCCTTTCATCTACATGCGCACCATTTGAATGCGGGAAGAGGAGTAGGGAATCGATTGAATTCTATGGTTTCCACTATTGGTGGAGTGCTAGTATTGCTATTAGTTTCAGCAATAGCAAAAGATGACAAGGCATCTTGAAAAACATTTGCAACATCAAATATACGAGTATTGTCCTCAGAAAAGAGGAAACTGCTGCTGCTTCTTTTCTTTTCCATGGCTCATCACAGAAAACCTCGAACCTCACTTTGGGTGTTGCATGTCCTTGAAAACTTGCATGCAACTATGGATGAAGAGCTGTAATTGCTCGGTACCCCCCCTTCTCACATTAACCTCTTTTCCAATATATGAAAAGAATCATTACACCGCTATCAAGAATTCGTTTCACATGAACCAAATTTTTATTTTCTTGATTTTAATTATTAAGGTAAAAATATATTCACCCAAAGTGTTTACGAGAGAGGTCTATTACATACTCCCCCCTTAAGAGAACACCATCCTCGGTGTGCTTCTCTCACAGAAACTTCAGCTTATAATCATGATATAATAATATAAACAACCCAAAGGGGGTCATTCCCCTCCATAATGAAACACTTTCATTTCTTTAAATACCATTAATTGAAACAATAATGTTTTTATCCATATTCATAAGCATGTATAGCGCAAAGAATATTTCATTTCCATTTCTAACTGCTTATCCCTTATTCAATTTATAAAAATATAGAAAAATCTCTATACGAACTTACCATTATTTACCAATTACTATTGGAAGTAATGATGGCTTTTATGCAAGCTCTCTGAGATTGGTTGAACACCCATAAACACTTCCTGGAAAGAGCTTGTAATGTATGACTACCAATTCAATCACATTAGTCACATAGTTTTCAAAATGAAAATACTTGCGACTATCAAACATTATTGCAATATAAAGAAATGTTTTAATCAAAGTAGTTCCATAAGTACTCAGAGAGAACCAACCCTCTCATCAATGCATCACGTGCACACTGTCTTAGCTCCTGCTAAAGACATCCACACAGTACTTCAAAAAGTACTCAGAGAGCACCTAGCTCTCTAATCATACCAATGGTCAATCCATGCACCATAGGCATATCCTAGCATCTACTAAGACATTCAAACAAATTAGTAATAATATAAATTAACTTATACATTAAGTAATTCATTTTCTGAGTGCTAAGCTCCTTTTCTCTTAATATCTACATAAGATATTTACACAATCTTATAAAACTTCATTTTAATACAACACATAACTTTTTACTTAACTTGTTCCATTATGAGAACCACAATGGTAAACAAAATTCTCCTCCTAATCCATAGGAGTTGGTTTCCACAACCAAATCGAGTCATTTTCACATCCAGACAGTTAATCTTTCCATATTAATTCAAAATAGCATAGCACACTAAAAATTCTTTATACTTATCTGGAAATTTAGTCTTTCAAGTTGTGGTCCTCCCAACCATCAAGGGAGGCTATTACGTCCTCCACTTTCCCCCTAGCTCCAGAATCTGGATGGTGCCCCAGGTTAACAGTGGAATAAATTCTCTTTCTACTATGGCCTCTGGATGGCCAATCTAGTCAAACTCAGAAAGTTTGGTTTCACAAGGGTTGTTGTGAGTTATTCTCAACTGATCACAACCAGCTCTAGAAAATACTCCCCTTTACTATTTTGCACAGAACCTACTCCTCCTCTGGGATTCAGCTTTATCCTTAGAGGAGTAGGTAACTATCTTTCCAACTGTCCCCAACCACCTCCTATTCTTGGAAACATTTTTAACATCAACTTAAAAATATTTTCTTTTCATTAATTAATTTAATCAAATTAAATAATTTTCTTTATCAACAGTGATGATTTAAGTTTTTCTTAACAGATAAAAGAAAATTAAACAAATTTTCTTTAACTAGTTAATACTAGTTAACTTTAATGGAGCTGTCACACCTCCCCCACCTAGAAGTAACATACATGTGTTGTACATTATTATTTCCGAAATAAAAAATTCATGCACATTAAAACATGATACTTTAACATTTACTGTTGCAATTCACATTTCAATGTTTGCGATGTTTTATTTTCACAGGTTTTCTGTTTCCATTAAGCTACCCACGCTTACTATAAGAAATAATGCTAATCGTAAATATGCATTTCTCAAGCACATATTATCTTACGAAATCATTTTAAGTTCCTGCATAAAATTTTGTCATGCATACAATGTCGTCATGCATAAAATTATATACCAATATTCATTAATGTGTATGTGTCAATAATGATTAGGGTATGAGTGCAAAAATTTCCAATTCCCATAATGTTATGCTCCAACAGACTGATAAATGAAGTAATTATCATAATCACTTGTTCACAACATTCAAATAGCTTTAGTCAAAATCGATTCGTGCCTATAGCTTTCATTAGTTATTCATTCATAACTAATCAATTCTATTAATAATTTTAATGCATCCATGACACGAGTCACTCTAAAACTAGTCATTCCATGCCACTAATAATCTTAATGCATTCATGACAACTCATGAAAAAACTAGTTAGTCAACTAGTCATTATAGCTAAGTCTCACAACTTGACCCATTAAGAGGCTTCATTTAATTTAATTTTAACACTCTCATCTTATATAAGGACTTTCCTCATCTTTTTCATTCATGCATTAGTTTCACACACCATCACTATGCACATCTATCTTTTTAAAGTAGTGCATGGTAACTTTAGAAATTTTATTGCATGCAAAAACAATTACTTCTTTTCAAACTCAAATGAAAGGTAACTATTTTTCTTTCATGCTTTTTATACTTTTTTTTCTTTAAAGAAATAAAGCATAATACACATATTAATATCATAGGAATATTCTTATGCAGAAAAAGTATATTATAGTAGCATGCACATTTTTAACAATTCTTTTGAATAGAAGCTAATCTCATGAAATGCCATTTTTTACATATATAAAAATTCCTTTTTAAAGGAAATCCACATGCACATGCACAGACCATGCCTTGAATATACCTCTATAACACAATGGCTATTCTTTGTGCATGCAAGAAAGATAACTCTCCCTCTTTGTGCATGCAAGCGAGATAGCTCTTCCTTTACTGTAGGAAACACATATTCCCTTCTTAGAATTCTATCATCATGAAATACTATTTTCATGTAAAAATATTAATATAATAGAAATTTTTAACATAATAATTATGTTTTCTAGAAGAGACGACATGGATTCTTTTCAGAAAAAACCAACATGATAAGTTTTCCTTCTACCATGGTATATATTTCTAAAAGATTATCATATTAGCAATGTTTTATTACTTTCCAAAAGAACTAGCACAATCTTGCATATTAAGTAAAACCACATTTTACTCTATATTTTTCTCTTTTAGTTGCAAGATTCACATGCAAGAATTATTTCAAAATATACATATTTCTCTCCCAGAAAAAATCAAATGTATATTAATTTAAACTTTCAAGAAAAACACACACATGGTTCATTTTCAAGAAACCAAATTGCCATCTCCTTTCATGAAAACTTCAACATAAAAATGGAATTCTTACGTACATGGAAAATATATATCATTTTTAAAGAAAATCTAACTTCATTGCTATTTACTTTGTACGCATTCTATTTTCCATAAATGCAATAACTATTGTTTCAAGAAACGAAATATAATAATACTTATCTCTTGAAACTCTTTGTTCAACCTAGATTAGAGATACGATGCCTTCTTTCACAGACACCCATTTCATCTTGGATCTCTTTAGAATAATTTTATAACATACCTCAATTTCTTTTCGCTTAACAAATCCCAAAGGCACTAGTGTTGCAACCTTTATCTCTGATACCACTTGTAACATACGTCGTTAACTTCACATGGAAATGTAAGGAGTTAAATATTTTTATACAAGTTACTTATGGGTAACTATCCATTCATTATTAAATATTCCTTACTCATCATTACATAGAATGTTTACCAGTTCATAATGTAATTTTTAGAATAAGAAAATTAAGTTCCTTAACCATTAACAACCTCCATTACAGTACATTAACATAATACTGTATGATGTAACCTTCCACTCATTTCATTATTCATGTAGTCATCACATACTTTCCATTATGAACATCATAAAAAGAAAGGAATGAACTTCATCAACTTGACACAATAATCAATCAGATCATTGAACACCAATATACCTTGGAAACCCCATAGGGTGAAAACTAGCAAAGTTTAATTTTATTATTAAATTCTCATGAGGGTGATCATCCCTCACGCAATGGCTTATAAGGGATACCATCCCTTAACCATCGTTTATAAATCTTACAAGGAAATATACAAATATCTAGCTTAAATCCATTACAATAAATATGATAACATTTACCCACTAATCTTCATATCTTCATGTCTTCATATCTTGGTGGCATGGATGCCCTACAATGGACCATCATACATTGGATCATCCTACATCTCGCACTTATCTGCATGAACCATAATCATTTACCTGCCACCAAGTTAAGCATAATATTTCCTTTGTACAGGTCACCATCATACCCTACTAATGATGCCTTCAACATACATTGATGTCAATATTCATAAAGTACTAATCAACCATTTCATATATCTATACTAGAGAGGCTTCTCCATCTACTCTTGTATATTCATGACATGAAAGTAAAATACCTTGACATTCTCCCTTTAACAACACATACTGCATATGTTCTAGTTATAAATAATCATATTAACTAATGTTTCTCTCGCATAAGAACACATTTATCCAAGAAAATAGCTACATATCCCCAGCATTTCTTTAAAATAGACTGATATATCAGTTACGATATTCGTGCATGCGATTTATATAAACTTAATCAAAATAGCTAACCCTTAAGCTATTACTTTTAGTGCATGGAATGCAAGCTAACATAACAAATATTGTTCCCATGCATGCAAATGCATATAGATTTCAAAAGAGTCTCCCCAAAGGAGTTCTTACACAAAAAAGCACATAGCTTCCTTCATGAGTCTTCCCAAAGAAAATCTCAACACAAGTGAGCATGTAAAAGTATGTTTTCTTTTCTGTAAAACTATGCAATTAAACATACAAATACATGTCTTCTTTTTCAAAGATTATACTAACAATAATTTCCAATTTATTTTAATACAACATGCTATCTTTCCCACATACAAATATGTATATTCTTTCAAATGAAAGTTAATACGTATATTGCATGCCTATGCATGATCTTCTTCCAAAAGGAACTAACATCATAATCATGATAATATAAAAGTAATCACACAATTTTCTCATCTAAAGAAATAAGACTGAATAGTTCCCTCATCTGTGGATTTATTAAATAAATAATCTTTACCAATACTATGGTAATCTATCCATGAATTTATTAAATATCTAATATTTACAACATGGTTAAGGTATACATATATATTCATAAAACTCTTCGAAGAATATTAATGTGAGAAACTTTTCTCTTTTCTTCTTCACTATACATGAAAATATTTCAAGAGTTACCCTCTTTAATCTATTCAAGAAAATACCTTGGACTTTTTAGCATTTCGTAAACTAAATTAGTACAAAATCCCTTTTAAAATAAAGAGCATGCATCTTCTATTTTCTTGCTTATACAATATTATATAAATATTTATATTAAAGAGTTACTTTCTTTAATCTATTGAAGAAAATCCCAACTTATTATATCTTCCCATGAAATATTTTCTCATATATTCACTTCATCTTGATATGGGAATAAAACTTATTTATAATGCGATTGAAAGATAACTGAGGTAAATAATCAATAGTGAATTTTTTTCAGTCATATTCCAAATAACTAATGAAATACCCTCTTCTTTCTGTGTAACTAATCCCAAGAAAGATGAGAAAAATTATTACTTATTATTTAATGTTTTCCCATAATGTTTTCCCAAGAGAAGTTATATATATAAATATATTCACCAAAGAAAATATTTATATGCAGTCTTATTTTCCAAATAAGAGCCTTAATTCTTTCCTTTTCCACAAATAAAAAAAATGCATATGAAATAATTCTCAAGACTGCTTATTTAATCTTGGGAATAACTATTTTCAAAACTTTTCAGTAAAAAAAATTAACAAAATACTTATCTTTTAATTTATGGAGATTGTTTGTACAGGCTCTCCTACATCTTGTTTATACACGCTCTCCCACAGCAACTACTTAGTGGCCTTGTGCATGAAATATATGTTGGCACCATTCACCAATGATTAATACTTGTAATATGCGATGGTAACCAACACTAGAGTAACAAACACACTCTTCCTCTTAGTATTCTTCAACGGAAGACAACCATCACCATTGTTGTTGCCGTGACTATCAGTATATCTTCTATCCCTTCCATCTACATGCGCACCATTTGAATGCAGGAAGAGGAGTAGGGCATCGATTGAATTCTGTAGTTTCCATTTTTGGCGGAGCGTTGGTATTTCTATTAGCTTCAGCAATAGTAGAAGATGAAAAGGCATCTTGAAAAGCATTTTCAACATCAAATATAAAAGTATTTTCCTCGAAAGAGAAGAAACTGCTCCTGCTTCTTTTATTTTCCATGGCTCATCACAGAAAACCTTGAACCACACTTTGGGTGCTGCCTCTCCTTTAAAAATTCCATGCAATTGTGGATGAGGAGCTACAATTGCTCAGTACCCCCCATTCTCACATTAACCTCTTTTCCAATATATGAAAAGAATCATTCCACCGTTATCAAGAATTCGTTTCACGTGAACCAAATCTTTATTTTCTTGATTTGAATAATTAAGGTAAAAATATATTTACCATAAGTGTTTATGGGAGAGGTCTGTTACAGGATGGTTTCCAATGCTATATGTAAGGTACGTTGCTCATGAAGAATATTATTAAACTAACTCGTATATGTTAAGAAGCTATAGTTAGGATCACTTCGATTTGGCCCTCAATTGATTAACATCGAACTGTGAGACTAATCTGATGTGACATAAAAAGGGATAGTAAAATATTTAAGTAGATCATAGGAAGTATAACATAGTCATATAGTATATAGGTATAGTGGTTAACCTATGTAATACTATATAGACCCATTTATTATATCAGTTCAAGGTGAATGACTATTAAATGAAAAATGAGGTAGAAATCAAGGAAGTATATGTAATAAGATTGTATAGATATAATAAGTGAAGAGGTATATATATATATATACACTCTAAAAATAAAAATATTATTGTAAGGAAGAATAAGTAATTAGTTCTGAAAAATCACAATAGGTGTATCCAAAACCTGGGTAAGGTGAGATCATCCAATTACATCAGTCCTAAGTAAAATTAGGATAGACGTTAAGTTAGATAAATTCACAACCTATGTATATGGAGAAACAGTGCAAATAGGAAACTATGATGAAAATCAATTATACACGTATCCTAACTATTGGTTAATAATGAAACATATACATGACATATTTAAGAATGCAAAGCATATCTCGTCAACATATGACGAAAAAAAAAATGTGAAGTGAGAGGTATTAAAAATGGTATGAGAGCATTAGCTAACACACTAGGAAAATTATGTGGTCACACAGAAATTTTATGCTGCCGTAAAATTTTTATGGAATTTAAATTTTTCTAATGTTTAATATCATGTACAGTGAACAATACTGAAGTATACAGCTATGAACTATGACTGAAGAGGATGAGCTGTATGTAGATCTGGGTGGTGGAGAAGACAAGCCAGATCCAAATGCTCCATTGACGACTATGTTTTAAAGAATGCAAAGAGAAATGGCATAGCTTAAAAGACACAATGAAAGGCTATCTTTAGCCAATGAGTAGCAGGATAGACTTTTAAGAGAAGTGACTTCTTGAAATAGTCAAGAAGGTGAAGATTCCGAAAGGAAGAGAAAGGGAAGAGTCTATTTCTCAAAAGATTTCGAGGAAGATGACACCTCTAGACAACAGTCTAGATGAAAGAAGGAATTGCAGGGTGAACTAAAGAAAATCAAACCTCCCTCCTATGATGGAGAGAAGGAGGAAGATGTTTGAGCATGGCTTCTGAAAATGATAAAGTACTTTCAGGTTTATGAATATAAAAGTAACTTAAGGGCGAGGCTGGCTATTTATAAACTACAAGAAGAGGCTACCTTGTGGTGGGAAGAAACAAAAATGGTTCATGCCATTGATAAGAAAATGGTTACTTGGGAGGATTTTCAAGTTAAGTTTAAAAATCGATACTTGAATGAACGTTATTATGACGATAAAGCAAAAGAGTTTCATGAACTCATATTGGGACAGCTCAATATTGATGAGTTTGTAACGAAATTCACAAATTTTTTATGATATGTACCTTATATCAGAGAGGAAAAGGCAAAGATACAATAGTTCTTGAATTGTTTACCCACTATTTACAAGGAAAAGGTAGAATTTGATAACATTAAGACTATGGATGAGGTGGTGCACAAGGTGATATGGTGTTACTAGCAATTCAAAGGTAAGAGTGAACAAGGAAAGAATTGGCCAAACAAAGGTGACTCCAGCAGAAAGAAAACAAAACTAGCATTTCTGAAGAACTTTGGGAGAAACCACCAAAGAAATAAGTTCAGTAAAATGGGTGAAAATCAAACTGCTCAATCACAAACTGGGTCCAAACAAGTGAACAGAAATAATAAAAGAGAGGGGACTGTTAAAATGAAAGAACCTTTGAAGTGTTGGGGTTGTGGAGAGCCTCATTTATTGAGGGATTTCCCACATCGAAATATCCATACTTTATAAGTGCTGAGAGAGGCAACGAATATTAATGATGTGGCAAGGAACATCCCAAAAATCAGTGCTGCTCTAGAAGATCGTCAGGCATAACACCAGTCCACTATGGCTGAAGTAGAAGGTATGATTGATGACCAATCTGTTAATTTTTTAATAGATCCAGGTGCATCTTTAAGTTATATCACTCCTCAAATGGTAGAAAAATGTAATTTAAAGTCATATAAGTTTCAGCAATCTTGGTTAGTTGAGTTAGCCACTGGCACAAAATAGAAAGTAACTCATAAGTTACCCCAAACAACCATAAATCTGAATGGATACCAAACAAAATTAAATTTAAATATTCTTGCATTAGGGTCTTATGATGTACTGGTAGGGATGGAATGGTTAGAAAAACATAAGACAATATTGAATTGTTTATACAAAACCTTGCACTGCATTGACAAGGAGGGAAAACCTATTACAGTAAAAGGAAAGCCTAAACCCATATTTGTGAGACAAATTTCAGCTCTTCAGTTAAAGAGAATTTCTATAAAAGGTTATTAGGTGTATTTTGTTAATGTAGAGGAGTTGGGACAGCAAGCAGAGGAAAATATGTTGGAAACCTTACCGGTAAGAAGGGAATTTAAAGATGTTTTTCTAGATGAAATTCCTCATCTACCCCTTAGGAGCGAAATTGATTTTTTATTTGATTTAGTGCCAGGAGAAACTCCAGTTTCTAGAGCCCCATATAGAATGAGTACTCTAGAATTAATGGAGTTAAAAATTCAACTACAAGAGTTGTTGGACAGAGGTTACATTAGACCGAGTGTATCCCCATGGGGAGCACCAATGTTGTTCATGAAAAATAAAGATGGAACCTTTAGAATGTGTATTGATTATCGTCAAATAAACAAGCTGACAATAAAAAATATATATCCATTACCTAGGATAGATGATCTCTTTGACCAGGTTAGAGGGGCAACATTGTTCTCAAAAATTGATTTAAGGACAGGTTACCATAAGTTAAGGATTAAAGATGAAGATATCAGTAACATTTAGAATCAGGTATGGACACTACAAGTTTGTGGTCCTACCTTTTGGGTGGACCAATGCACCCGCCACTTTTATTTTCTTAATCAGTAATCTCTTAAATAAATACTTGGACAATTTTGTACTAGTATTTATTGATAACATTTTGATTTATTCCAAAAGTGAAGCTGAGCATAAAGAACATCTTATAACTGTTCTTCAAACTCTCAGGGAAAACAAATTGTATGCTAATTTTAGAAAATGTGAATTTTTCAAAGATAAAATTCAATACTTAGGGCATATAATTTTAGAACAAGGGTTGGCAGTAGGGCCAGAAAAGATAAAAGAAATCAAAGAGTGATTGGTACCTACTGATGTATCTACTGTAAGATCCTTTATGGGAATTGTAGAATACTATTGAAGGTTTGTAGAGAGATTTTCAGCCTTATCCTACCCCATTACTTCCTTACAAAGAAAAGGAGTTAAATTTGAATGGACTGAAAAATGTCAAAATAGCTTTGAGCAACTAAAACTGAAACTTACTACAACACCTATTCGAAAGATTGCAGATCCAGATCAGGAATTTGTAATATGCACAGATGCCTGTCGAGAAGAAATAGGGTGAGTACTACTACAAGAAAATTCTGTGATAGCCTATGAATCCAAAAAACTTAAGAAACATGAGTAGAATTATAGTGTGCATGATCTTGAATTAGTTGTTGTAATACATGCTTTCAAGATGTGGAGACATTACCTTCTAGGAAAAAAAATTGTGTTGATGACAGATCACATTAGCCTAAAGTATTTCTTCACTCAAACAAATCTGAACGCTAGGAAAGCGAGGTGGTTTTCTTTCCTTAGTGAGTTTGACATCGATATTAAACATATTAAAGGCAAGGAAAACAATATTGCAGATGCATTAAGGAGAAATTCTTGGAAAAATGTGAGTAATATTGGAAGTAGTGTCAACTTTGACTAGGAGGGACCGATATAAGGGGTAGTGAACCAAGACCAAAACTATGAAAAGCTTCAACCAAAAATGCTAAAAAAAGAAATGAAAGGGTATACACAGAATCAAAAAAGGCTAATTTTCTATAGAGATAGATTGTACATTCTTGACGTAGACTCCTTAAAGAAAGAAATTTTGGATGAATATCATAAAATACTCTATGCTAAATATCTTGGGTACCATAAATTACTCACATCTTTAAGAAAGAACCTGTTTTGGCATAGGATGAAAAATGATGTGGAAAATTATTTAGTTAGATGTATTGAATGTCAACAAGTAAAGGTTGAACATCAGCATCCAGCTAGGCTGTTGAATCCTTTACCCATTTCAGAATGGAAGTGGGAGACTGTTTCAATGGATTTTATTACAGGTTTACCAAGAACCAAATATCAACATGACTCTGTCATGGTTGTAGTGGATACTTTGACTAAAGCTTCTCATTTTATACCTGTACAATTTACCTTTGTAACATATCAAGTAGAAAATGTGTTTATGAAGGAGATTGTCCAATTTCATGGTGTTCCTAAAATGATCATTCTAGACAGAGACGCAAAATTTACTGCAGTCTTTTGGAGGAGTTTGTTTGGAGGCATGGGTACCAAATTAAATTTTAGTACTGCCTACCATCCCGAAACTAATGGCCAAACCAAAAGAACAAACCATATTCTAGAGGATATGTTAAGGATGTATGTTATGGATAGCCCGACCAAGTGGGAAGGCGATTTACACTTAGCAGAATTTTCCTACAACAATAGTTACCAAGCTTCCATAAAGATGAGCCTGTTTGAAGCACTTTATGGCAGAAAGTGCCATTGCTCCCTAAGTTGGAGTCAACCTGAATATAAAATGATATTTGGAGGAGAAGCTTTACAAGAAATGGAAAAATTTATGAAATAGATTCAGAAAAATATCAAAACAGCTCAAGACAGACAGAAAATTTATGCAAACAAAAAGATAGTTCACCGATAATTCAGTGTGGGTGATCATGTATATCTAAGGATTAAGCCAAAGAAGAGTACTTTGCACACCGAAAGCTGTGCAAAATTAGCTCCACGATATTGTGGACCTTTTGAAGTGTTGGAAAGAGTGGGACTAGTTTCCTATAAGATGGCCTTAAACATTCACATTAAGGTTCATGATGTATTTCATGTTTCTTTGTTAAAAAAAAATGTGTACATGATTCTACTCACGTTATTGATTGGAATGTGATTCAGGTGGAACGAGAAGGGGAATTCCTTCCCGAGACGCTTCAAATCTTAGAACGGGAAGAACTTGAACTTTGGAATTGGACAATGGTCAGGGTACAAGTGCAGTGAAGGAATTTTACACCCGAAGAGGCTACTTGGGAGTGAAAATCTGATATGATGGAAAAATATCCATCACTATTTACACAGTGATTTCACTAATTATTTTGTCAACATCGAGGATGGTGTTTTCTTTTAGAGGGGGAATATTTAATACCCCAATTTTCTATGCTTTTAATTTGACAATTTCACAGGTCCAAAGGGAATAGTAGACCCCAATGGATAACTATTATGTGGATTTATTTTACTTTTTATTTAATAAAAATAAAATGGAAAAATATGTGTGCTATGAATAGATTAAGAACTGAGATCTGAAAAACCTAATCCATGAGGATGGATAAGGTGATAAGACTTTACCACACCTTCCAGCAAATCCTTGGAAGGAATAAAACAAGTTACTAAAAATTAGATTTCGAGAAAAGTATCTAATTTCCCCAATAAAGAGGAAAGTATTGGGAAGAGGTGGAAGAAGTTGGAAAAGTGGAAAAGACAGCGTTTAAAGTACCTCTGTGGAAGAAACAGAGGTTAATCCTAGGAAAAATAGGAAGAAAGCATCCTGAAATTACTAGACACAGTAATTGGAAACAGTCTAGGGAAAGCAAAGCTTATATAATATGCTGCGGGATAGACAAAGGATTTTCTGGCTCTGGGAGCTAAGGTCTCGGCTTGGGGGTGAGTTACGAAGAGAGAAATCTACAATTGGGTGGAAACTAGTCAGAGCTAAATTGTTATGCACACTAAACTAGAAATCAACTAGTTGATGTTAAATATTTATGTGTGATGCTTGGCATCTGATTAGAGAATTGCTAATATTATTGTGCAAATTTTTTAAGTTAAATTTTCAGAATGTACATAGGCTAAATTAGCGTTGCGTAAAATGATTTAAATTTCCCATACATTTAACAAATTTTTTTACAGTATTAATACCGAAATCTGTATAGTTTTATGGAAAAAGTTTTTTTAGATCCAAATCCCAAAATCGCTAAACCCGATAATAGGTTTAAATCTAGGGTTAGGAATCTAACAGAGAATTTCTCTACAATAGTAGACAAATAAATTATTATTGGTACTATGACTAGGATCACAAGGAAAAATGTTTCTAACTGTAAATTTAATTAAAATTCAGATATGTTCTATATAACTCTATGTAGTTAGAAATAGAGACTTTTGTACAAATCCATATTACTGTATTAAATACAGAACATTATTTCATACATAAATGATAGAGAAACGGTCAGAACACAATACTAGTCTATCAATATTAGCAGGGAACTTGAAATAAAAAAAAGGTAAAAATCAAAGTTTTCCTATTTTAGAAACATATGGAAAGAAATATTCATGAAATATAGACATAAATATAGCTGTATAAAAGTAATGAAATTTACTTTGAGTACAGCTAAGAACTGAATAATTTTACTACAGTAATATGTTGATCTATCTGATTATTACACAATTATGTCCTAAGAAATCTAAATATTTCTCATAATGGAATATAATATAAGTAGAATTATATTAAAAAATGGGCTAAGATAGTACCTAATTACTATGCATCTATGTATAAAAACATACTACTTACTGAGATATTATATTTAAATTAATGTGTAAATTGGAAAATAGTATACCTCGCTGCGAAATGGGAAAGTATTAATAAGTTTTGTTCTTTATTACTAGAAGAGAACATATATACATATTTCCATCAAAATCATCATTATCCAAAAAGTTGGTGATATTGTCACCAAGATTTATGAGAAAATCAACAATACTCAGTTATCACTATCAACTATTAACCAGAACAGAGTAATTTGGTTGGAGACAGTAGAGAAAGCATAAACATAAAAATTTTACATTTAAAAACTAGATGGAGAAATTTTTTATGAAAGATAACACATTCCAGCTTGTGGGTTATATACCCAACCATGTTTATTATATTATAAAGGAAAATAATTATAGGTACAGTGACCTAGTAAGATCTAGGGTCACTAAAAAACAATATGATATGTCTCTAGCAATGCAGCAAGATGACCAATGTAGCAGAGGAACTTGAGTATGTCAATACCAACATGTGAAAAAAAACCGAACTAAATCTCAAGAAAAGAGGCCGCATGAGTTACAAGACTTCTATCCAAAAAGAAAGGAACCAGGGTGGGGATGTACCTGGAAAACCCCAATAAATCGAATTAGAAACATTTAAGTCAAATAAAATTACAATAAAATACAACCGTGAGAAATCGAAATGCAGAGGCTAAATGAAATTGAAGTGCAGAGGCTAAATGAAATACCTTCAAGAGGTTTTGCGTTCACAGAAACCCACACCTGCAACCACAACAATCAAAGTAAGACGGAGATAGAGTATTACAATTAGAAAAGAAACAAAAATGAAAAGGTAAGTGGTATCAAGAAACCCTAGTAATGCAAATTCAAAACACCAGAACATACCTGTGGAAATTCCAGGGTGAACGAAACCCTTGGGTCGATAGCAAGTAGCTGGAACGTCATTCTAAAAACCTTGGATGGTAGAAGGAAACGTCTGAGGCATTTACAAGTTGAGGTGGTCCATCTATGTTGGGTTATCCCTCACCCAAGAAGAACATCATAGATTTAAGACGTTGAGGGAAATGTTGAAGCCAGGAAAGACATGTACACAAATTACAACAGTGAAAAAGCCTTAAATAAACTAAAATATACAACATACAACCATACCCTGAAGCCAACCATAAACTATGTGCTCATAACTGTGATTCGAGAAATCCAAAGTCCCTTAAGTATAAAAATGATGCAGAAAGACTGCACCCTTTTTACAAGGGAAGCGTCTAAGTGAATAGAGAAAACAGAAATTTACAATATGATTCGATAGAAAATCATTATAGTAGGCTTCCATGTGAAACAATTAGCTCTTTCAAGAATTAAAACAAAAATCACAGAAACCAAGTAGTCCATGTGAAATGTAACTATTTCCCTCTATTGTCATTCATGGTGTTTTAGAGAAGAGTAGAGTGACAAGAATTATTAACTGAATCGGAATCAACTATAGAGGTGAGAAGAAAGGAGTTACCTGAGAAATGCAACATGGCTGTCTTGAGAGGGCGTGTTGTTCTTCTTGGACGAGTGAGAGGCGAGATGCAGAAAACCACCCTTACGAACAACTAAAACAAGAATATCAAATGAAGTGTAAACACCTGAAAGAGAAACTGATATACACCACAATTAAACCCTAATTGGAGAAACATGCACACCATCCATGTGGCAAGAGATGGGAGGGGGATGCTGGTTTGATGAGATGGGTCTCAGAAATTGAATCAAATTCACATCAACCACTATATGAAATCTTGAGTGGTAAAATCCAAATATCTACGCATGAAAGAATCAGTACAATGTCACATTGGAGGCAACACAAAAATTCAAGAGTTTGGTTCCACCTGTCTCATAAACTTTACATACAAGATGCCACGAATCACCTTGAGTGCGGAAGGGTATAGAAATGTATACATTAACACTAAAACTACCATTAACATTCTCAAGCCCAATGACAAGTTAATGGGTGCCATTATGTTGATAGGATGATTTCCAACGCTATACGTAAAGTACATTGCTCATGGGGAATAGTATTAACCTAACTGGTATATGTTAAGAAGATATAGTAAGGATCACTTCGATTTGGCTCTCAATTGATTAACATCGAACTATGATACCAATGTGATGTGACATAAAAAGAGATATTAAAAGATTTAAGTAGAGAATAGGAAGTATAAGATAGTCATATAGTATATAGGTATAGTGGTTAACCTAGGTAATACTATATAGACCCCTTTATTATAGGAGTTCAAGGTGAATGACAAATAAATGAACAGTGAGGTAGAAATCAAGGAAGTATATGTAATGAGAGTGTATAGATATAATAACTGAAGAGGTATATATATATATATATACACTCTAAAAATAGAAATATTCTTATAAGGAAGAATAAGGAGTTAGTTCTGAAAAACCAAAATAGGTGTATCAAAAACCTAGGTAAGGTGAAATCATCCAATTGCATCAGTCCTAAGTAAGCTTAGGATCGAAGTTAACTTAGATAAATTCACAACCTATGTCTATGGAGAAACAATGCAATTAGGATACTATGATGAAAATCAATTATACAAGTATCCTAACTGATGGTTAATAATGAAACATATACATGACATAGTTAAGAATCTAAATCATATCTCGTCAACATATGACAGAGAAAAAAAAAGAAAAAAAATTGTTAAGTGAGAGGTATTATAGTTTTCACCTTTGGGAATTTCCCATTCATTTCACAAACCACCGTCTTGATAAATCTATTTCCACTATGACAAGGAACTTTGTAACTTTAGGGAGTTTGAGGAGGTTATACTTCGTTCTGCCGCCGAGTATACTTCCAGATTGATTCTAGGTAAAATGTTTTCATTTCTGGTGTATATGCCTAGCCTACTATTTTTTTATAAGTTCTTTGTCCACCATTATTTCTTAATCTACAGTTATTGACTTATTTTCTTTTTTGTTATATACAGAAGGGTTGTAACCAATTTCTTTATTTCTGAATTGAATCCCAATTGAAATAATCTTCCTGCACCTTAGACTTGCCTCTCCTTTTGCATCTCGCTTCTTATTTACTGAGTATTTTGGTAAATTTTATAATGATTTCCTTGGAAACTTATACGATTTTGTTGGTGCCCCTATATATTATTTTTGAGGTAGATTCGATACGACTATTCATAACCTCTCTACCCTTTATTTACTTCTTTTTAAGGCTTTGTTCCAATTTGTTTTCTTCCAACACCCATTTGCTGGGATTTATTATATCTAAGAAGGATTTTGGGAATTTTCTTAAGGTTTTTCCTCTATGCTTTAATTTAGGATTTTCAATCTTATTCCGAATTTATTTTAATCCAATATATCACGAATTTTCAAACTGTGATTTAAAATTTCTGAAGAAAAAACGTTTTTCCTTAAACGCAAATTGTTACCACAACCATCTCATGTCGCAATGGGATATCCAGAGTAATGGAGGCTTAATTTGTGGTAAGATAATATGGCCTTAGAGTTTATTTGTACCGCAAATCTCTTCCCTTGCAGCTCGGAGGTTTTTAGTATTGTTCATGCTTCTGAGTATTAACTTTACATTTTCCTTTTTTCTAATATTAATTTGTTCAAAAATGTTTAATGATTTCTCATCTGAATTTTGTGAGTTGTATCTCACAGATAATCAACTCTATCTACTGTATATGCATGACTATCAATTTTATTAGGCTTAAACTCGGCCCTCAATGTCTTACATCTTATTAAGCGACTTGTTATATATATATATATATATATATATATATATATATATATATTGTCTGAATACTAATCTTGTCTCTTATGTGATTACAGTTATAACCTAGCTATGTTATTTCATAAGGTAATTAACCACATATTTTGGCATTTAACTTCTCTATATATTTTATATACCTATATAAAATTTTGTTTCATCTAGCTTGTCTCAAACTCTAACTCCTAATTCTGTTCTTTACAGGTATGACTAAGGAATTACATACTTGTGGAATTATTTTACATCCTGTGCACTTATGTACATGTTAATAATAAGGGATTTATTTCTTTCCCAGGTTGGTGGAATGTATGTCGGTTTTCTCCAATGAAATATTTTTATTTTTCTTTAGCCTTTTCAATTCTATATAAGAACGAAATTTTCTTTGTGTAAAATTATGTTTATACACAATTCTGGTTTACTTGTATAACCCGCATATTTCCTTATTTATAAGGATGGACTGTGTGTGCTCAACAATTTTTAATTACTTCCTTCCTAACTTCTATTTAAATGAAGTAACATTGATACTTCTATATATTACTTTTTAATTCATCTAAATATTCTTTTTTATAATTCTGGTAGACTTACATACTAGCACAACCACATTATATTTACTAATGTGGTTGACATAAGCCGATAGGCATATATAAAATGGATTTACAACCACATTTACCAATGTGGTTGATATACGCCGATAGGCCTATATCCACTACCCATGACATTAATTTATATATCAATAAATAAATATTATATATAATAATTTTATTATATTAACTTGAAATATAAATATTATATATTAATAATAATATTTATCAATATATTAAATTTGATTAAAATCAGAAAAATAATTTATATATATTAATAATATTGATTGATATATTAACTATATTTATTAATATATTGATAATATTAACTATATACATACTATATATTAACTTGAAATATATATATAATATATAATAAAAATATTTATTAATATAAAGTAATAAATAATAATATTAATAATAAATAATATTTTAATATTTATGTTAGAAGCATGTTAGAAGCATAAGTTAAATACATACTTCTAATGTTTTTATACTTAGCGCTTTTTCATATTAACTTTTAACTTTATTATTTAATTCACTATATAATTCAACCCGATCCCGTATTATTTTAACTATATAAAACTCCCAATTATTACATATCCCGCCCCTTTGGTTGAAAAATAACCTTAGCATTGTGTTAATTGTGATTAATTAGTTAAAACCACGAGTAATTAAGAACCCTGATTCCCCGCGGCATTAAAAAAGGATTAATTAACCCTCATGCTTAATTAATAAGTTACCCCACCAATCGAATTTCCCCCGATATGATTAAATCGTGTTTAATTGTATTAGGCCCACCCTTGCTATTTCCCTATCATCTCACCTCCCCGACATCCATCTGATCAACCCCTTCACATCCAATGGCTGTCGTCGATATCGCATTGCCCCCATGTCTGAACAATAACGCCCGATCGCTAAGCAGTTTTCCAAACAGTGTCTCGCCACGCGTCGCAAAGGGTATGGAATCATTGGCTTTCACTTGAAAACATCCCATCCCCAAAAGAGATGCGATGTATACCGCTTACCACCCTTCGCATTAAAAAAAAAAGCCTTTCCTGCATACGTCATCCGCCCGAAAAAGAAAACCCCGCCAACTTTAATAATAAATAATATTTTAATATTTATAAATACATTAATATCATAGATGGTTATATTATTAATAAACCAAAAGAAATAATAATATATTAATAATATATATTATATCATAGTTGGTTATATTACTAATAATACATATGAATAATATTATAATATTATTAATAAATATTAGAATATTTATTAATAATATATATTAATATATTAATAAAATTAAACCCAAAAACATAAGAAAGTAATAAAATTTAAGAAATAATATATTAAACTCAAGAGAGTAATAAAGCATATGAAACAATATTTAAAAACAAAAAACCTGAGAGATTAATAAACCCTAACAATTAATATTTTAAAGTGAAGATATTAATAAACCCAAGGGATAATTAATAATAGAAACCAAATGTCATCATAAACCAAATGAATTGGTGAACCCAAGGGATAAATATCATAAACATAAGGGATCAATATTAAAAGCACAAGAGATTAATAAACCGTAAGAATTGATATTTTGAACTAAAAGACCTAATAGATTAATAATCCATAACAATCCGTATTTTAAACATAAGATATTAATAAACCAACAGGATTATTAAAATTATAAACCAAAAGAACTAATAGACCCAAGGGTTTAATATTATAAAGCAAAGGAATCAACGAACCCAAGGGATAAATATTATAAACCTAACAGATGAATATTATAAACAATAGAGATTAATAAACCCTAAGAATTAATATTTTAAACTGAAAAATCCAAGAAATTAACAAACCCTGAGAATTAGTTTTTTAAACTCAAGAGAGTAATAAACTGAATGTGTGATTAACATTATAAACCAAAAGAACTAATAAACCCAAGGCTTTAACATTATAAACCAAAGGAATCAGTGAACCCAAGGAATAAATATTAAAAACCTAAGGGATCAATAAGGCCAAGGGCAATATTAAAAATAATATAGATTCATAAAACCCAAGAGTTTAATACTATAAACCAAAGGAATTGGTGAACCCAAGTGAAAACCATTACCCAACAAATTATAGACCAAAGGAATTGGTGAACCCAAGGGAATTGATTTAAACATTGAGACAATTGTTGCCACAATGCGACATTGGCCCAACTATGACTAGGGTTGGCCATGGGTGATTTTCATATTGAGACAATATTTGTCAGAATGTCACATTTGATCATGGATGACATTGATCGATTATTCATATTATAAACCAAAAGAACTAATAAACCCAAGGGTTTAATATTATAAACCAAAGGAATTGGTGAACCCAAGGGACAACCATTACCCAAAAAATTATAAACCAAAAGGAATTGGTGAACCCAAGGGAATTGATTTAAACATTGAGGCAATTGTTGTCACAATGAGACGTTGGACCAACTATGACCATGGTTGCCCATGGGTGATTTTCATATAGAGACAATATTTTTCATAATGTGACATTTGATCATGGATGAAATTGATCAATTATTCATATTATAAACCAAAAGAACTATTAAAACAAAGGGTTTAATATTATAAACCAAAGGAATTGGTGAACCCAAGGGAATTGATTTAAACATTGAGACAATTGTTGTCACAATGCGATGTTGGACCAACTATGACCATGGCTAGCCATGGGTGATTTTCATGTTGAGACAATATTTGTCAGAATGTGACATTTGAACATGGATGACATTGATCAATTATTCATATTATAAATAAAAAGAACTAATAAACCCAAGGGTTTAATATTATAAACCAAAGGAATTCCTGAACCCAAGGGAACTGATTTAAACATTGAGATAATTTCTGTAACAATGCGACGTTGGACCAACTATGACCATGGTTGGCCATGGGTGATTTTCATATTGAGAAAAGATATTTCAAAGTGTGACATTTTATAATGGATGACATTGATCGATTATTCATATTATAAACCAAAAGAACTAATAAACCCAAGGGTTTAATATTCTAAACCAAAGGAATTGGTGAACCCAAGGGACAACCATTACTCAACAAACTATAAACCAAAAGGAATTGGTGAACCCAAGGGAATTGATTTAAACATTGAGACAATTGTTGTCACAATGCGATGTTGGACCAACTATGACCATGGTTGGCCATGGGTGATTTTCATATTGAGACAATGTTTTTCAGAATGTGTCATTTGATCATGCATGACATTGATCGATTATTCATATTATAAACCAAAAAACCAATAAAACCAAGCGTTTAATATTATAAACGAAAGGAATTGGTTAACTCTAGGGAAAATCATTGCCCAAGAAATTATAAACCAATGGAATTGGTGAATGCAAGGGAATTGATTTAAACATTGAGACAATTATTGTCACAATGCGACGTTGGACCAACTATGAGCATGGTTGGCCATGTGTGATTTTCATATTGAGACAATGTTTCGGAATTTGACATTTGATCATGGATGACATCGATCGATTATTCATATTATAGACCAAAAAAAATAATAAACCCAAGGGTTTAATATTATAAACCAAAAGAATTGGTGAACCCAAGGGAAAATCATTACCCAAAAAATTATAAACCAAAGGAATTGGTGAACCCAAGGGAATTGATTTAAACATGGAGATAATTGTTGTCACAATGTGATGGTGGACCAACTATGACCATGGTTGGCCATGGGTAATTTTAACATTGAGACAAAATTTATCAGAATGTGATATTTTATCATGCATGACATTGATCGATTATTCATATTATAAACCAAAAAAAATAATAAACCCAAGGTTTTAATATTATAAACCAAAGGAATTGGTGAACCCCAGGGAAAATCATTACCAAAAAACTAATAAACCCAAGGGTTTAATATTATAAACCAAAGGAATTGGTGAATCCAAGGGAATTGATTTAAACATCGAGAAAATTGTTGTCACAACGCGATGTTGGACCAACTATGACTATGGTTGGCCATGGGTGATTTTCATATTGAGACAATATTTGTCAGAATGTGACATTTGATCATGGATGACATTGATCGACTATTCACATTATGAAACAAAAAAACTAATAAACCCAAGGGTTTAATATTATAAACCAAAGGAATTGGTGAACCCCAGGGAAAATCATTACCAAAAAACTAATAAACCCAGGGGTTTAATATTATAAACCAAAGGAATTGGTGAACCCAAGGGAAAATCATTACCCAAAAAATTATAAACCAAAGGAATTGGTGAACCCAAGGGAATTGATTTAAACATCGAGACAATTGTTGTCACAATGCAATGTTGGACCAACTATGACCATGGTTGGCCATGGGTGATTTTCATCTTGAGACGATATTTTTCAGAATGTGATGTTTGATCATGGATGACATTTATTGATTATTCATATTATAAACCAAAAAAACTAATAAACCCAAGGGTTTAATATTATAAACCAAAGGAATTGGTGAAACCCAGGGAAAATCATTACCAAAAAACTAATAAACCGAGGGGTTTAATATTATAAACCAAAGGAATTGGCGAACCCAAGGGAAAATCATTATCCAAAAAATTATAAACCAAAGTAATTGGTGAACCCAAGGGAATTGATTTAAACATTGAGACAATTGTTGTCACAATCCGATGTTGGACCAGCTATGACCATGGTTGGCCATGGGTGATTTTCATATTGAGGCAATATTTGTCAGAATATGACATTTGATCATGGATGACATTGATCGATTATTCATATTATAAACCAAAAAAATAATAAACACAAGGGTTTAATATTATAAACCAAATGAATTGGTGAACCCCACGGAAAATCATTACCAAAAAAATAATAAACCCAAGGGTTTAATATTATAAACCAAAGGAATTGGCGAACCCAAGGGAAAATCATTACCCAAGAAATTATAAACCAAAGGAATTGGTGAACCCAAGGGAATTGATTTAAACATTGAGACAATTTTTGTGACAATGCCATGTTGGACCAACTATGACCATGGTTGGCCATGGGTGATTTTCATATTGAGACAATATTTGTTAGAATGTGAAATTTGATCATGGATGACATTGATCGATTATTCATATTATAAACCAAAGGAATTCATCAACCTCAGGGAAAATCATTACCCAATAAATTATAAACCAAAGGAATTCGTGAACCCAAGGGAATTGATTTAAACATCGAGACAATTTTTGTCACAATGCGATGTTAGACCAACTATGACCATGGTTGGCCATGGGTGATTTTAATATTGAGACAATACTTGTCAGAATGTGACATATGATCATGGATGACGTTGATCGATTATTCATATTATAAATGAAAAGAACTAATAAACCCAAGGGTTTAATATTATAAACCAAAGTAATTTGTGAACCCAAGGGAAAACCATTACCGAACAAATTATAAACCAAAGGAATTTTCAAACCCAAGGGAATTGATTTAAACATCGAAACAATTTTTGTCACAATGCGACGTTGGACCAACTATGACCATGGTTGCTCATGGGTGCTTTTCATATTGAGACAATATTTGTTAGAATGTCACATTTGATCATGTATGGCATTGATCGATTATTCATATTATAAACCCAAAAAAATAATAAACCCAAGGGTTTAATATTATAAACCAAAGGAATTGGTGAATGCCACGGAAAATCATTACCAAAAACTAATAAATCCAAGGGTTTAATATTATAAACCAAAGGAATTGGTGAACCAAGGAAAATTATTAGCAAAATATTATAAACGAAGAATTGGTGAGCGAAGAAATTGATTTAAACATCGAGGCAAATTGTTGTCGCAATGCGATGTTGGACCAAATATGACCATGGTTGGCCATGGGTGATTTTCATATTGAGACAATATTTGTTAGAATGTGACATTTGATCATGGATGAAATTGATCTATTATTCATATTATAAACCAAAAAAACTAATAAACCCAAGGGTTTAATATTATAAACCAAAGGAATTGGTGAACCCCAGGGAAAATCATTACCAAAAAACTAATAAACCGAAAGGTTTAATATTATAAACCAAAGGAATTGGTGAACCCAAGGGAAAATCATTACCCAAAAAATTATAAACCAAAGGAATTGGTGAACCCAAGGGAATTGATTTAAACATCGAGACAATTGTTTTCACAATGCGATGCTGGACCCACTATGACCATGGTTGGCCATGGGTGATTTTCATCTTGAGACAATATTTTTCATAATGTGACATTTGATCGTGGATGACATTGATCGATTATTCATATTATATACCAAAAAAACTAATAAACCCAAGGGTTTAATATTATAAACCAAAGGAATTGGTGAAACACAGGCAAAATCATTACCAAAAAACTAATAAACACAGGGGTTTAATATTATAAACCAAAGCAATTGGCGAACCCAAGGGAAAATCATTACCCAAAAAATTATAAACCAAAGGAATTGGTGAACCGAAGGGAATTGTTTTAAACATTGAGACAATTTTTGTCACAATGCAATGTTGGACCAACTATGACCATGGTTGGCCATGGGTGATTTTCATATTGAGACAATATTTGTCAGAATCTGACATTTGATCATGGATGACATTGATCGATTATTAATATTATAAACCAAAAAAGCTAATAAACCCAAAGGTTTAATATTACCAAACCAAAGGACTTGGTGAAACCCAGGCAAAATCATTACCAAAAAACTAATAAACCCAGGGGTTTAATATTATAAACCAAAGGAATTGGCAAACCCAAGGGAAAATGATTACCCAAAAAATTATAAACCAAAGGAATTGGTGAACGCAAAGGAATTTATTTAAACGTTGAGACAATTGTTGTTACAATGCGATGTTGGACCAACTATGACCATGGTTGGCCATGGGTGATTTTCATATTGAGACAATATTTGTCAGAATGTGACATTTGATCATGGATGACATTGATCGATTATTCATGTTATAAACCAAAAAAACTAATAAACCCAAGGGTTTAATATTATAAACGAAAGGAATTGGTAAACCCAAGGGAAAATCATTACCCAAAAAACTATAAACCAAAGGAATTGGTGAACCGAAGGGAATTGATTTAAACATCGAGACAATTGTTCTCACAATGCGATGCTGGACCAACTATGACCATGTTTGGCCATGGGTTATTTTCATATTGAGACAATATTTGTCAGAATGTGACATTTGATCATGAATGAAATTGATCAATTATTCATATTATAAACCAAAAAAGCTAATAAAACCAAGGGTTTAATATTATAAACCAAAGGAATTGGTGAACCCCAGGGAAAATCATTACCAAAAAACTAATAAACCCAAGGGTTTAATATTATAAACCAAAGGAATTGGTGAACCCAAGGTAAAATCATTACCCAAAAAATTATAAACCAAAGGAATTGGTGAACCCAAGGGAATTGATTTAAACATCGATACAATTGTTGTCACAATGCGATGTTGGACCAACTATGACCATGGTTGGCCATGGGTGATTTTGATATTGAGACAATATTTGTCAGAATGTGACATTTGATCATAGATGACATTGATCAATTATTCATATTATGAACCAAAAAAACTAGTAAACCCAAGGGTTTAATATTATAAACCAAAGGAATTGGTGAATCCCAGGGAAAATCATTACCAAAAAACTAATAAACCTAAGGGTTTAATATTATAAACCAAAGGAATTGGTGAACCCAAGGGAATTGATTTAAACATCGAGACAATTGTTTTCACAATGCGATGTTGGACCAACTATGACCATGGTTGGCCATGGGTGATTTTCATCTTGAGACAATATTTGTCATAATGTGACATTTTATCATGGATGACATTGACCGATTATTCATATTATAAACCAAAAAAACTAATAAACCCAAGGGTTTAATATTATAAACCAAAGGAATTGGTGAAACCCAGGCAAAATCATTACCAAAAAACTAATAAACCCAGGGGTTTAATATTATAAACCAAAAGAATTGGCTAACCCAAGGGAAAATCAGTACCCAAAAAATTATAAACCAAAGGAATTAGTGAACCCAAGGGAATTGATTTAAACATTGAGAAAATTGTTGTCACAATGCGATGTTGGACCAACTATGACCATGGTTGGCCATGGGTGATTTTCATATTGAGACAATATTTTTCAGAATCTGACATTTGATCATGGATAAAATTGATTGATTATTCATATTATAAACCAAAAAAAATAATAAACCCAAGGGTTTAATATTACCAAACCAAAGGAATTGGTGAAACCCAGGCAAAATCATTACCAAAAAACTAATAAACCCAGGGGTTTAATATTATAAACCAAAGGAATTGGCGAACCCAATGGAAAATCATTACCCAAAAAATTATAAACCAAAGGAATTGGTGAACCCAATGGAATTTATTTAAACATTGAGACAATTGTTGTCACAATGCGACGTTCGACCAACTATGACCATGGTTGGCCATGGGTGATTTTCATATTGAGACAATATTTGTCAGAATGTGACATTTGATCATGGATTAAATTGATTGATTATTCATATTATAACCCAAAAAAACTAATAAACCCAAGGAATTAATATTATAAACCAAAGGAATTGGTGAACCCAAGGGAAAATCATTACCAAAAAACTAATAAACCCAAGTGTTAAATATTATAAACGAAAGGAATCGGCGAACCCAAGGGAAAATCATTACCCAAAAAATTATAAACCAAAGGAATTGGTGAACCCAAGGGAATTGATTTAAACATTGAGACGATTGTTATCACAATGCGATGTTGGACCAACTATGACCATGGTTGGCCATGGGTGATTTTCATATTGAGACAATATTTGTCAGAATGTGACATTTGATCATGGATGACATTGATCGATTATTCATAATATAAACCAAAAAAACTAATAAACCCAAGGGTTTAATATTATAAACCAAAGGAATTCGTCAACCCCAGGGAAAATCATTACCAAAAAACTATTTAACCCAAGGGTTTAATATTATAAACCAAAGGAATTGGCGAACCCAAGGGAAAATCATTACCCAAAAAATTATAAACCAAAGGAATTGGTGCACCCAAGGGTATTTATTTAAACGTTGAGACAATTGTTGTCACAATGCGACGTTGGAACAACTATGACCATGGTTGGCCATGTTTCAGAATTTGACATATGATCATAGATGACATTGATGGATTATTAATATTATAATCCAAAAAAACTAATAAACCCAAGGTTTTACTATTATAAACCAAAGGAATTGGTCAACCCAAGGGAAATTCATTACCCAAAAAATTATAAACCAAAGGAATTGGTGAACCCAAGGGAATCGATTTAAACATTGAGACAATTGTTGTCACAATGGGATGTTCGCCCAACTACGACCATGATGGGCCGTGGTAATTTTCATATTGAGACAATATTTGTCAAAATGTGACATTTGATCATGGATGAAATTGATCAATTATTCATATTATAAAGCTAAAGAATGAATAAACCCAAGGGTTTAATATTATAAACCAAAGGAATTAGTGAACCCAAGGGAATTGATTTAAACATTGAGACAATTGTTGTTGCAATGCGACGCTGGACCAACTATGACCATGGTTGGCCATGGGTGATTTTCATATACAGACAATAATTTTCAGAATGTGACATTTGATGATGGATGAAATTGATCTATTATTCATATTATATACCAAAAGAACTATTGGAAACACGATTTCCGTTAGACAAAAACCCGCAGGCATTAGTATCCGCTACAATCGCCAGAGTTAAGATCCACGAGAGGCGGTTAGTCCATGTCGCGAAACACACGGGGAGCATTGAACCCAATGTACAACAATCTCCGCCCCAACGTGAGCTGGGTGAGTTTCGAACTCGAGACCTATCGCTCTGATACAAAATGTAGGTTTTAACCTTGAACAGAAATTATCTACACACGAATCTTATAACAGAAAATAAACAATAGCGAGAGCATAAAACATAAAATAGATAAACACAGAGATTTTCCCCTGGATCCAAAATCGGGATGACCAACTTGATTTTTCATTATATTCCTTTTAGTGTTACAACATATATATATACATTTCGAAGCATACATAAACCCCAATCCATTAACCCTGGATTAGAACATAACCGAAGTTCCCTTGACTGGATCTACAAAATACCAGGGGTCAAAAACCATCGTACCCCAAAAAACCATGTGCAAAATCATGCACAAAACATGGGTGGGTCCGCTTATGAGTGGGACCACATACCAAAAAAAATTTTTCCGGGGCGCTGCCCCGGACCCTAACAGGGGGGGCTGCCGCAGCCCCTGTGACCCCCCTGCTGCGCCCGGCACAACTTACAGCGCGTGGGGCTAGTCGTGGAAAGAATATAACACATACCCAATATTCTCCCACTTGTCGTTTTCTTTCCACGGGGGGCCAGATGAGAGCTTAGCCATTGGGCCAATTCTTCAACACCCATTGTTTCTCTACACCAAGAGAACTTCTGAGTGCTCACAGACTTCGTCAATGCATCTTCAACATTCTTCAAAGTGTCCACCTTTACTAGCAACACCCTTTTAGCCTCAACCATATCTCTAACAAAGTGATATTGAAAATCAATTTTCTTTGTCTTTGAATGATAAGCAGGGTTCTTAGCCAATAAAATTGCACTTTGGCTATCACAGTCTATCCTTATAGCTTGCTGTACCAACCCCATACTTGAACACAATCTCTGCAACCAAACTGCTTCCTTGCTTGCATGAGTGGCTACTATGTATTCTGCCTCTGTAGTTGAAAGCGCCACTACAGACTGTCTTTTACTCTTCCAACTGACTGCACCTCCAAATAGGCTAAACACATACCCACTTGTAGATCTTCTTTGGTCCAGATCTCCAGCCCAGTCTGCATCAAAAAAACCACGAATGTCAAACATTCTTTCTAATCCTGGTCTTCCCTAGTAACACAAACCATAATCACTGGTGCCACGTAAATATGTGAAAACCTGTTTCACTGTTGTCCAATGCTCCTTCCCTGGGCTTGACATAAACCTGCTAAATACTCCCACTGCATGTGCAATTTCTGTTCTAGTACAGACCATTGCATACATCAGGCTACCCACTCCACTTGCATATGGAACAAGGGACATATCCTCCTCTTCTTCTTGTGTCTTGGGACACTGTTCAACAGACAGCTTTGCACCTATAGGAATAGGAACACTCACCGGTTTACTATCCTGCATATTGAACCTCTGCAATATAGTCTCGACATACTTCCTCTGGTTTAACCAGAGCTTCCTCTTTGCCCGATCTCTCTTAATTTCCATGCCCAAAATATAGTTTGCCGCACCAAGATCCTTCATGTCGAATTTGGAGAACAGTTGGGTCTTCAAATCTTGGATAATTTCTTTGTCATTTCCAATCAACAACATATCATCCACATACAAGACCAAATAAATAACACGGTCACTAGTTAATTTAAAATAAACACAGTGATCCTCCTTGCTTCTGGTGAAGCCAAGTCCCCGTATATAGGTATCAAATTTCTGATACCACATCCGTGGTGACCGTTTTAACCCATACAGAGACTTCTTCAACCTGCATACCAGTTCTTTCTTACCCTTCACCATAAAGCCTTCAGGTTGCTTCATGTAGATCTCCTCCTCTAGATCCCCGTGAAGAAATGTTGTCTTCACATCCATCTGTTCTATCTCAAAATCAAATGCAGCAGCAACAGATAAAAGTAATCTAATAGAAGTAACTTTGGCAACAAGAGAAAAAATATCACCAAAATCAATTCCTGGCACTTGGGAATAACCTTTTGCTACCAACCGAGCTTTGTATTTCTCCACCTTTCCTTCTACATTCATCTTCTTTTTAAACACCCATTTCCTCCCAATGGGATTTCTTCCAGCCGGAAACTCCACCAGATCCCATGCCTCATTTTTGTGCAAGGATGCTATTTCATCAACCATGGCCTCCTTCCGTAGTTTTCCATCCTCGAAATCTACTGCCTCCCTGACAGTTCTGGGATCATCATCAGTTATAGCTAAGGATAAACCTGAACAAAAAGTAGATGGACTATACCTTTCTGGTTGCCTTCTTTCCCGAACTGATCTTCTCAAAGCTGGAGTTTGTGGCTCTTCCTCTTTTGAATCTTTTTCTGCTGTAGAGTCTGATTCATCCTCCTTTAGCTCAAACTCTATCTTCTCAGGTTCCTTTGGTAAGAATTCATGTGTAACAACATATTTTACCTCTCTAAACACCACATCTCGGCTGTACACAACCTTCCTTGTTTCTTGGTTCCAAAGCTTGTAACCCTTTAAACCATCCTTATACCCAATAAAGATGCACCTTTCAGATTTATTATCCAACTTGGTCCTTTTCTCCTTTGGAACATGTACATATGCATCACATCCAAATACCCTTAGATGTGAAAGAGATGGTTTCTTACCAGTCCATACCTCATGTGGAGTCTTATCCTCCAACGCTGATGAAGGAGATATGTTAACTAAGTAACATGCAGTCTCCACTGCCTCTGCTGAGAATTCTTGTCCTAACCCAGTACCACTGAGCATGCTTCTTGCCTTTTCCATCAATGTTCTGTTCATTCTTTCTGAAAATCCATTTTTCTAAGGTGTGTATGGAGTAGTCTTCTATTGTGCTATACCACACTTCTTACAGAACTCTTCAAATTCCTTCTTGCATAACTCCCCACCATTATCTGTCCTCAGTGCCTTTATCTTCTTCTCTGTCTGGTTTTCCACCAGTGCCTTAAATTCTTTAAATTTGTGAAAGACTTCAGATTTATTCCTCAAGAAATATATCCATGTATTCCTTGAGAAGTCATCTATGAATGAAACATAGTACACAGACTTTACCAGTGATGGAACTGACACAGGTCCAAACACATCAGGCTTTCCACTCCACTTTCAGGAACCACAGAACTATTACAGCCATCAATAACAATGCTACCTTGTAGCTTGTACAGAGTTCCAATCCAAACTCCCCGCATTAATACCAGTGCTCCCCGAACCATCTTGTAGGCATCTTTCTCGAACAATGTTTTTCCACCTGCATCATCCATCTTGCTTACAGAAATCATATTTCTGGCCAATGCAGGAATATGCAGAACACCAGGAAGTGTTCTAATCCTTCCACCTTGCAGCTTCAGCTTGACCTTTCCACGTCTGAAGATTCTGGCCTTCCTATCATCCCCTAGGAAGACATCACCACCATCATATTTCTCATACTCGCAGAACCACTCCCTATGGGGAGTGAAGTGAAAGGATGCACCTGAGTCAATCAACCATGACTCATGATCTACATGTGTATTTGAAGAAGAAGCCAAATACACATCCCCACCTTCATCCAATGTGGTTTTTTCCTCTGCAGAAGGAGCATCATCAGTTCCCTTTCCTTTCTCAGGAGCTTTAGATCTACACTCCTTTTTGTAGTGCCCTTCCTTCCCGCATTTCCATCATACCTTTACAAACTTTCTAGGAGATTTAGATCTCCCTCTAGATTTATATCTCCCACTCGAAACCTTATTCTTGTTTCTTTTTTTGGGACCTTCCTCGTACAGATAAGGCATCTCCATTTTGACCCTCCATATTTCTCCATCTCATTTCCTCCGACAGCAAGGCTGAGACAATGTAATCAAAATTCAAGGTAGTTGTATTGCTACCTATTGCAATAACCAGACTGTCCCACGAGTCTGGTAGAGAGCACAACAAACTGATGCACTTATCTTCATCTGAGATTTTAATGTCAACAGATGACAACTGACTTACCACAGTATTGAAGGCATTCAGATGCTCTGTCACCGAGTCTCCATCCTTCATCCTCAGGTTATACAACTTTTTCCGCAGGAACAAATTATTCACCAGAGACTTAGATTGGTACAAAGTCCCAATTTTTTCCCACAAATTCTTCACCGTAGCTTCCCCAGATACATTCAACAATACTGAATCTGAGACACACAATCGTATTGTGCTCTTAGCCTTCCGATCTAGTTTCTTCCAGTCTTCATCTGAAATTGCCATTGGTTTAGTACCTAGATCTACTGTGATCCACTGATCTTTATCCACCAGCAGATCCTCCATCTTGGGCTTCCACAACTCAAAACTCTGACCATTAAATTTCTTGATCTCTATCTTTCCGCCGCTCGCCATCTTCTTTCACTACAAGAATCGATCCCGCAGATCTCCCACTGAACAGGGTCTACCTCAGGCTCGAAAAAAAAAACCCTCAGTAGCAAAGTCATCCCCTTGAAGCCGAAATAACTCTGATACCAAATGTTGGAATCAGAATTTTCGTTAGACCAAAACCCGCAGGGATTAGTCTCTGCTACAATTTCCAGAGTTAGGATCCACGAGAGGCAGTTAGTACATGTCGCGAAACACACGAGGAGCGTTGAACCGAATGTACAACAAGAACTAATAAACCCAAGGGTTTAATATTATAAACCAAAGGAATTGGTGAACCCAAGGGAATTGATTTAATCATTGAGACAATTGTTGTCACAGTGCGATGTTGGACCAACTATGACCATGGTTGGCCATGGGTAATTTTCATGTTGAGAAAATATTTGTCAGAATATGACATTTGATCATGGACGACATTGATTGATTATTCATATTATAAATCAAAAGAACTAATAAACCTAAGGGTTTAATATTATAAACCAAAGGAATTTCAGAACCCAAAGGAATTGATTTAAACATTGAGACAATTGTTGTCACAATGTGATGTTGGACCAACTATGACCATGGTTGGCCATGGGTGATTTTCATATTGAGACAAGATTTGTCAGAATGTGACATTTTATCATGGATGAAATTGATCGATTATTCATATTATAAACCAAAAGAACCAATAAACCCAAGGGTTTAATATTATAAACCAAAGGAATTGTTGAACCCAAGGGAATTGATTTAAACATTGAGAAAAATGTTGTCACAATCGGACATTGGACCAATGATGACCATGGCTGGCCAAGGGTCATTTTCATACTGAGACAATATTTGTCAGAATGTGACATTTGATCATTGAAGAGATTGAACGATTATTCGTATTATAAACAAAAATAACTAAAAAACCCAATTGTTTAATATTATAAACCAAAGGAATTGGTGAATCCAAGGGAAAATTATTAAAAACATAAGTTATCAATAAGGCCAAGGGAGGGACCGAACCCTCGTGTAGAAATTTGAATAAATGATATGTTATCCACCAAGATTCTCTTGATCACACACTATTTTATCTTCATGCACAATACATAATCTCTTCTACCATTGATCATCACATGCGGAAATAAAATCAATTGCATGCACACATTAAAACCATAAAAATTCACACATATGAACACAGTATGTAATGGGAAAGCTTAAAGCTGAAAACCCCCAGCTATTTGTATATTATATATGTCATAGAGATCATGTAGCAATCATCATACAAAGCTCCTCACAAGCTCTCAGTATAATCTCCACTTGCTACACACTAATCAGGCCCGATCTTGCAAATCCCATGCACCGATCTTTGGCAGCCTTTAGCCTGCCTCCACTGCACAATCCCTACTAAAGAATGCCTTTTGATGAGAATTAATTACATTAGCCTTGCTCACGTAGTATTTATAGGCATCTCTACTGAGTGTTGGATGCAAACCATGCATCACTTATAGTCACAACTGATAGTCACACTTCCCCTTTCAACTATCTTTGCACTGGTCTCCACTGAAACTGTCCATGCACTGAAGTTAACTGATGTATTCTTTAGTTGAATAATGAGTTTATAATTAGTGAATTAATTCACACCACTCTCACTAATTGTATCAATCAGTTAAACTAGATACAAATAGCTCGACTATGTTTAGATTAGTTAAACTGAACACAACTCCATTAACTTCCTCAATCAACTCCACCAAACTCTCTCACATGAGTTCTAACTGAAGTATCCATGCAGTACCTCCACATAACCCTTAGGAATAGTGTAATTCCTTCTGTCAGCTCCTGTTCCACATCTGTGCACTTAACTGAAGTGCTCCAAGAGAATAAGATAATGTTTAGAGTCCAAATATTATTAAGAGCTAATAATATTCGACATATCTATTTTTAGACTGGCAATCTAAAAATAGATTCCGCCCAATATGTCTAAAATAGAAATCCATCTATTTTTCCAACTTGAACAACCATCCACAAATAGCATCCCGCAACTTATAGAACATGATCCATATGTCTAAAAATAGACATAGTCTAAAAATATACTTTGCGACAAAAATCACCTGTGTGGCCCTCACCTAGTTTAGGTGATCGCTTTCCAACTAGGACCAGAAATGATGTTTCAGGATGCCTCCTTCACTGTTTCTTGTTGCAATATTCAACACCTCGGCCCAATAATTGAAAATACTAACTACTTATAACCATTAATAAGTCATTCATTCACTTCTAAAAAAATTTTTCCTAAGTAAAATCCTATTTTACATAGGGAAATTGCACAAGATGTCATAAAAACCCTTTCATTCAAGCATAAGTTAAATACATACTTCGAATGTTTTTTTACTTAGTGCTTTTTCATTCATTTTCATATTAACTTTTAACTTTATATATTTAATGCACTATATAATTCAACCCGTTCCCGTATTACTTTAACTATATACAACTCCCAATTATCACATATCCCACCCCTTTGGTTGAAAAATAACCTCAATATTGCGTTAATTGTGATTAATTAGTTAAAACCGTGACTAATTAAGAACCCTAATTCCCCACCGCATTAAAAAAAGATTAATTAACCCTAATGGTTAATTAATAACTCACCCCACCAATCGAATTTCCCCTGATATCATTAAATCATGTTTAATTGTATTGGCCCCACCCTTGCTATTTCCATATCATCTCACCTCCCCGACAGCCATCCGATCATCCCCTTCACATCCAATTGCTGTTTTCTATATCGCGTCGCCCCCACGTCCTAACAATAACACGCAATCTCTAAGTGGCTTTCCAAATAGTGTCTCGCCATGCATCACGAAGGGTATGGAATCGCTGGCTTTCACTTGAAAATAGCCCGTCCCCAAAAGAGGTGCGATGTATACCGCTTACCACCGTTCGCATTCAAAAAAATAGCCTTTCCTGCATATGTCATCCGCCCGAAAAATAAAACCCCGCCAACTTTCGACTTTGCTAATAAAACAAATAAGCATGCATCATTTTCATTATCCCATGCAGCGACCAGTGTTCCCATGCAGAAAAATGTAAAGCCATCTGTCGAAGATTGTCAACCATTGCCTTGCTGAGAAAATTGCAGAAGAATAATCTAGAACCCATCAGCAGTTTCCTACACCTATTTTCATCACTATCCCCTTCCCGGAAACAGGTATTTACCCAGTTCCCGTCAAACCCTGCAAGTCTTGGTTTTTTATTTAATTCCATAGGAAAAGGCTAAAACAGAGTACAATTCGGTATTTATTTCACTCCTAAGTTCCCAGACCTGTAATTGTGCCCATTTTTCCATCAAAAACCCAAATTCATTTTTGAATCCACAAGAACCAGAAATGGAAACCCCTGTGGCTTTGAATGTTGCGCCTCTGAATGCCCCACATAAAGATTTAGACTATCTGCCTCTAGCAGATAGGGATTTCCAGATAAAAGACCTCATTCTTAGTGAAAATCCTCTCAGAACCTTTTGCCAATGCAGAGATAATTTCCTGAGCGGCTCTGATATTTTTGGACTATGGGAATCCAATCTTCCAATGTATTTTTTACCTTCAGTCCATGTTTTCCCCGAAATAATTTATCACTTCCATGCCAATTACGATCCCAATCAACGAGCAGTCATGTCCCCGAGTAAAACTATTTTTTTCCCAATAACTTCTCAATCCATAAATAAAATGTTACAGTTCCATCCCGGTCAAGCCCTGACTCCCATTTCCATCGGAGATTTACTCGAAAAATCCACAAATTTATCCCAAGAAGAGCTGAATTTCCTCTGTCAGTCTTTCATGCTGCCAGAACATCAACCCAAGGGCCCACCTCCTTATGGATATACCTTTTTCATAGATATGGGCAGACTCATATTGAATATGATATCTTCTGTAATGGGTTACAACACTAGTGAATACGTTGATAACTTAACCCTAGTGTTGTTGTCAATTTTTACTCTTGGACAACCCCCTGCTGTCAAATATGATTTTGCTTTTTTTATTGCTGATAAAATTCATGACCAGTTCATGAGATTGGAAAATGAAAAAGTTTTCAAATATTCCACTATTATATACCATCTCATGCTATATTATCAATCAGAGAGTTTCCCCTTCCATGTCATCCAACTTGATACCAAAGGAAATCCAAGGTCTGTAATTTTTTGGTCTCCAATATTCCATAATTCCTCCGAGTCTCCTTATTCTTACAATGAGTTCATTGATCTATTTGTACACCCTGCAACTACCTTATTAACAAGATTTTCCCCTCCTAGGTCAATAATGATATGAAGAAAAATTCTCCAACTCTCAAAGAAATACAGAATAGGTGATTGGTACCTATACATGAAACATACAGAAATTAGAATATATGGGTGTGAGATGTGTCCTTTCAAGCTACCAAAATATGTTCCAATGAGGCTTTTTTCCCTAGAATATTTTAGACAAATGATAAATTCAGACATAGTCCATTTTTTCAATGCAAAGAAAAAGGCTCAACTCAAAATTAAGAGTTAATTAGGTCCTTTTGTCTGTAATTCTAGGGATGCAGGAAAAGAAGCTGAAAGAATTCTAGAATACTATCTCAAATTGCAAAAAAGTTTCTGGTGGGTACCTTATGACCCAAACAGCTTTATATGTGATAGGAGAATGAAAAACAAATTGTCACCATACCTTCACCATAGAATTCCAGAGATTGAACAATTTGTAAATATGGATGAATGGATGGAAGGAACCTTAGTAGAACAAGATAGTGAATAGGCCAGTGTTGAAAATTTTGTGAAGGATCTTGAGAAAATACTTGACCTGGATTCTTTTGGGCAGGTACAAAGACCAGGAATTGGTCCTTCCTCTGTTGGAACCTCTCAGCAAAATTTGTAGGAAATCAGTGCACTAGCCACAGTAGCATCCAAAGGGAAGGAAAAGGAGACTGATACACAAGTCACAGAGAAATTCACAATGTCTGAGTAGCCTGAAACTTCCAAGGAACAGGCCCAAATACAGACTTCTCCTACTCAGATCGATGTGGCAGAAATTTCAATTTTGCAAACTCCTCTCAATGAAGAAAAAGGTAAAAGGAGAGATGCAGAAACAGCTACCCCTATCAGTGGATCTTCAGAACAACCTGGTACGAAAAGACAAAGATTAAATCCACTCTCATAAGTAGAATTTTTTCAGGAAACCACTAATAGTCAGAGGAGAGAAGAGTTATATAGTCAGCAAACATTCACAATCAGTGGGACATCCACGGACTCACAGAAAAAAGAGCCACAAAGAGAGCAAAGTGCAGAAGTATCTTCCTTCGAACCACCAGTGAAGGATGACTGGGATATTAAGAAAACATTTATAAATATAAAGGCCAGAAATGATCCATTAAGACTTCAAGTCTATAATCAATACTTAAATATGGCTCCCAAAATTTAATAGAGATTGATGTCATCCTATGACATCCAGCAGGGTAAATTGGTGATGAGTCATTTCAAGCCCAAAGTACAGCAGCCTCAAACAAATGCAGACTATTTCAGAACCAATTTTGAGGTCTTGGCAAAGGATATTCATCCTTTGGATCAGATTGAGCTGCACAAACAAACTGGAGAGAAGATATACTCAACTTTGATTGATAAGTCAATGATGACCCAAAGATTACAGAATTCCCTGGAAAATACTAATGCTCAATTGCATCTCCAAAAAGCCTCTTCCCAAGCTAAGGACAACAGAATAAAGACTCTAGAAGAAATCACTATTGGATTGGGTCATAATCCTAAAGATGTTAAGGCTATAGAAGCCTTGATTAAAAAGAAAGATGATGATATTGAAGCCTTAAGGAAACAACTGAAGTTGCCATCTTGAAGGCATCCACAGACTACTGAGGTTATAAAGAAAAACTCTGAAGAAGAAATAATGGATTTTCTTTTGAAACTTAATGAGCAACTAAATGAGACTGAAAAAGAACTTGAAAAGCCATTAAAGGACAAGCAGCCAAACATTCCAGCATCTACAACAGAATTAATTATAGGTACAACAACAATAAGTCAGCCAGCAGGACTATTAGAGGGCAACACTTCCAATTTAAGCACTGAAGAATTAATAAAATCAATGGAGGAATTGAAACTCCAAGTGACAGAGCTCCAGAAAAAAAAAGGTACAATTTACCACCTTAGAACAAAAATATGATCTCTCAAAGATGAGTGTTGCAGAAAAAACAAGAGAGATCAACAGATTAGAAAAATTGGTGAAAGCATTGGAAAAGGATCTCACATTGGAGAAACCTTTAAAATAAATCAAATAAATTATTTGGGACAACATTACTCAGTCAATAGACGATGTTTGGCCATCAATCCAAGTAATGTATGAGAAAAATGATTTAGTTAAATTGGCTCTGGAAGAAGTTGAAAAGGAAAGAGAAGAATTAGGAAATATGCCTGAAGAAGCCAATAAGCTTATACAATTTTTAAATACCAAGAACATATACCAACTTCAAGATCTAGGCATCCAAAACAGAACAGGAACAATTTTGGAGGTAAAAAAGGTTTTTACTGAAAGAACTCTGATGCAGAACCTAGAAAGAAGATGTTATGATATGCAGGAAGAAATCAATGCTTTTACAGAGAGATTGGATATTTTGCAGAGAAAAGGATTGCCAAGTCCTTTAGTCTCAGATGATAAACTAATGAGCCTTAAAAGCTATGTTGAGAAACTGAATAAGTATGTTGACAACTAGGCCAGTTCATCGACCAATTCATCAGTAGCAAAAGCATTGCCTACAGGTAAAAATCTTCATGACAATCTGGAAAATTTGTTTTATCTCGAACATGAGGTAAAACACTTATTCCCAATTCAGTCTACTTTCTTCAGATATACAGAGACTGATGAGACTCTGAGGAAGCTTCAAAGAACCAGAATACCAGAAGCACAATGGTGGGAAGAGATGTTAGAGATTTTGTAAAAATTATCCTTGCATTAATTTTGATTATTTACTACAGCAAGTCCTGATAAAAAGGATAAACAGAGATCAAACAGGTCAAAGTGTATCGGTGTAGGTAAAGAGTATTAGTAAAGCAAAGCAGCCAGCACAGAGTTACTAAAGAGGACAGCAACAAGCCTAATCATAGGGCCTGCCCCCAACACATTCATAAAATAAAGGGAACAACACAACATCGGCTATCTTTTCTCTTATCTACGAGACCATCTATCTATATTTTCTTGTAACATATTCATGAGTCATCCTAAATTATATCTCATTTTGTCAGGAGATATTTTTTATAATTTTTTGTATAAATACTCCCTCAATTAGAGTATTGGGAGGGTGGATTCTCAGACTTTGTTGTAACATTGATTATTTTGGAATAAAGTGCTATTGGACAAATTTTTCATGGCTAGCTGGATAAGGAATTGATGCAAAGGACTTTTCACAGGATTCTTGAGCCAGAAAAAGGATCAATAAGTCATCTATCTCTTATGTTTTAGAGCTCTATACTTGTTTATTATACCATTTGTGTTTCATATCTAAACGATAAACGAAAAGGAATAATAGAGAAAGTGCTTAAGTGCAATCTGTTTTCAATCGTTGTTATTCTTAATGTTTTCTTCTGAACTAGTATAAATAGTGAATTCTTAGATGCTCTTGTTTTCTAGTCTATTCATTTTGATTATTTGATTTTTAACGGCTGGCTCATATAACTATTTTCTTACCTGTTAATGGTTCATTGTAAGAAAAAAAAAAAAAAAACACTATAAAAACAAGAAAATTAAGCAACAACAAAAACGATGTAAACAACATTCCAAAATACTACTATGAATTTGATAAATGTAGACATCTCATTAATATATCAAAAGCATTATTATTATATTAATAGTTGCATATCATAGCAATATGGAATTTAATCTCTCCTCTTCTTTCTTCCTAATTGTAACATACGCACTACTATTCATCTTGGCATAACACTGATAAGAGAAAGGTCGTGCAATGCGTAACCATCTATTGATTTCACTCTTGATATGGCTGTGAAGGTCAGGCCTTGTTGTTCTCAATTCCCGATATCAATTGATGCTCACTCTAAAGTCAAACCTTGTGACTTGTGAATTGTAAGAGACCATGCCATCTTTAAAGGAATTTGTTTTTGATTTCCTCTTACCACTGGTGTGATAGGTACAATGTTTAGATTGCTTGCATCAAACAGAATACCAACATACTTACCAAAAATAACAGTTGTGAACATTTGAAGCTCAAGTGGCTTAGAGTTAGCCATATAAAATATTTCCCTCACATACCCAAGTGCACCATTCACCAAACCAGCTTCAACCCAAAAATTACATGTCAACATAACACACTGGCCATGGCACAACAAAACTTCACGGTCCAGTTGATCATTATTGGCACCACTGAATTCTGAATGCCTTGAATTCACAGCAATACATCATGCAACTGGAGAATTTAATGATTTCAACATATGTTTGTTATGGAAGGAGACCAAATCATTTGTTGGAAACATGTGAACTGCTGCATTAAACAAATCCCTTTCTCTAGGATGAAACTTGATATCAGCTCGTGACATAAGAAAATCCCAATCATCAAGAACAGGTTCTGAATTTCTTATGTTATTGAGGATTTGACGAAAACAAGATTGTTTCTCATTACTCCCTTGTTGGCGAAATATTGTGTCAAGAGTGACAACAGTGTTGAATTTTTTCCACAATACTTTCCCTGCTGTATTACCTGCATACAAAGGCTTATCTCTCACAGGAGGTAGCTGCCCAAGGTCACCCACAAGGATCATGGATCTACCACCAAAAGGAAAATTCTTTTTATCTGGAAATGCTTCTCGTAGTCGAGCATCTATTTGCATGAACAACCTTGATCCTAAAAAGCTCATTTCATCAATCAATATATATCGAATGTGCCTCATTTTCTCTTGGAATAGTGCCAATGATTGATCCCGTAGTGGTTTCATATCTCTAATCAGGATTTTCAAGGTAGAGTGTATTGTTTTTGCATGTATATTGAAAGCAGTTATTCCTGTTGGGGAAAGAAGAAGAAAAGGACTTTTTCCATTACCTGACAGATTAGAAAGAGCCTCAGAAATACAATGGATAAGGAAAGACTTGCCAGTGCCTGCAGTGCCCTGAATAATCATAAGAAGAGCTTCACGAATCTCATATTCAGCAAAATGCCTTAAAATGATTTCAAAAGAAAGTCGTTCTTTTTCTGCCAATGAATCTGGAGAGGCAAATGTTCTATTTGAAAGGTCGCCAATATCACCCCTTGATATTGCATTCCTTATAAAATTAATAGCTTCTTCAACCACATCATCAGAAATAGTTGTACCTTGCGAAGCAAAGGATATATCAAAATCCCTTCGACCAAGGGTGTGAAGATCAGAAACATTGACACTATTTGGTGGAACCAAGCAAGAGAAAAGTTGCCACTATTGAAAATCATCTTCAAGATTCATTTCCTGGTTAGAAAAATCACCATCTTCTCCATCTTCAATATTTTCGTCAATTGAGGGATTTCAATCAACATGCCAAGCTCGATATCGGAAATTCCTCCAGTTTTCCACAATAATTTCAGTTGAAAGCCCAATCTTTGCAGAAATGTCACGAAATGGCTTGTACAAGAGCAATTATGTCCAGCAAAAGGGTTCAAAATCCTCTAAATCCTCACCGGGAATAGAATAAAACCATGGCCAGACCCGAACAATTGCATGAGCATCTCTAGGCTTCCATTGATCTTTTTTGCGCTTGCTATCAAACGTCCAAGATCTTGTTGTTTCTATCAAAGATAGATGTTCAAGGAAATAAGGCCTCTTCTAATAATGTTGAACAAATGTATTTTTAGATGAACAGTGCAGGCCATCCCTTGAAATTTTCCTGAACACCTTTCTTCCAACATTTAATGAAACAAATTGTCGACTACAAACAACGAGAGGTAGCTTAAGCAACATGTGACATGTTTCTCGTGCTCCAATGTCATGTTCAACGATTGTTTCTGCAAGAAACCTCTTGTAAGCACATAAAGCATGATCCTCAGAGGCAATAGAATCTGAAATTCTAGTTAACATATCATGATAGCTTTCAGACCTTCTCTCTGCTTTTGATACATACTTAGCAATATATTTCAGGATAGCATGCCGAGAAACCACTGGCTGGCAGTCAACATTTACATGCCACATTGTTAGAAGGTCAATTTTATGTACATTCATCCTATCATCATTTCTTGCCAGGTCATATTTTTTTCGTCCTTGATCATCTATGAACAATCTTGGTTCCTCAGAAACATCCCATGGGGCATTGTACCGACAAGAGAGTATAGTGCCCTTTTTGCGTAGAAAAGAAACTACACTACACTTTGTGTGCCTTTGGACACTGTTCAACAATTCTTCATAATCATTATGAGGATTGCAAGAGAAAATCTGATCAGTATTCAGTAGGCAAGGGTCATCATTGAGACTTCTTGGAACCATTATATTGCGACAATGTATTTCACGTGGATTCAATGCAGTTACATAATTGTCAAATAATCTATTTGCATGTTGCAAATCACAATAGTTTGACCAATCAAGTCTTTCCATGTCACGAGCTCCTTGCAACCATAGGAAACCATGGATATGTGCTGAACCTCTATGTTGCCACTCATATCTGGAAAAAATGAACACAGAGTTACTATGATAAATATGAATGGAAAATCAATAAGAAATTGACAACGAATAGAAAATAAATTCAAGAAAACATACCTGTACCAGAAGTCTTTAGCTTTAAGATATTTTTGGATAAATTCCTCTCGAAATATATTGAATCTACGGTGCATAAATGTGGCAACAATATGAGGGTACTGGATAACATTTTCAACTTTCATACGATGCTCATTTAAGGAACAAGAATGTGATGGTACAGGCATGAGGCTATGCAGCTCTGGCCACTTTGTGTCAGATGCACTCAAAGTAAAAAAAAAAGATGGACATCCCAACTGAGTAATCATGTTAGTCAATTTAGCCCAAAATTTAGTCCAGTATGCCCTTGTACCTCTTAGAGAAGACCCAAACTGCATAAGATGCTCAGCCAACTTATTATCTGGCAAATCAGAAAGTTGTTGACGCAATTCATCAATTGTTGTCGGTGAGTTATCATGTAAATTTTTCTTCACAAAAACTGAATCAGTTGCTTGGCTACGATGCCTCATTATCATGTTCAACAGGTAATATCAGAAGCGAGGATGGCTTCCAAACCTCCGATCATAGTATCTAAGAAGATGCAATGCATACTCATGAAGTTCAACAGTACAAATGCATGGTTGCAACCAATCAGCAACACCAGTGGGGAAAAATGTGGGGAATGCCATATCTAATAACCCCTCAGAATTATATTCATTCACTGGAGACGTTCCAATAGTGGGCCAATCCATTTCATCAACATCTGAAGAATAAACATTATCAAGAAATGCTCTAATTTCTTCCACCTCTCTCCATTCATTGGGTAGGGGAGAAATAACAGACGAAGGATGCGAGGGCAAATGGTTAGGAGGAAACCCTTCATTATTAGCTGCACTGAACTTAGATTCTGAAATGTCACAATCAACAAATTTAAGCCTGCAGGAGACATCTGTTGATCTTTCGGGCAGAGCATTCACTGAATCATAGTCAATTACAACATCTTGATAATATTGATCACGTTCAATTTTGAAACGCAATGCATCCATAACGAGGGATATTTTTACATAACATCCATAATATTTACACTGATCAGCATGTCTCCTCACAATTAGAAAGTCAAGATCTTCAACATGGCGTGGAAGACTTTGTACAACTGTATAAATATCTTGGGGAAAGCTAATTGTGTGTCCGCTATACTTATATTTCCCACCTCGAGCATGTGTCACTTGCAAAATAGGATTTACATGTGCTATTAACATTTCCTCAACTTGAGTAAGAACTCTTAAAATATGAGGTTTCTCGCCAGGATCCATGTTATTATAGCCACAAAAATGATGTGAACCTCCTTCATTCTTACATCGTCTGCAAACAGGTCCTTCGGGATCTCTCAAAACGTGGATTCGAGGATATGATTCTTTGCAGATGTCGCACATTTGGACAACTGACAAGCTATCTAGCCTTTCTCGAAATATTTTATGCACTGCAATCATATTTTCATCAAAATAAATATGATTTGTATTGGTTGGACCATGTGGAGATTGATGTGGAAGAGTATAATTTCTTCTAAAATTTATTTGATTTTCAGCACCATGAGACTCCCTCCCCAAATTTGAAACATGTGGAACAGATCTATGACATGGGCTTTCCAAATTTATGGTCTGCATTTCTGCAACCTGAGAATTTGCAAAGGTTTCTTTAGCATAAATTTTTTTTAAATTGAATGTCCAAATAATTAGAATTGAAAAAATGAAAAAAATAAAATTCCATTCAATATTTACATTTGTTTTGCGATGTGGATGAAGTGTAGGACATGGTTTCTCTTCACTTCTAACATCAGTAGATTGAACATTTGGCAAGTTAGTTTTGACGGCTCTATTCAAATTAGTTGTTTCCTGTTAAAACAAATTAAAATATTTTATAAAACTAAATGTCGAAAAAAGATAGATTTCTAATTTTACAATTAACAATAAATGAAAAAAGGAGGAAAATGTCAAACACATTCAACATTTACATTTTGTTGGCGGTCTGGATGAACGCTATGCAATGGTTCCTCCTCACTTATAAAATCAGTAGACGGAACATCTACGAAGTTAATTTGTATGCCTCTATTGAAATGATTTGTGTCCTATTTGAAGAAAAAAAAAATATGCACCAAAATTTCAAATAAAGAAAAATCAAATCAAACACATTGAACATTAACATTAGTTTTTCAATTTTATTCTCGAGGAGAATGCAATGGAAGGTTATGACCTGCTTCATATTCAAATCTCAGATTAGGATATGGAAGACGCGGGGAAAAAATTTCCAGACCTTTATTAAAATGAGGTGTATCCTACTCCAAGAGAATAAAATACCTTATCACTAAAGAAATGTAAATAGAGGAATGTAATAAAACAACCACTATTGCATCAACTATAAAGATATCATTGGATTACCTCCATTGTTCCACGCGAACTGCTATCGGGGATGACTGTTTCTGTTCGTGCGACAACATTATTTTGAGAAGGGAGATTGGAAGATACGATGTTTCCACCAGCTGGATCCAAATTATCAAACAAATGGCCAATCAAACTATCATCCAAGTCATGACATACAATGTCATCATTGCCTCCACCATGGATATTTTGCAACCTTTGGCCTTTCTCACAAGATGCAACTGCAGAGATAGAAGGGTTTGGGTGAACATTTTCATCCACGTTATGAATATGATGTTCCTCCCTATTGCCAGATGTTTCCTCAATATTATGATAATTTTCAGGAGAGCATTGAAAAACAAAATTATGGTGATGAGGAGCATATTCTGGCAACGAACTACCAAGTGACAATGTTCTTTCCATGATATCGTCCATAGTACGATACGTACGAGGAACCATAAAATCATTTTCAAGAGTTTTTTTAGTCGTTCTTCTATGATATTTTTCTCTCCTATGCTCATTTATTGTTCCCTTATTTTGTTGATACCGCAAACGACGACTTTCATTGGACTTGTCACGCGATGTCGGTGACTTATTCCTTTTTCTTGTATGCTTGCTTGTACCTTCAGATGACATGTCTACAATGAACAATAACATATTTTTTATAGAAAAATAAACATGCAACAGATACAATATATCCAATATAAATTAACAGAAAAGGATGAAAAAGGAACACATTTTTTTTCCACCCACAAAACAAATTAAAATCGTTTACGTTATTTTTCCAACCAAATGGCTAAGAAGAAAATTGGATTTTTTCAAATGGCCAAAACAAAAAAGGATTAAATTTCATGTATCATATTATAACTATAATGGGAAACCCATATAAATGGAACAAAATTGTAAAGAATTATATGAATTTGAAATATATCTAAATATTTGGAACTATATACCATCAAAAAAACCTAAAGATATAACATTTTTTGAGAATCATTGAGAAGAAAATGATGGAAACACCATGTATAGAATAAGTCACAGTAATTAGAATTATAGAAACAAAGAGAAATGGATAACATCCAAACACATTCAAATGCAATTAAGAGGACTAAACGATACAAAAAAATAAATATTTTTGAGCAAATTGCAATGGAATTCAATATCCAGCATCCGCTACATACATATATAGAAGACACCCCCTCAGAATGGAGCCATATAAATATCCATAGTCTTAGCATACATACCCAAAAGTATGCAAAGTAAAAAAAAAGGGAAATATTTTCCACGACCACAGAGAGAATACAAAATGGCTAGTAGCCTAAGACTCCATGTCCACATCCAATGGTGGAATCTCATCTATAGAATCCATACGCAGAGCAATTGCAAAAACATTTCCAGACTTGATCAAATTTTTGCAATCTTGCAACGTTGGAGACCAAAATCCATTCATTTGTTGATTAGTTGAATTATCAATATCTATTGGGAAGCAAAGGCCAGCCATCATGTCATATAATAGGAAAGGAACTTCACTGAATTTGCACATAAGAACCACACCTTGGACTGTTCGAAAAGGAAGATAACCAGGACATTTAATATTTATATCTATAGACATTTCTTCCAACAACTTCCATCTAAAGCCCCAATCATCCTCAAAGTAATTAGTTCTTCGTTCAATACACGGGTGACCAAATTGAAAATTATCTATTTCTTCAATTGACCATACAGAAGTGGAGCCATCGTTGACAAGAAATATCAACTGATTCTTGCACACTTCCAATGACATACACCGAATGTCAGTGATTGGAACAAATGAAAATCCCTAGTCATTTTTTATTACATCGAACCAGTAGATTGTATACCCATTTCGAGGATAATCTTCATACTCTGTGTTGAGATAGAGCCAAAACAATTTACTTCTACAAAACACTCCATTTTGAGATGGTGAAGTGCCACCAAATGGAAGATCAACCCTTCACCAAACCCTATCAAGACTACTGAAAACATAAAATTTAGACTGAATTCTATCATAGATATGTTTTAGAACAACCCAGTCATATTTGTTGCTGCTCACATTCTTCAATAACGAAAAGAATCCCTAGTATCCAACTTGTATTCGCCCAATGTTTTTTAAGGCCTTTGTAAATGGATTCATCACAAAATAGTTTCGTGAATGGGAGAATTCTGTTAGTAAGGATAAAACCACCAATGGTCCAATAGTAGACTCCACCTTGTATCTTGAATCTATGAATTGCAAATGAAAACGAGATATGCGCCGATTTTGATTAAGGTATTTAGCAGAAAAATAATTGTCTTCATCATTAACGAAAGGAACCATAAATCCAAATTCATTTGTACAGATATGCTTGCAACGGAATAAGAAACAAGGATTTTGCAAAACAATCTTCCATTGTTGACAAACAGTGCTAAACTTTATCACAACCAATAAAGGGAGCCAAAGGAAGACAATTTCAAGAATTTCAAATGGAATACAACTCCAAATAGCTGGGTCCATGATAAAACAAGGAAATTACCTAACATAAAAGAAAACAGTTGTGATATCAACAAAACAACTTTCAATTAATGGTGAATAGAATAAGAAATATAGAAAAGCAATTTTCCATCTACAAATATAGTAACATGCACACATACACAATGTATAAAACGATATGACCCACAAGAACATTATTACAGTAGTTAAAAAGAACTCACAAATTTACTATTAATATTAATAAGTATTTTTCTTATGTCTGTATTAATGTCTATATTTCTTAAGCCAAAAATAAAAACATGACTTGTGGCTTAAGAAATATTAATCATATATTTTAATTAAATAGATATACCACCAATATTTTCGCTATCTACATTAATTTGACGTGGCGGAGTAAGGGACCAATATTCACAAGAGAAGGTTTACAATCTATTATACCATATCAAAGCTAACTTCAGTATTCATTTTAAAGGAATAGATATGTGAATATCAATAATGAATCTATGAAATTAAATTATGATGCCAATTAAAATAATATATGAAATCACATATATATTTATGTAAAATAAAATGAATGAGGTTTTGACTTTGTTGACATACATTTATCATATTTGCATGTGTGAAAATATTAGGTGGGCCCGAGAGGCTCTTATCATTTACAGTTTAATTATTATATGTTTTGATTTTTCCATTTAAATTTATTATTAACTACAACATGACTAGACAATATTATTAATGATGTGTGTCTCAAATTTCATTATTATCTGTGCATATCGCAAAATAAAACCATGCACGACCAATTCAAACCATCTACGTTAACCAAATCTAAAGACAAGGTTTACAATCTGTTATACCATATCAAACTTATCTTCGGTATTTATTTTAAAGGAACACATACGTGAATATCAATAATGAATCTATGAAATTAGATTATGATGCCAATTTAAATAATATATGAAATTACATATATATTTATGTAAAGTAAAATGAATAATTAAATGTCAGTCATTGTGACTTTGGACAGAGCGACTTTCATATGTTAAAAACAAATGCACTAACACAATGAAAGTGAGATAAATGACTGTGCAATAGTTATTTTATTTATGAAGAGGCGGTCAAACCATCTACGTTAACCAAATCTAAAGACAAGGTTTACAATCTGTTATACCATATCAAACTTATCTTCGGCATTCATTTTAAAGGAACAGATACGTGAATATCAATAATGAATATATGAAATTAAATTATGATGCCAATTTAAATAATATATGAAATTACATATATATTTATGTAAAATAAAATGAATAATTAAATGCGAGTCATTGTGACTTTGGATAGAGCAACTTTCATATGTTAAAAACAAATGCACTAATGCAATGAAAGTGAGATAAATGACTGCGCAATAGTTAGTTTATTTATGAAGAGGCGGTAAATACCTGGGTCAGAGTGCATCATCAAACAAGCTAGCAATATGGTTACAGAGATAACATAACAAAATGCTCGCTACATTTGAAATGAAACCAAACGCTAATGAAAACAATGACATAAAAAACAACGCATGTGTATTTGAAAGCTTACCATCCACAGTGTGCGTTTTACAGCCATGAAGCTTCTCAGAAGGATTTCTGACTTCGATCCAACCAGCCACAGTCTCGGTTCTCTACATCCAAAATGCTCGCTACATTCGAAAAGAAGCCATACAAAGTGAATAAACTACAATCTGCGTGAATAAAAAATAGCGCATGTGTATTCAAAATCTTACCGTCGAGAGCGTGCGTTCTACAGCCGTGAAGTTCTCTGTGTCCAAAATGCTCACTACATTCGAAATGAAACCAAACGCTAATGAAAACAACGACGCAAGAATGAAAATAAGAGAGCTTTGACTTGAGACTTGAGTGTACAACATTGCAAAAAAGCAGCGCATGTGTATTTCAATACATAGTGAATAAACTACAGTCTGCCTGAATAAAAAATAGTGCATGTGTATTCGAAAGCTTACCTTCCAGAGCGTGTGTTCTACAGCCATGAACTTCTTAGAAGGATTTCTTACCTCGATCCAACCAGCCACAGTCCTGGTTCTCTACGTCCAAATGCGTCGGCTACTATAAACCAGGTGGCCTTATGCTCTGAAAGAAATTGAGCGTTATGATGCAAACCATCACAGTAGATAGGCGGATCAACTCCGTGGAACCACTCTACTGAAATGTTTGGACGACGCTCTGGTTCACCTTCCCGTAACGGTTCCCGCTTGAGTGATAGCTCTGCATATTTCGTTGCGTGTGGCACCAGGTGAAGATAATGGCCATTAAAGAATTCGTTGCGTGTGGCACACTGATCCCGCTAGAAGATGGATGGACATCGATATTTCTTGTTTTTTGCAGAGATGGCCACCTCCATACAAATCCCATGATTAAACCTGAAACGTTAAGCTAACCATATGCCATGTGGCTTCGACGATACAACTTTCTCGCCCGAAATGTGTTCTTATTTCGCTCTAATCCCTCATACTCTCATATGTGGAGATAAATAAGAGGAACAGTAAATTTTTAATGATAATTTGGTAAAACATTAATTTAAGTAGGGTTTAAACACTTGATTTAGACATGCAAGGAGGTTATCTCTTTTTATTTCATTCATTGATTAAGTGGCAACGACGAGAATATACCAACATCTTTCAATCTAGACCACCGGATGAAAAATATTAATTAGCATAATCAGTAATGAAGTGATTTCCGATAGGGGGCTACGCCTATCGGCGTAATAAATGATATCTACTTTCATTTCTGTATAGTGATAGAATTCAATCAACAACTTCTCATAATTGTACAGTAGTATACCCCAGTTTCTATACTGTTCAATATATATTTAAAGGGTTGTAACCTCTAGAATTATTTAGTTTTAATCGACATACTACTGTAACTTCAACATAATATACTCTTTCTGTATATAGTTTCATTTTCAACTATAATGTAAGAATAACTTCTAAACATGTACATGTATATTTTTTCTGGTATACAAATTCTAGTTTACACTTTATCTGTCTCATTATAGTACAGAACTTATTTAATTATGCAGCACATAATTTTCATTCACTATACAGTGTATACATCTACCTTTCATGTAGTTGCATTTCTACTTATAATTTACTTCCTAAGAAATTATACAGTTCGATAAATTAATACTTGGATAATTATTTTACATGAAGTACCAGCTTCCTGTGAGGTACCTAACCTCAGATCTAAACCTGATATTGGGTTTAGACATTATGAGTTTTGGTCCTATATAGAATTATATCTTTAAAACCATACAGAACATACTATTTCGTTATAGTCAAATATTTTCAATGTACAAACTTTCAGAATTAATTTCTAATTTACTTATCTTTCAAAATCTATTCACATATCCAGAACTAGCATTTCATATAGATCCAAATAATTTAGCATTTCAATAACTTATATCCAAATTACAATTCAAAAACAAATCAAATTAAATGTGCATATCACTAAAGGTAGACTAGTTCCCTCCTAACCTTAGAGCTCTTTCTCCACAGCTCACCCCCGAGCAGAGATCCTTTCCTCCAGAGATACACTTATTTGTCTATCTTGAATCTCCTTATATAAGCTTGCCTTCCCATGAAATTGTTTCTCTTAAGTGCTTCCAGTTAAATCAGGATGTTGCTTTCCTGCGTGCCTAGGCTTTCCCATTGTTTCTTCCACAAATGTACTTTTAAAGCTAGCTTTTTCTGCTTTTTAGATTTATTCCACCTCTTCTTTTTATATTTTTATCTCCAATATAAACAGTTATATTTAATTTATTTCCTCCAAGGATTTTTGGAGAATAGGGAAAGTCTTACAACCTTATCCATCCTCATGGATTTGGTTTCTAGATCTCTAATCATCATCTAGTCTTTGCATATTAATTTCTATTTTATTTTATTAATTTAATTTAATAAACTATATCCATAATAAATATGTTCCTTGGAGTCTACTTTTACCCTTATATTCTTTAACTAACTATTTTTAAAAGCAGAATTTTAGGAACATTACATATTCCACCTCTAAAATTGAACACCATCCTTGGCATTATCAAATTTGATGTTGATTTCTCAAATTGGGATGAAGAATCCTTCTTCATCTTTTTCTCTGGTTCCCAATAGTTTCTTCAGAGTACAAGTACCTTCCTCTAGCTTTACTTTACTAACTGCTATACTCTGGAGTTTTCTTTTCTTCCTGTTACAGTATAAGAAGTATAGCTAGAAGAATATTTTATTCCTATTTCTGCCTGTCGACAATTCATATGAATTCATATGAGTTGTTTTGTAACCAGATCCAAAAATAGAAGAAAAAATATATCAACGCCTTAGAAATAAGCCACTTCAAGAGGGAAACCTCCAATACATTACATAAATAAACAATTCTTGGATGATACAAATGAACAAAACCTCCTTCTATATATAGGATTCCATGGGGCCACAATATAATCCTAGTGGGGCCACAATGTAATCCTAGCCGACCTAACAATAATAATGTAAGGGCACAATAATAACAATATGGGGGTTACAGGGGTACAACAATAACAATAAGTAGGGCTACACTAACATAATAAGGGACTACACTATTAATATAGGGACTTAACATGCCCCTCTCCTTCAAACAAGTGTTGTCCTCAACGCTTGATTATTTCTTGATGCTTCTGTATAAAATTCTCATCCTCCCATGTGAAATCTTCTACAGGAAAGTTCTTCCACTTGCTGAGATACTCTAAAATCGATCGTACTTGTCGAGTTCTTATTTTTGTATTTGCTTGAAATTCTTTTGATGTGATGTTGATATTCTTTGTTGTTTCATTAGATTACGCACCAAAGTTAGGTTATCCTTTGAGAGTTGGAGAACTTTTTGTTGATGCTCGATGTCATCTTACACTAATTTATCATCCATATTAGCTATTATTTTATCCTTCAAACCATCCAACTTAGCCTCCATTTCTTCTTTTAAACCATCTATGTCATCTTCAGTTGCTCTTCGTAAGATCAAAATTTGTTACACTTGGTACCGTAATTTTGATATCTCATACTGCAATTCTTCCACTTGATGCATCATAGTATAAATTTCTGAGGGCTTAATGGGTGTTGAATTCTTTTTAGGAGGAATTTTAGAATGAAATACTAAAATATATGCTCAATAGGCCCTTGGAATCACTTCAAACTAATTTTTCAAACAAGATTTATGCAATTCGAGAAAAACAATACACACCTTTTACTTACTTTTGAGGAGCTCGATATTGGAATTGGATTATCTCTGTGATTGTGACTCTTCAATATCTAAAATTTAGAAATTAAATAGCCCTCTGAATTCTCTATTGAATACCACAAGTCTGACCTGATTTTGATTCTTCAAGACAAAGTTATGTCTAATCTTCCACAATGACCTAATTATGGACTAGTTTAGTACAACGAACTTGTACGACTTGCCACGTGTCATTGTTTCATCCTTTGTCTCTAAAATTGATAGAAAAGAAACTACAGTCCGTATGATTGCAACCAATTTTTACGGCACTCAAATCCACTTCCCAGAGAGAGAGTTATTGAAATTTTCCCACGATCACCTCTTTGAGATGAAATTCAGGAGCCTGAAAAAGCACTACCTTACATAGATCATATCTCCAAAAATGTTGTGAACCAAGCTCTGAAATTTTTTGACGAATTTCCTCAAGATTTCAGCTTCGTACCATATGAATTTCAGATTCTGAACCTTCGTAGAAAAATATTTATAGCGAAAATTCCACGATGACCTGTTTAGGAGGTGGAAAAAAGACCTAACTTCCATAGATGATATCTCCGAAAATATTGCGAACCAAGCTCTGAAATGTTTAGACAATCTTCCTCAGGATGTCAGCTTCTCACCCTAAAAATATCAGCTCCTGAAACTTCGTAGAAAAACCGTTATATCGAAAATGCCACGATGACCTGTTTAGGTAGTGAAACCCTGATCAAGCTGCGATACCAAATGTTGTGACTCAAAATAGAAAGAAAAAAATATTTCAACGCCTTAGAAATAAGCCACTTTGAGGGGAAACCTCCAATACATTACATAAATGAACAATTCTTGGATGATACAAATGAACAAAACCTCCTTCTATATATAGGAGTCCATGGGGCCATGATATAATCCTAGTGGGGCCACAATGTAATCCTAGCCGACCTAACAATAATAATGTAAGGGCACAATAATAACAATATGGGGGTTACAGGGGTACAACAATAACAATAAGTGAGGCTACACTAACATAATAAGGGACTACACTATTAATATAGGGACTTAACATGAGTAGTATCAGATATATATATATATATATATATATATATATATATATATTAGAAATAATTATAACAGTATTCTGAAGTTTAATATTTTCAATAAATTCACTTGTTAGAAAAACTCTTCAAGGTTCAGAGTAGTATAGTGAAATTTTAGCACAACTACTTATCATTCCATGTTATTTCTAATCAATATATATATTAGAATTAATCATAACAATATTATGAACTTTAATATTTTCAATAAATTCACTTGTTAGAAAATCCCTTCAAGGTTCATAGTAGTATAGTGCAATTTTAGCACAACTACTTATCATTCCATGTTTTTCGGCGAGACTTCCTCCTCATGCAAACATTGTCTAGTTTGACATTCTTGGTGATTTCTCTGCACATATTATCACCTTCACTCCTTTGATCGCAGTGGTACAATTCCTGTTACACTTTGCTTCAAAAACAATTATCATTTCATTAGAAATTCATGAAATTAGAAAACCAACTTTGTCATATGCAGAGGTTCTACTTACCTTTTTCCAGTTTATACACGCACTTCATGTACATAATACTTGATTTATTTTCTCAATAAATTCAAATGGTGATAACCATGCTCAATTTCAACTTAATATTAGTTTTTCTATAACTCAATTTCCAATTTCCACTTGAACTTTACCTCATCAAGTGTATCAGTTATTCCTTTACATCTTGAAACTTCATATCAGTTTACAGTTTCGGTCTTGAACACATTGACCACATTTTTTTTATGTCAGTTTCTAATTCAACCCATTACTAAGCCCACCATTTTCACTTTATTTACTCCATCAACTTCCTACTTCCATTCTGAAATAAGCATAGGATCTAGATTTTTGTCTGATACTTAGGTTTCATAGTCTCTTAGCAACATTTTCCACATAGGGTTTTTCATAACTCTTTCCTTCTACTAGGTCAAACATGTCATATTTTAAATATTGAACTTATCTTGACTCACTAGTATGTCCTATCTAAGGACATCTATGGTATTTTTCTAAAATTTCTTCCATACCGGGGTCATATTATTAATGAACCTTTTTTTTTGAAATTATCAGTTCCTAAGAATGTTGAGTGCTTTTGGAGAACTGTGTGCATTGCTCATTGAACCTGACGTTTTGAGTGGACACTTCACCCATCCTTAGGGGCAGGAAGCCAAAACATAATATGAGAAGAGTGCTATACCATGATTCTATAGGGAGAAAGAAGCTAGCTGTTAGATTAGGAGGGATTAAGAGAACTAAATGGTTCAAAGTCTTGAGACTAATTTATAAAAAGAAAATAATAAATGTAATATCAAATTCATTAATATTTGATAATTAACCGTTAGGGAGATCAAACTATTGAATTATTTAATTTAAATTAGAATAAAAATTAAATGAGTTAAAGCGTTGAAACTAATTTGGAAATCGAAATTATAAATTTATAAATTTAATATTTGGATCCACAACAATTAACCTATAGGGAGATCAAATTAATGAATTTATATATTGAATTATTGAATTATAAATTAGAATAAAATTAACATAAATTAGAATATTTGGATGATAATAGTAAAGGAATGTAGAATAAAGGGTGAGCTCGAATTGGAATGAGAAAGAGGATATTGAAATAGAGAATTCTTGTAAATTTATGTGAAACAAAGGTTAAAGGAAATTTTTATTTCACACCGTTATAGAAAGAAAAAAAAAAGACACCATTGTTATCAGATTAATAAGATTTTTGGATAAGATTAGTAAGATTTTAAATTTTAAATTAAGAAGGGGAAAAGCTTAAAACGAAATATCAAACTAGGGGCCTAAGAGTAAAATGAAATCGAGTGACATAAAATCAATGAAGAGTCAAGAAAGGGGGATGAGAGAAGTGTAGACAAAGTAAGGCGGAGAGGAATTTAATATAGATTAGAATTTGTGATAGGGTGTCTAGAGGACAGAAAATGGATGGTGGGTTTCCATGATTGGATTAAATGTTACCCGTTATCACAATTAAAGTTATTCAGATGCTTCTCTTCGGATGGAATGAAAAGGGACAAGAGCAAGGATTTTTTATTTTCAAAGAAAATAATAGGTGTCTTCTATGTGTTCTTGCAACCGGATTTTGAAGGATCTCCCAGTTTTCCCTATGTAGGATTTTCCACAAGAGCAAGGGATCTCATATACACCAGGGGCTAACAAGGGGTCATTTTTGCCTTTGGAAGTCCTGAAGTGCTATTTAAGGGTTCGATGGGGTTTAAAGAAGGTTTTGATGTTAATTTTAGAGAGAATTTTGGACAGGTGATCAGTAACACCTTCGATATAAGGAATTTTTACCTTGGCTAAGGCAGAGGTACAGGGCTGGGTTCTGGGTCGAGGATGGAGGCAAGGATGGAAGGCCTTATTAATCTAGGAAGAAGTGTAACCATTAGCTTTAAGCACTTTTGATAGGTGATTTTTTTCCTTGGGAAAGGATTCAGTAGAGGAAATTCTAATAGCGCGAGAGACAATGGTTTTGTGAATGACAGATTTTTTAGCAGGATGGTGGTGGCAGTTGCCATGAAGGTATCTATCGGTATGAGTCTTTTTCCTAAAGACTTGATGGGTTAGGGAGCCATCAGGGAGCCGAGAGACGAGGACATCAAGAAATGGGAGCGAATGGATTCTTCCAATTCCATAGTTAACTGGATATGAGGATAGATGCTATTAAGATGAGAAATAAATTTGCAGAGAGCAGGGATACCATGGGACCGTATCACAAAGCTATCATCTACGAAATGCTTCCAGAATTTGGCCTTAAGGTGGAAGTTTTCTAAGGCTTTGGATTAATCTTTTATTCGATAGTGGAGCCCACTCTTTATTCTACATTCCTTTATTATTATCATCATCCAAATATTCTAATTTATCTTAATTTTATTCTAATTTCTAATTAAATAATTAAATATATAAATCCATTAATTTGATCTCCCTTTCGATTAATTATTATGGATCTCATATTAAATTTATAATTTATATTTCCAAATTAGTTTCAATGCTTCAACTCATTTAATTTTTATTCTAATTTTAAATTAAATAATTCAACAGTTTGATCTCCCTAATGGTTAATTATCAGATATTAATGAATTCAATATTACATTTATTATTTTCTTTTTTCAAATTAGTTTCAAGACTTTGACTCATTTAATGCTCTTAATCCCTCCTAATCTAATGACTAGTTTCTTTCTCCCTATAAAATTGTGGTTCAAGACTCTTCTCATTTTATGTTTTGGCTTCGTGCCCCTAAAGATGGGTGAAGTGTTCACTCGAAACGTTGGGTTCAATGAGAAACGCCCACAGTTCTCCAGAAGTTCTCAACATTCTTATGTTTATGACTGTGGAAATGTCCATTCTCTAATTATCAATTCCTCCTGATTTGAAATATCTATCAATTTTTTTTTTTAATCTCTTGTAGTCTTTCTTGGGGTTTTTTTCTTCTTTACTGCTGCACTCCTTCTATTTTTTTCAATTAATCCCAATCTGAACTTTTATTACTCGAATATTCTTCTATGTTTTTAGAGACATTCCTCTTTTAAGACATCTAAAATCTCCTTTTCCTTTCCGTTTTCACTGTTGAATTTTAATTCAAACTTATTAAGGAAAAACAAACACCTAGTTTGCTTAATATTTTCGAGATTGTTGAAAAATTTCTACTTCAACCTTTAGGTGTTATTTACCTATAAATTCTTTACTTCCTTTAGGATATATTTCAGCAAAATCTTAATATGTACACACTATAATTTTTCTCATTTGTCTACATTTTCCCTCAATCATATGCTATAACTTCTAATGCCTCTGCCCAAGCCTTAGTATCACATACCATTTTTTGGATTGGGTAAAAATGTTCAAATAGGATTTGTTTAATTCTTTGAACTATTCAAGCTATTTTGACCATTTCCATTTTCTCTCTCTTTGTTGCAGTGGAGAGATTTGTTTCTAAGGTACGATTAAAATCTCTTTACTCATCTATGCTATTTTTTTTTTTTAAATCCATGGTTAATTTTATGGTGATAGTATCGGGACTACAATTCAGTTCATGCTCACTTGAGCTTTTTCTTAATCCACTATTCCTCCTTCGTCTGGCTTTACACGACTTAACAATTGAGATTTTTATAAAACTCGTTTTTGTTAAGTCTATTATGTCATTCATGTCATGTAGATTTTTTTTTCACAGAATTGCAATACAATTATGAACTATTATTTATATTATGTTTTACTTAACACCTTAAGAAGAAAAACATTATCCATCCCATCCCTTAGAACTTCCAGGTCATAATTTTTGTAAACATTTCTTCTTTAATTCTCATTTTATGATATTGACCATCTATCCTGAGACTATTCATTATTGAACATTGTTTTATTCATTTTTCAATAGTATATACTTACTCAACAGGTTGCAACTTCCATTTTTTTATCAATATGACAAGGATACAGTTGGTCTTACCTAGTTTCTATTTAGCAACCTTTTTATCGCTGCAATTTTTAACTCTCACTCATTTGGTGTATTCATCATGTATACTTTAGAGAGTGATGCATTACTTGATTTTAACTTCAGTTAACGATCAAATTCCCTTTTAGTGGAAGATATGAGGAATTTCATCTAACACTATCATTATTCTCTCTTCTTGACTGTTAAGTTTTCTACGATTTTCTTTTTCAATTTGCTACATTTTAATTTTATAGCATACATTTTTCAGTTTCTTCTTGCTAGCCTATGACATATTACTGGTTTTCCAACACCACAGATACCCTGTAGTATTTTCTCTCAAAAATTTGGTAAGTCCTTATTGTTGTTTACCCAGTTTATTCATATTTTCACTGCATAGGAATCGATAACTGGAACATTTATCTCTAACCAAGGTTCTTTATACTTGTTTATCCTTCAGCAATCTTTGGAAATTTTATGTCAATTCTATATACAATTCCATCTTGCTAGCATCTTTCTTTCTTTTGCTAACCCACATCTAAGTTCATCAATAAGAACAATTTTTTTATCATGCATATCTGAAATTTTATTTTCACTTGTACTACAACCACTTTTATACTTCTAGTGATAGAATGTCCATAAAATTTCAGTTATGTATAACTTTCTTGAGCAGATTTTATTTCTATTTTTTTTTTTATCCATGATGAGTGGTTCAATATTCTTTCCTTTGGACTTTGATGGGTTTTCTTCCCAAATTTTTCTCCTTCCACTCGACATCTTTCGTCAGTCTTTTGTCTTGTTAATTATAGTTACTTTATTCAACAATTTTATCACAATTACCTCTTGTATTGATGTTCAACTTGACTATATCATCGTTTTTCCATTGAAGGGACCCTCCCTTTACAAAATCTCCACAACATATATGTAAGTGGAATTCTAAGGTTGAGGAACTATTCCTTTCTTATTCTCCATGGCTATTTTATATTTTAATAGTTGGATTGTTTCAATAACTATTAATAACACTTCCCAAAATTCACATCCCCACATGAATATCAGAAATGAATCAAACCCTTTATACAAATCCTTCTAAAGCTACCTTAGTATTCTATATTATTTTATATTATTTTTAGCACATATTCATCTCAATTTACCATGAGAACTCAATCTTCATAACATTTCCTCATCCCTCCTTATAATTTATCTATGATTTTAAAAGAATACGGGATCCATTGTCACTTGTTTTCATACTTTCACATTTTAAAATTTTATGCTTTATTTCAAATCCAAACTTCTGTATATTCCTCCCTTTCTTCATCATAGGAGGAAGGCTTAGTTAAATTTTTCTAGAATTCCCTTGAAATTCTATATTCCTCTTAGACTGTTGTCTAAGGGCATCATCTTTTCCTTAGAATCTTCTGAGTACTTTATAGTTCCCCTTCTCTTTATTTTTTTTCGAACTTTCACATTTTCCTATATGCTTTAATTTAGGATTTTTGATTTTATTCCCAATTTATTTTAATCCAATATATCACTATTTGTCAAACTGTGATTTAAAATTTTTGAACAAAAAATGTTTTTCCTCGAACGCAGATTGTTACCTCAACAATCTCCTATCACAATGGGCTATCCGGAGTAACGAGCCTTAACTTGTGGTAAGCTAATATGAAATTAGAGTTTCTTTGTACCACAAATCTCTTCCCTTGCAGGTCGGAGGTTTTTAGTATTTTCATGCTTCTGAGTATTAACTTTACATTTTCCTTTTTTCCAATATTAATTTGTTCAAAATCGTTTAATGATTCCTCATCTGAATTCGGTGATGTGTATCTCATTGAGAATCAAATCTATCTACTATATATGCATGACTATCAATTTTATTAGGCTTCAATTCGGCCCTCAATTTCTTACAACTTTTTAAGCGGTTTGGTATATATTAATATATTGTCTGAATACTAATCTCGTCTCTTACGTGATTATAGCTATAACCCAGCTATCTTATTTCATAAGGTTATTAACCACATATTTTGGCATTTAACTTCTCTATATCTTTTATATACCTATATAAAATTTCATTGCAGCTAGCTCATCTCAAACTCTGAATCCCAATTCCATTATTTATAGGTATGACTACGGAATTACATACCTATGGAATTATTTTACATCCTGTGCACTTATGTACATGATAATAATAAGGGATTTATTTCTTTCCCAGGTTGGTCAAATGTATGTCGGCTTTCTCCGATGCAATATTTTTATTTTTCCTTAGCCTTTTTTATTCTATATAAGAACAAAACGTTCTTTGTGTAAAATTATATTTATACGCAATTTTGGCTTACTCCACAGATTTACTTATTTATAAGGATGGACTGTGTGTATAATTTTTTTATTACTTTTAGCGAAGTAACACTGATATTATATTACTTTCAGTGGCGAATATTCTTTCTATAATAAATGATAACTACTTTCATTTCCGTTTAGTGACCGAATTCAATGAATATCTTCTCAGAATTGTATAGTAGTATACCCCAGTTACTATAATTCTCAATATATATTTAATGGGTTGTAACCTATAGCATTATTTAGTTTGAATTAGCATACTACTGTAATTTCAACATAATATACTCTTTTTGCATATACTTTCATTTACATGTAGATATTTTCTGGCTAACAAATTCTATTTAACACTTTATCTGTCTCAATATAGTACTAAAATTATTTAATTATGAAGCACATAATTTTTGTTCACTATATAGTGTATACATCTATCCTTCATGTAGTTGCATTTCTGCTTATAATTTACTTCCTAATAAATTATACAGTTCGATAAATTAATACTAGAGAAATTATATTACATGAAGTATCAACTTCTTGTGAGGTACCTAACCTCAAATATAAGCCTGATATTGGGTTTAGACATTCTGGGCATTGGTCCTATACAGAATTATGTCTGTACAACCATATAGAACAGACTATTTCATTATAGTCAAATCTCTTCAATGTATAAACTTTCAAAATTAATTAATAATTCATTTACCTTTCGCAATCTATACACATATCCAGGACTAGCATTTCATATACATCCAAATAATTTACCTTTTCAGTAAATTATATTAGAATTACCATTCAAAAGAAAATCAAATTAAATGTTCATAGCACTCAAGGTAGACTCGTTGTTTCCCAACCTTAGAGCTCTTTCTCCACAACTCACCCACGAGCAGAGATCCTTTCCTCCAGAGATAGAAAACCTCTTGCCTATCATGAATCTGCTTATATAATCTTACTTTCCCATCAACCTGTTTCTCTTAACTGCATCGAGTTAAATCATGATGCTGTTTTCCAGTGTGCCTAGGCTTTCCCTTTGTTTCTTCTGCAAAGGTACTTTTAAAGCTAGATTTTCTGCTTTCTAGCTTTATTCCACCTCTTCCTAATAATTTCCTCTTTACTGGGGTATCTATTTTATTTTTATCTTCAATCTAAATATCTATATTTAATTTATTTCCTCCAAGGAATTTTGGAGAATAGGGAAAGTCTTACAACCTTATCCATCCTCATGGATTTGGTTTCCAGATCTCTAATCATCGTCTAGTCTTTGCACATTAATTTCTATTTTATTTTATTAATTTAATTTAATAAAATTTATCCACAATCAATATGTTCCTTGGGGTCCACTTTGAAACTTAGAGTCTTTAACTGCCTATTTTTAAAAGCAGAATTTAGCTAAGGAACAATTTTTCTCCACAATAAGGCTAAGAAATGCATGCCCCCTAGAGGAAAAATCGAATTGGTAATTATAAAAAATAATGAGGAATAATATCCTTGAAAGGAGAACACTTTCCCCTCCAAAATCTCTAAAATTTGGTTTCCAACACTAGGAACCTGCATTAAAAGACAGGGAGCGCATTCCTAGATTTTCTCAATACCTCTAGCTACACAAATTTCAAATAATTTCATGATTTTTTTCATTTATTATCCAATATTGATCCCCATGTAGTATTGAGCACGTCCCTAGATTATCTCATCCTCCAATTCTTCATAATATGCCCAATATTCTCACAATATTATACAAAAATAAATAATATTCGACACAAATATGCAGTTATCTATAATCCTTCATAATTAACATATTAAAGATAAAAATATATCATATAATTCAAGAAATAGAGGCTTAATGTGTTGAAGGATTATGAGACGGGCCTTAATTTCTTTCTAATTTGGAGGTCCATCATTTAGTATATTAAATTTAAAAATATAGAGCAATATATATATATATATATATATATAGAAACATTAATTATATTACATTTTGACTAATCTCTCTCTTGTGCTCTGTCTCTATTTCTCTCTCTCTCACACACACACACACACATATACATATATTAAACAAAATGTTTTAATTTAAGCAATTAATACAATTTTTTTTTTTTTTTAAAATAAGGAGTATTCATACTATATAAATTTTCACCTAGTTGGTAGAAAATATATTGTGCTCTAGAAAACTAATTCATTAAAATTTTCCAATTGTTTTCTTCTTGCCAATGTGAATATACGAATTTCTCGAGAAGAATATATGTCAGGAACAAAAAGAGGGGTTTTGTAAGTGAATATATTATAAAATGACCCCAACAAAACACAAAATTTATAACGCATAAGACTATTAAGGAATTTTTTAATACATTTCATTCACCATTAGGGAATTATAAGAGGTATGATTTGAACATTAAAATTTAATTCACCTATCTTTAATATACACCCCTAGTTAGTATATTTTTTGCTTCTCTCTTGAAGTCTCTTAGGACATGGAAATATGATTTTTATGTGTTATTCTCCATAATTTTTGAGACAAAGCTCATGATTTTTTCAATAGATTTCTCTAGTGGGAGGAACCTTTGACCACATATAGGATTAGGAGAAAATTTCACATAACTGTAACTTTAATTACTTGAACACTTTGTCCTCCTTGAAGCCATATATTGCCCCTCCCCTTATTGTCACCCCTATATAAATTTTAGCTATTAACCTATTAATGAATTACTAAAAACAATATAATTTTTAAAAAATTATCAAATTTTAAATAATTAATTAAGTATAATTTTTATTTAGAAAATGATTAAAAGTAATCATTTTATTTCTTATTTTTGTTAATTTTTAGTTGGAAATATTATCTAAAATGGAGGAAACCTTACATTTTTTGAGTGGATGTTGTTAGGGTGCATTAGGTAAACTTTAATCCGTAAAGTTATCAATTTTTATTGGGCTCTAGGTCTATGACACTCGTGGTTTTGCATGTGGTATTCATGTTTTATGTAGTCTATTTATAAAAAAAAAAAACTCCTATATTATTTGTCTTACTCGTAAGTGGGATCATAAACATAATGTCTTTATACATCGTCATTTCTGCTGGTGCTATGTGATCCTAGTAAATCGTAACTCTATATATGTGTTCATTGATTTATAAAAAATGGTAAATATATTAAATGAAAAAGTTTGGGCACTCTGAAATCAAATACAAAATTAAAAAAGATGTAATACTACATGAAAAAAATTCAAAATTATCAAAGAATATTTGTGTGATATGTTGAGAATGGCTAGGTAAATGTATTGATTACTCAAGATATAAAAAAATTAAAGAGCGCAAGTTGGATATCTCTTACATTACATGTGAGATCATGAAGATGGTGGATTTTGCAGTGTATGAGAAGCCAATTTCTAGAGGCCATGGAGAATATAATACGAAAATATTGCATATGAGAAATGTGGTTGTTGTGGAAACGTGAATGAATTCCTTCATTAAAAAAGTAAAAATAGGTGAATTTGTGTGGATGAGGCTAGAGCAAGTCATGTGTAAAGGAAAATTCATAATATGGATCCACCAAGTAAATAAACCCAGAGAGTGGTTTTATGGTAAAGAGAAAGAATGAAAATGGATATGGGGTAAATGGTGCTGAATTTTAATGAAGAATCCAGTGTGTGAAGTATGAACACCCAAACAGTTTTGGTCCAGGTTGTGAAATCCTATCATAAGCATGAATATTCCCCTAGGAAGTCATAAGACCTAATTTTCAAACTTACATGTTGTGTGGGATCACACATAGTTGTAAGCCCTTAAGTGCTTGCTAAGGAAAACATGTCATGTAGTGGCACATGGAGTCATAAAGATGTGGAATGGAATACTTCGAGAGATACCACTCTGGTAGGTGTACGAGTATACTAGAATGCGAAAAATTAGATGATAAGGTTGATGAATGGAACCAGGTCATTTTCCTAGAGTTAATTTTATAGGAGGTATTGTTAGGGTGGATCAAGTAAACTTGACTCAGTCAAGTTACCGATTGTTTTCGAGCTCCAGGTATATGACACCCATAGCTTTTCCATGGTATTCATGTTTGGTGTAGATTATTTATAGGAAAAAAAATAAATGATTATTCATTCTATTGGTTAGTGGAATAAAGAAACAATGTCTTTAGACAGCATCACTTCCCTTGGTATGTGTGATACTAACAAATTCTCCACCCAGCTTTAATGAAACATAAATATTTTTTTGATAACAAAGTGTGTAAGACCAAGTTGAATATAATATCATGTTAATGGCTAAAATAAGTGAATGTTTAAAATTGGGAAAACAAATTATTATTAAAACTAAAAATTAAAAGAAAAAATACATTAGGAATTTTTTATTAAAAATTAATATTAGAGAAAAAAATCCTTAATGTTACATTTTAATCCAAATCCCATATAACAATGTGTAGTCCAAAAATGACACAATTTCACTCCAGAAAATAATAGAAATTTGGACAAGCTTTTGAGAAAATATGGCAGACCATTTTTAAAATAGAGGTTACAGATATTAAGATTCAGGATTTTTGTTTGCCAAAGGGTTCTTGATGGTTCTAATTCTATTTCTACCATTATCCAAAACTATTCAAACACTAAAACAATTGAATTTCTTGATTTATCAAGGTATTTTATCAAATCATGTCTGTAACGAAGGTTTGAATTTAGGTAACAACCATTCTACCCAACCACCCCTCGTAACCCCAATTGATATATTATTAATCATATTAATAATGTCATTAACACTATTATATTAATAATAATATTATTAACATTAAAAATAATTGATATTAATAATATTATTAATACTAACACATCCATATTTAATTATGTATCTCCCAAGCATTGGAAGGGATCAAATCTATGAAGGTGCAAACCTCTTTATTATTGAAAAACTTGAGGAAAAGACTGCACCTTGAAAGATTCCTCCCTATGAGATGCTAGAAGATCCATAATTAATATGGATGCCATAATTAATGCAGATCTATGTTGGTTTTGAGAAATACATTAATAAAATGTTTTAACTATAATTTCTTTATTTGTTTTCACTTCATAGTTGATATTGAAATATTTTATATATGATAAACATTGCCATATTAAAATGTTAATACATGGGATCTTATAATAAAAAATAGAAACATCCTCTCTCTCTCTCTCTCTCTCTCTCTCTCTCTCTCTCTCTATATATATATATATATATATATATATATATATATATATCTTATAAATTGAATTAGCTGGTGTTAATGGAATAAGTTCTCTTAAAATCTCTCTCTCTCTCTCTCTCTCTTAAACGTTATGTATCAACTCCATATTAATAATGAAATAAATTACATATCTACATTATAATGCAAAGTGAAATACATGAATTTTTTTAATTCAAATTACTTTATTTTTTATGATGATGATGATGATTAATTTCCACTAAGACCAATGTAGGCTATCATAAGGTAAGAGATTAATTGTGACTCTTAACATTTTATGTCTATGATGATCATAAAAGAAGAGAACTAAGTACTCCAAGATCATTATAGATGGATCGTTGACTTAACAAGTCAAGAAGGTTGGAGGTGTTGCAAATGTTTTGAAAATTATAATAGATGTAAGAGATAAACAATCTAAATGAAATTTATTTTCATCTTCAACCCTCCTAGTATGGGCAGAGGTGACAAATTCTTTCTTCCTAGGTTGTTTTGGGAATAGACCAACATCCAGTTTCACTCCAAAGTTCATAAGAATTAGTTCTTATATTTTCTTTTCATTTTCTTCTTAGTACTTGTTACTAGAGATAATTTTGGTTAGCAAAGGTGTCGTTGATCTTCTCCTTATAATACATTAGCTTCCTTTCTCCCTCTAGTCCTTATCATCCCACAATATATCCTTAAATTTGGAGGTAATAGTAATTTTAATATTATCCTTATTCTCTGAGATGATATCCTATCTTGCTCCACATACATAACTATATGGATATAGTGCAACCCTATGTCTCACATAAATATAAAATAATTGGGGTGTCAAGAATCTCAAAGAGGAACCTTTTTTTACTCCAAATCCATATACAATAATTTTTCCATCCTCCAATAATCCATTTCACAATGCTATAATTCTAGTTGAGCTCATGATCATTATAAAATTATGTTATTTAATATGGACATTGAAATATTTGATTATAGTTGTGTGACACACACATCAAACTAAACATAGAATGAATTACACATCATGCAATATAAACACCATGGAAATTGAAGTATTTTATTTATGATGTGCATTTTTTTTTATTTTTTTTTGTTATTACTATTTTTCAATGTGTTAATGTAGTTATTACTTTATTATTTTTAAATATAATCTTATGCTACAATATCTTGCTTATACTAAATTATAGTGCACAATTAATATATTTTTATTAACTAGTAATAATATTACATTAAACATTTTTTTTCTTTTCTTCAATTTTAATTTTTAATTATTTTCTTTTAACTTTTAATATATCTTAATGATATCACATAATATTTATGCATTATAAATAATATTTAAAAATAAAAAGATTAACAACATAATCTTCTAGTGTGAATTTGAATATCTAAATATTCATATTTATTTTTAAATAAATTGCTTTATAAGATAAATATATAGATGTAAACTTCCAAGTAATAGGAAATTTATAATTAAATCATCACACTAATTTTTTTTTAATTAAATTATTTTATAAAATAAATGTAATCTGTCATTTATAATTAAATAATGACCACTTTATGCAAATATTGAAGTGAATTATTTTATGATAATGAGGAAAATTATTTCAAAATTTTATTTCAATCAAATTACTTAAAATTTATATTTAATAACTTGGAATCACTTGTTAAAAAAAAAATTAATTATATTATCTTCCCAACTACTTGAAACCCATTGACATAATACCAAAATTTGAATTACCATATAAATCAAAACTTATCTTTATCTTTAATAAAATCATTTACTCATCATCACTCAATAATTCAAAACTTATTAAGATAATGTTAAAATTTGAGTTACCACAAATAGATCAAAACTTATATTTATTTTTAATAAATTGAAATCATTTACTCACAACAAAGTTTTCCTACATAATAAAATACAAAAATTATAATTACCAAATAATTCATTACCTATTAATATAATACTAAAAGTTTGAGTTAACATGTTTAAGAAATAAATATTATTGCATTGTCATGTTTAATCGTGAATAAAAACCCAATTTAAATATTGAATTACTTAAAAGGCCACAATAAAATTCATTAGAGGTGAAAGAAAAATAAATTAAACTGACAAAACAGTTAAGCAAAACTAATGTACCCATTAGTCGTCAAGTTCTGTATAATTGATTTATAATGAAAGGTAAAATTCGTTATTTCATACATAAAGACATGTATTGCATGGTCTCTGATTTTTGCAAAAGGTGGCGGTGAGTCGAACAGTTTTGCGAGCGGTGAAATACGAGGCTGATTGGTAGTTTCAGGGGTTAAAGATTGTGTTGCCGCATTCGCATTTCCACACCACGGGATAGTAATCCTTTACACGTTTTTGAATGCACTGCAGTTTTGGAGTGATGGCGCACTGCACAGGCTTACAAGGGTTGCATGCCCCGCATTTCTTGACATATGATGGCGGCCCGGAGCCACTAGTAACCTCGCTTCTACCCTCTCCCATCTCCTGTAACAGCCGTTTTTATCATTCAATTGTACACCAATATCTTCTATCCAATCCAATGCACATTTACATTGCAGATAAAACATTAGAGATAAAACATATCTTCTATCCAATCCAATATATCGTGTATTTGATATCAAAGATTACAGATTAAACATGGATTCAGAAACGAAAGATTACCAAAAACGCGGGGCCACGACGTTCCAACGAAGACGTGGTTTGTTTATCATTAATTTCTCTCCCAGCGATCTCTGCATTATCAGCCAAATAAAAGGGTTACTGTATCATATCATTGTTTTTGCAGGCATGTCAGAAAATATACTGTCCAAAATAAATTGAATACCCAATCAATATTTTATGTAAAGTAAAGTACACACCTCCTAAAGCTCAACAACATTATTAAAACACAAACGAGGATCTTCATTCTGGCATAACAAGAAAATCCAGTTTCCATAACCGCGTGTTTTTTTATATGTCTGCAGAAATCTCTTTCAATAACGTACTCTCTCACAGGTTTCTCTCACAAAAATCTAAGAGAAATTGTGGAGGAGAGTTTGCTATTCCCAATATTCAAGAGACTTAAATAGATTGGACAAAAAGAACTTGAACAATAAATGACAGTCCAGTCAACAGAAGTAAACTTGAACTAACTATAACACCTTGCAAACCATGTATGACACATAACCATGGAAATAAATGTAATGACACCTTACAACGAAACAGTTAGATAATATCTTAACTGACCCAGCAGATATCTCTTACAATAACATATTCTCCCCCAGCAAAATCTCTTCGTATACTGTATTCTGCCTTGCTGTGTCTCCGAATATTGCATATATTGAAGCTGGAGAGCTACGATGCTAATAATAAAGGGAAAAGAAAAGGATAAAATGAAAAATAACGCATAAAGCATATAACCAAGTCATAATATTTAATTTAACTTTTAGAGCTACCATCTAAATAGATTGAAAAATGAAAATAAAATAAAAGGAAAATAGAAACTTATAATAAGTATAATTTATTATTATTTTTTAATAAAAGTTATTAAAAATTTTATGATAATTTATTATCATTTTGGAAAAAAAGTTATTAATATTTTTAGGTTTTTATTTTTTATTTTCAATATTTTTTAAGGATAAAAAATAAATTATAGAAATAAAAATAAAATATAAATCAAATCATTAAAAAACAAATTAATGCATAAACACAAAATCTAAATCACTAATGACTATTTACTATCATTTTGGAACTAGTTATTAATATTACTAGGTTTTTCTTGTATTTTCTTTTAGGATCAAGGGAAATTAAACAAAGAAAATAAAGCTTAAAGAAAATATTAAAAAAAAGCAATATAGAAACATATAAAGAAAACAAATAATGAAAATTTAATATCATTTGGAAAAGAAAGTATTAATATTTTTAGATTTGTCTTGTCTTTACCATTTTAACATAATGGAAAAATTAAGAGCTACAATGCAAATAGAAAGAAAAATAAGACATAAAACAAATAACAAAAAAAGGAAAAGAAAAATAACAGAAATCAATAATGAAAATTTACTACCGTTTTGAAAAAAAAATTATTAATATTTCTAGGTTTTTCTTTTCTTTTCCCTTTTAAGATAGAATAAATTAAATTTTATTTATAGAGTATAAAACTATTATGATAAAATACTCATTTTATATATATAAAAAATAATTATTAAAAGCTCTTCATGTCATGTCACTATGTAGAAAGAATAATACTTCTTAACTTGACTAAGATTAACAATATATAACTTAATAATTTTTTATTGGGAAATGACTATGAACAACATTGAATCCACAGTTCATCCATACATTAAAACAATTTGTACCAATTACTTAACCCATACCTCATCCATAGAGTAAAAAAACTATACCAACGAACTCTTTAGTTAAAACATTTGTATTGTTATCCAAATCCTTAAACTTGATTTTTAATTGCTTCACAAAACTCCACTACTCCTAGTTGGAATTTGAAATTATTTTTCAAAGCAATTACATATCAAATACACATGAATCTAGGTTCAAATTGAATATCTATTTACACTTCATACAACCAAACCACTTCATTGGATGCATTAAAAGTTACAATGTCTTCTATCTCAATAACATGAATAAATCATACAAAGACAAACAATTTGGTTATATACAAACATTTGGTTATTGGGATTAGGTCTTAATCAATTTTTCCACACATGAAATTTTGGGTAAAGATGAATTATAAATCTTCTATTGTTAAACTATACTAAATCAATATACACTGTTAATCTAATTTCTCCTAATCATCTCTGAATTATCATGCAAATAAAAAATCCACTACATCCTATTAGTAATTTTTCACGCATGTGTTTCGATCCCCTCCTCCATCGTAGACCTATTCAATAATTGGATTCATAGCTATCCAGAAGACTTCCCAAACAACGATGGGTTTAAGGTTGTTTGGCTTTCCTTGCCAAAGCTAGTTTGTTGGAAAATCTGGCTAGAAAGAAATAAGAGAATATTCCAAGGAAAAGCATTGAATGCTAAGTTAGTCATGGCCAAGATCAAGAGCCTACTGAAAGATAATTTGGGTGAGAAGTTGGAGAATCTTGAGGAAAAAAACTTAAGTCCTTAGGATTTGGAGTGGGGTGGTATGATGGGCCTCCAATTTTCTGTGGCTGAAAGGTTGAGTAGGAACAATAAAGAATGGAAAATTAGGTTGAACGAGAATGATTTCTCCACTTGGATCAAAGATTAGTCTAGTTATATTATTTTCTTTGACGGGGCAACCAAAAGCAATGCTTTCAAGAATTTACCTCAGAAACCCTTGAAGAGCCTCCGCTCTGCTTCCGAATAGGATATGAACTGATCGACTACGAATTCTGTCACAAATCCCCCTAGCACGTTATCCACCTAGTGATCTACCGTATGGGTGATGGTATTGTAAGTCCTTTCCAACTGCAGGATCAACTCTAGAGTTCATGGCATGACCCACTCGTCCTTCCAACACATCTGGAAATCTACGAGCCTTGCGAACCACTCCTGAAGCTCGTGTGCAAATCTTACAAAGAAAATTTCATAGAATTCAGTGAAGGTGTACTTGTTCTTCCACTTCTCAGCCGTCAATTTCGTGTTATGATTCTCCTTTACAGTAAATTCCTGAATATTTCTTTCGAACCACTCTTCAATTTCCACCCTCTCAGGTCTCCAATGGCCTCGTGGCATTACCCGATCTCTCTCTCGAAATGCCCCCGGTCCTAGCAATAGAACCATTTGTTGGCTTGAGGGGTCGTGACCCAAGTTCGAAGGTTAATATTTGCCAATAAACCCCTATACTACTGGCCCTTTCAGCAATGGCCTACTTGCGCAGGCCCGAGTCTCACTCGAAGCAATATGGGAGGGTGCTAGAACTAGGTTTCCACACCCTAAGAGAGAGTAGGTAAGTCGAGGTAGATATGTGTTCGAAAATTATTGACTTTGCAGAGAGTCAATCTATTCGTAGGATTTTATTAGTTACTAACCACAAAAAAGCTATTACCATTCACAGATCTAATTAATACCTTCACATCCACATGTGTATCATCAATTACTAGCACATAATATCATAAACGTAGCTACAAATACATTCGCAGCGTAAACATATAGCCTAGAAGTATTCGCAGCTTAAAAAGATACCATCACAGAGCATTTACACATATACTTATGAAAAACACAGATATACTCATAACTAAATAACCATCAAAGATACGCTTTAGTATTAAACATCATTGAACCAGATAACACATAGATAATTTAACAATACTTCGTATTCATTAACATTCAGATCCACTTCAACCAAAACTAGCCCGCACACACAGCCTAGTCGGGTCTGCACATAGTAGGACTAAGCATCTCCATGCACACGGCCAACAGGAGTCCTTACCCAAAACAACCCAAAACAGATCTAATATTTTTCACTTAGCATCAGTCTTAATTCATGCCTACTTCTACACTAAAATTGTTCATCTATTTATATCAATATAGCCTACTCTAACTTGTGGTCTACAAACCATGGTTTGTGGACTTTAGGTCTACCCTTGTACCCATTACAATGCGTTTGGGGCTTTGGCCCACCCCAAAACCCCTGCGTTGGACTAATTAATACCAAAATATAGAAAATTCGTAGCTTAGGGAGCCAAGTTCCAACAATACAAGTGACCAAAACCTCCTTATATATATAGGAGTCCATGGGCCCACAATATAATCCTAGTGGACCTAACAATAACAATGTAAGGGCACAATAATAACAATATTTGGGTTATAGGGTACAAAAATAACAATACGGGGGCTACACTAATAATAATAATGGACTAAACTAGTAATATTGGGACCAAAAATGCCCCTCTCTTTCAAAAAAGTGTTGTCCTCAATGCTTGAGTAGCTCTAAGTGCTTCTATATAAAATTCCCATCCTCACATGTAGAATCTTCAGTGGGTATGTTCTTCCACATTATGAGATACTCTGAAATTGATCGATTTTGTAGCTGTCGAGTTCTTGTTTCCATGATCGCTTCAGGTTCCAATATGACTTTTCCTTCCTCATCAAGTTCTAGCAATATTATTTGAACTGGAATATTTTCACCTATAACATTCTTTAATCATGAAACATGGAAAACTCGATGCACTCACGAAGAAGCAGGAAGCTCCAATTTGTATGTCGTAGTACAAATCTTTGGCAACACCTTGTAACGACTATAGTACTTTGGTGATAATTTCTTATCTTTCTTAGCTTGCTTGAGGGACATTTTCTTGTATGGTTGTAGCCGTAAAAATACTCAATCTCCTACATCAAAACTTCTGTCGCTGCGATGTTGATCTGCCTGTTGTTTCATTTGATTTTGTGCAAAATTTAGGTTATCCTTTAAGAGTTGAAGAACTTCTTGTTGATACTCGATGTGATATTCCACTACTTGAACCTTAGAATTTTCTCTTAAATATGATGTGATGTACGGTGGGTGATATCCATAAAGTGCCATAAATGGGGTCATTTTTGTTGTAGTATGGAAGGAAGTGTTATACCACCATTCAGCAAGAGGTAACCACTTGACCCATTGTGTTTGTTTATCAAATATAAAGCAACAAAGCCATCCTTCCAAACATTTATTCACTATCTCTGTTTCACCATCAAATTGAGGATGATAAGATGAGCTATGAGCTAATTGCGTACCCAAACAAGAAAATAACTCTGTCCAAATATTTCTTGTAAAAATGAGATCTCTGTCGCTCACAATAACCTTTGGGTTTCCATGTAGATTTTGAATTGTGTCCATAAATATAGTAGCAATTGTACTTGATTTAAATGGATGAGATAATGCACAAAAGTGTGCATACTTCGTAAGTCTATCAACTACCACCATGAGGACACTCTTTCCTTCAGACTTAGGTAAACCTGTGATAAAATCCATTGAATTCTCCTCCCAACATTGACTTAGAATGCATGAAGGTTGTAGAAGACACGGGGTCTTAATTGTCTCAAATTTATTTTTCTAGAAAGCTAAACATTCTGCCACAAACTTTTGAATATCAGATTTAAGGCCATCCCAAAAATATTCTTTCTTCACCCTGTGGTAAGTTTTTAAAAATCCTAAGTGTCCTCCTAAAGGAGAGGTGTGAAATTCCAAAACAATATTTTGTTTTAGTTGGGAAATATTACAAAGATATAAGTGATCTTTGTACCATAAAGAAGCATTTTTCCAACTAAATGTATGAGATCTACTAGGATCTTGCTGAAAATTTTGAATGATTGTCCACACTTCTTCATATTTCCTCCATTCATCCCTTTCTTCGGTTATCCAATCTGGTTGGATAATAGAAATGGTACAAAGAAATTCTTCCACCTCTTCATTTCTTTCTTGAGAGTGCATCTGCAACAACATTCAGCTTCCATTTTTTGTAGATTATTTGAAAGTCATAACCCAACATATTTTGACCCATTTTTGTTTCTCTTCTAAAGATAGTCTTTGTTCCAAAAAAAATTTGAGACTATCATGATTATTTTTTACCTTGAAGTGTCTTCCCATTAGGTAAGGCCGCCATTTCTTTAGTGCATGTAGTATTTCTAACACTTCCTTCTCATAAATAGCTTTCTGTAAATACTTTCCTTTGATTGGATGAATTTCAAAAGAACTGGGTCTTCCGTCTTGCATTAGAACAACACCAATTCCATTTCTTGAGGCATCACATTCAACAATAAAGGTTTTTTTGAAGTCTTCCATCGCTAAGACCGGTACTAGGCAGATTGCCTCTTTAAGATGTTCAAAGGCCTTAGTTGCTTCAAGGTTCCATGAAAATGCATCTTTCTTCAATAATGTTGTTAGAGGTGCTGCTATTCTCCCATAATTCTTAAAAAAAATTCTATAATACCCTGTTAACTCGATAAATCCTCTCAACTGCTTTATGGTTGTGGGGACTTTCCATTCCTTAATGGCTTTAATTTTGTTAGGGTCTACCTCAACACCCTCGTGAGATACAATATGAACCAAATATTCCACCTCTTGTACTCCAAAGAAACATTTGGATGTTTTTTCATATAATTGCTTCTCCTACAATAGTTTGAGCAGCGTGTCAACATGTTGAACATGATCCTTCCAAGACCTTCTGTAGATTAGTATATCATCAAAAAATACTAGCACAAATTTTCTAAGGAAGGGTTTGAAAATGGAATTCATCAACCCTTGAAATGTAGAAGGTGCATTGGTAAGGCCAAAAGGCATGACAAAAAGTTCATAATTATCCTCATGAGTTCGAAATGTTGTTTTCCAAATATCTTTAGTCTTCATTATAATTTGATGATATCCTGAAGAAGATCCAACTTGGAAAAATAAATTTCTCCATGTAATTCATCCAATAATTCATCAATCACAAAAATGGGAAATTTATCTTTAATGGTGAGCTTATTGAGATTCCTATAATCCAAACACATGTGCCGTGATCCATCCTTCTTGTGCACCAATACTACTAGAGCAGAGAAAGAACTTTTACTAGGTTGAATTATACTAGCTTCTAACATTTCTGCAATCATATGTTCAATTTCACTCTTTTGGACATAAGGATATCTATAAGGCCTGATTTTTTGAGGAACACTTCCTGGAATCAAATGAATAGCATGATCATGATCACGAATAGGTGGGAGTCCTTTGGGACTTTCAAACACCTTGGAATTTTTTTCCAAGACTTTTTGGAGATCTGCAGAAATAGATGATTTTGATGTTGTAACTTCTAGTTAGAATAATTGTGCAATTACGCCTCATTTTCTTTCTTTAGAATCTTTGTCATGACATTAGAGCTTATTATATTTCCTGGTTTCCCTGCAATACCCCATAATTCAACTTCCTTTCCTTCTGAAAAAAATTTCAAGAAAAGTTCTTGAAAATTAAAAGCTACCATCCCCAAAGATTGTAACCATTGTACTCCTACTACAACATCAGCACCTCCCATAGGAATGGAAAGAAATGGACTATTCAATACATATTCCCCGATGGTTAGCTTGATATTATGGCAATTTCCAAAGCAATTTATAGTTCCTCCATTTGTAACCATCACTTGACATTCTAGTGCTCAGTATATGAAATAATTCAATTCCTTGGCTACCTTACAATGAAAAAAATTATGGGTATTACATGAATCAATCAACATTATTACTTTTTTCTTCTTGATATGTCCTTCTATATTGATAGTTTAAGGAGTGGTAATTACTGCCAATGCATTACATGATATGGTCGGACTCATTTCTTCATCTTCTAGGGTTGGTTCCTGGTGTATATCCTCTTCTTTTGAAGATTCTTGTTCATTTTGTTTTTCCTCTTCACAATCTATGTAAAATAATTTCTTCTCAACATACTTATGACCTTTAATGTATTTTCTATCACAACTGTAGCAAAGCCTTTTTTCTCTTTTTTCTTCCAATTGTTGTGGTGTCAACCTTGTAGGTTGTGGAAGTCTAGGAGTAGCAACACTTCCATCTTTATATGTGTGACTGGTAGGCTTCCTTGTTTCCATAATTTTACATTTAATTTTTCTTGCCAACTTTAATGCCTCTTCTACTGAATCAGGTTCCCAAATGCGAAATTCATGTTGGATGTTATCCTTTAAAGTCCCTATGAAGAAATAAATCATGTGTTCTTCTGGAATATTGGTTACCCTTATATTCAATTTTTGGAAGTCCTCAATGTGCTCCACCACTGAACCCTTTTGTTTGAGATTTATCAATTGGCTAAAGAAGGTGTTGCTTTTTGTATCGTCATAATGTGCTATCATTTCCTCCATAAAAATTGACCAAGTGACAATTTTTTTACGGGAGCAAAGCCATCGATACCATAAAAATGTATTTTGTTCTAAATGTAACGTTGCAATGTGTACCTCTTGTGTGTTTTGCACATTATTGAGATCAAAATATTTCTCCATATGTAGTATCCATGTTATGATATCCTTGCCATAAAACTTCCTCATATCCATCTTTGGAATATGGTGGTTCTTCCATCCAACATTAGAGTTTATTAAATCACGATTAACATTTATTTTGTTCTCATCACGAGTTTCATCTACTACATTTTCACCATTAGGAAATATTTCTTGTATCGACTTTTCCAAACCTTCGATGTATACTTTTAGATCATTCTTCATGGTTTCCATGTTTTCTTTCATATTTTCATCGATCTTAGCTTTCATGTCATCCATCTTAGCTTCTATGCCATCCATCTTAGCTTCCATGCCCACTTCCATGACATCTATCTTAGCTTCCAAATCATTCATCTTAGCTTCCATGACTTTCTTCAAACCATCCATCATCATTTACACGCCTCTCTTCAAAACGTCCATTTCATTTTTTGTGGCTCTTTGCGATAGCGGAATTCTATGCACCTGCTCTCGTAATTTTGATATCTCATGTTGTGTTTCTTCATCTTCATAAGTCATAGTAGAGCCTTCTGAAGGCTTAATGGGTGTTGAATTATTTTTAGGGGGAATTTTGGAACCCAATATTGATATCTATTCTTCAATATTCCCTTGGAATAAATTCAAACTAAATTTTTTCAAACGAGACTTATGTAATTTGAAAAAAATACACACATTGTTCTTGCTTTTGAGAAGCTTGATATTGAAATTGAATTATCTATGTCATTTTAGATCTTCAATATTTGAAATTCAACCCTAAAGTAGCCCTCTGAATCTTCTTTCGAATTCCATAGGTCTAACCTGATTTGGATTCTTCAAGGAAAATTTATTCCCAATCTCCCATGATGACCTAATTATGGACTGGTTCAGTAGAGTGAACTTGTATGACTTGCCACGTGTCATTGTTTCCTTCTATGGCTCTAAAATTCATATATCGAAAAATATAGTCCATGTACTTGTGGCCAATTTTTACAAAATCCCAATCCAATTCTCAACGAGAGAGTTATGACGTTTTTCCCGTGGTTACCTCTTTGATATGAAATTCGGCAGCCTAAAAAAATTATAACTTCCACAGATCATATCTCCACAAATATTTCAAACCAACATCTGAAAATTTTGTAGGAGGTTCCTCAGGCTTTCAGCTTCGTACTATAAACTTTTCAGCTTCTGAAACTTTGTATCCGAAAATTTATAGCAAAAATTACACAATGACCTGTTTTAGTTGAAACTCAGGAGCCTGAAAAAACCATAACTTCCCCAGATCATATCTCAAAAAATATTTTGAACCAAGATCTAAATGTTTTACAGGAGGTTCCTCAGTATTTCAGCTTCGCGCTATACAAATTTCAGCTTCTGACCCTTTGTAGAAAAAAATTTATTGCGAAAATGCCACGATGACCGGTTTGGAGTAGTGAAACCCTAAAATCCAAAGCTCTGATACCAAATGTTATGAAACTAGCTCCAAAGATAGAAGAAAAGAGAGATCAATGCCATAGAAATCAGCCACTTTGAGGGTACAACCTCCAATACATTACATAAATGAACAATTCTTGGATGATACAAATGACCAAAACCTCCTTCTATATATAGGAGTCCATGGGCACACAATATAATCCTAGCTGACCTAACAATAAAAATGTAAGGGCACAATAATAACAATATTGGGGTTACATGGGTACAACAATAACAATAAGGGGGCTACACTAATAAAAACAAGGGACTAAACTAGTAATATAGGGACCTAACACAAAAATCCGTAAACATCAGCCTCAGTCATGTCTAAGGAAATTGTTAATCCTAACTAGAACACAGAAAGTCGGAAATAGAAATAAAGCAAGGCAACATCTAGTTTTTTCCTCAATGGAACTTCCGAAGAAATAGGAAAGGATTGAGCCTATCCTAATCTATAAATTAGAGGCTAGTCCATTCTGTCAAGGATCAAAATTTGGGCATTGTTATATTGTCGAGAAGTTGATCGAGAGAGAGAGAGGGGGGAGCTAAGTAGTTAAGGGAAGACTTGATTCAAAAAACATGGCTGTAATAATTCTTCTCTCATATAATAATATATATTTGCTCTTGTTTTTTCTACTTGATGTTGTTGACACCTCCTTTATCTATATCTTGGTTAAGTGGTGAAACTGATGATTATATTAGATGCATGCTATCTTTACATAATGTGATATGTTAATGTTTTTAATCATTAAAGTTTCATATGTTGTGAAGGTTACTTTGTGTCTTTTCTATGTGCAGGTCCTGATTCGAGAGAGGGAAAATGATATTTCCCTTGGTACACTAAAAACTCCAGTGGATCTACATAAAGGACTAGAAGGTAATCCTTCTCTTTTTCTTTATCGATTTCTAGATTATCATGAGTATTTGCATGTATCTTTGAATTGTTGTAGGTAATCTCATTTCATTTGCCTTAGGTCTCAGGAGACCTCGAAGGTTTTTTTATCCACAACCTCTTGTGAATTATTCCCTAGAGCAGAATGTCGGAAGAATACTAGGTGTAGTTAGATCAGAAGGCGAAGAGCACAATACGATTGTGTCTCTTAGATACAGTATTGTTTAATGTATCAAGGGAAGCTACAATGAAGGATTTGTGGGCCAAGTTAGGTACTTTGTCCCAATATAATTCTCTAGTGAAAAAATTGTTCGCGTGGAAAAGTATGTATAACCTGAGGATGAAGGATGTGGAATCGATGATAGAGCATCTGAGCTCCTTTAATACTATGGTAGGTCAGTTGTTATATGTTGATATGAAAATTTCATATGAAGATACGTGCACTATTTTTTTATGTTCTCTATCCGATTTGTGGTATATTATGATTCTTGAAATAGGTAGAAATACAACTATCTTGAATTTTGATGAAATAGTCTCATGTTTGTTGTCAGATGAGAAGAGGCAGAAAAATATGGAGAGCCATAATGGAGATTCCTTGTCTCTACGAGGACAGTCCCTAAATAGAAAAACAAAAATTCCTAGAGTGGTAGATCTAAATATAGAGGGAGATCTAAATCTCCACAAAAACCTACAAAGGTGTGCTGGAAATGTGGAAAGGAAGGGAACTAAAAAAATTATTTTCTATCTAAATCTCTTGAGAAAAGAAAGAGGTATAGTGATGCTCCTTTTATAGAGGTGAAAACAACCTCATATGAAGGTGGGGATGTGTACCTGTCTTCCTCCTTAAGTACACATGTAGATCATGAGGCATGGTTGATTGAATTAGGTATATCCTTTCACTTCACTCCCCATAAGGAGTGGTTCTGCAAGTATGAGAAATATGATGGTAGTGATGTCTTCTTACGGGATGATGGGAAGGCAAGAATCATCGAGCATTGAAAATTAAAGATGAATTCGCATAGTGATAGGATTAAAATACTTCTTGGTGTTTTTTGTATTCCTTCATTGGCCAGAAATCTGATTTTTGTATGTGAGATGGATGATGCAGGTGAAGACGTAGTGTTCGAAAAATATACCTGCAATATGGTTTGGAGAGAACTTGTATTGATGTGGGGATTTTGGATTGGAACTTTGTACAAACTTCTAGGTAACAATATTATTGATGGGTTCAAGAGTCATATGGTTCTTGAAAGTGGAGCAAAAAAATTAGTGGTCTCTAGAGAAAATACAATGTTATGGAATCAAAGGCTTGGACACACTGGAGAGAAGGGCCTTTGAATACTACATCATAATGGTATGGTAGAAGGTACGTTTAATTTCTCTCTGGATTTTGTTTTCCGTGAACATCGTGTATATGGTAAGCAGAATTAGGTGAATTTCCCCTCTCATGCTAAGAGGGCAAAATGGATATTAGAGCTTGTGCATAATGGTGTGTTGGGACCTATGTCGGTTCCATCACTAGGTAAGTCTATGTACTATGCCTAATTTATAGATGAATTCCCAATGAATACATGGATATATTTCCTCAAGAAGAAATATGAAGCCTTTAACATGTTTAAATAATTTAAGGTTCTGGTGGAAAATCAAAGAGAGAAGAAGATCAAGGTGTTAAGGACCCATAATGGTGGAGAGCTCTACAATAAGGAATTTGAATATTTTTTTAAGAATTATGGTATAGCACGATAAGGGACTACTTCGTATGCACCTCGAACAAATGGAGTTGTAGAAAGAATGAACATGACCTTAATGGAAAAGCAAAGAAGCATGCTTAGTGATGTTGGGTTATGACAAGAATTATGGGTAGAGGTAGTGGATATTGCATCTTCCCTGGTTAACAGATCCCCTTCATGAATGTTGGAGGATAAGACTCCATGCGAGGTATATCTTCATAAGAAAACCTATCTTTCACATCTAATGGTATTTGGATGTGATTCATATGTACATGTTCCATAGGATAAAATAACCAAGTTGGATAGTAAATCTAAAAGGTGTGTCTTTATGGGGTATACGAATGGTTTAAAAGGTTATAAGATTTGGAACCCAAAAACAAGTAAGGTTATGTAGAACTAATATATGGTGTTTAGAGAGGTGAAATATGTTATTAAATAGGAATTCATATCAAAGGAACCTAAACATACAGAGTTTTATCTGGAGGACGAATAATCAAACTCTATAGCGGAACAAGAATCCGAATGGGAAGAGCCACAAACTCTAATTTTGAGAAGATCGGTTCGAGATAGAATGAAACTAGAAAGGTATCGTCCATCTCATTTATGTTAAAATTTTTCTTTATTTATTAGTGATGATGATCCCAAATCTGTCATGGAGGTAATAAATTCATAGGATGGAAAAATATGGAAATATGCCATGGTTGATGAAATGCCATCTTTGGACAAAAATGAGGCTGGGGACCTGGTGGAGTTACCGGCTAGATGGAAAGCCATTGGAAGAAAATGGGCATTTAAAAAGAAGATGAATGCAAAATTCAAAGTGGAGAAATACAAAGATCGATTGATAGAAAAAGGTTATTCCCAGGTGTTGGGAATTGATTATGGTGATATTTTTTCTCCTGTTGCCAAGTTAGCTTCTATAAGATTACCTTTATCAGATGTTATTTCTTTTTATTTTGAGGGAGAATAGAAGGATGTGAAGAAAACATTTCTTCACAAGGATTTAGAAGAAGAGATGTACATGAATAAATATGAAGGCTTTGTCATGAAGGGTAAGAAATAAATGGTATGCAGGTTAAAAAGTAGTTTTATGGGTTAAAACATTCACCAAGGGTGTGGTATCTAAAACTTGATACATATATTTGGGGACTTGGCTTCACTAGAAGAAAATAGGATCATTGTGTACATTTTAAATTAATTTGTGGCCATGTTATTTATTTGTTCTTTTATGTGGATGATATGTTCCTGATTGGAAATGAAAAAGAAATTATCCATGATTTGAAGACAAAATTGTCCTCCAAAGTCGAAATGAACGATATTGGTGCTGCAAACTATATTTTGGGTATGGGAATTAAATGATATCGGGAAAACATGAAGCTTTGGTTAAACCATAGGAAGCATGTTGATATAATAGTGCAGAGGTTTAATATTTAGGATAGTAAACCAGTGAACGTCCTATATCTGTAGGTGTAAATTTATCTGCTGAACAATGTCATATGACACAAGAAGAGGAAGACGACATGTCCCATGTTCCATATGCAAGTGAAGTTGGTAGCCTGATGTATGCAATGGCTTACACCAGGCCATACATTGCACATGCAGTGGGAGTTTTGAGTGGGTTTATGTTGAAATGAGGAAAGGAAAATTTGATAATAGTGAAGCGGGTTTTCAAGTACTTGCGTGGAACTAGTGGTCATGGTTTTTGCTACCAAGTAAGACCAGGATTAGACAGAGTTTAGGAAATTAGTGGCTTTGTTGATGCATACTCGGCTAGATATCTGGATCAAAGAATATCTACAAGTGGGTATGTGTTTAACCTATTTGGAGGAGTATTCAGTTGGATGAGTAAGAGACAGTCTCTAGCGGCACTTTATCCTACACAGGTTGAATACATGACAACCACTCATGTAAGCAAGGAAGAAGTTTGGTTGTAGAGATTTTGTTTAGGTATAGCTATAAGGATATACTATGACAACCAAAGTGTAATTTTCTTATCATTCAAAGACAAAGCACTTGATGTTCAATATCATTTTGTGAGGGATATGGTTGTAATATTCCCAATTAGATTTTAGCTAGTTGGAATATTATATGTTGCTTCTATTCATAGTCTAGATGAAGAATTGGGGTAAAGAGACCCTTAAATCTCTTTTGTAGGAATAAACCACCTCTAGTATGGATGTGGATCAGTTTATATAATCAAAATAAAGCCACCTTGGGTGTGAAAGGGGGAAATGCATGTAGACTGGGTCAAGATTGACCAAATCAACAACGTTACCAAAGGAGAGAGTGGAGCTGGTAGGGAAAACAAAGTTTTGGAGGAGGAGTCTTTGCATGGAAGTAGCATCATAAATGAGTGGGGCCAAGGGTGACGAAGCTCAACAAGAATATAACGAAAGGGATAGAAGCCATGAGGGGATTCATAATATTGTTTATGTTTGAGTCTTGTGACTTCTTGCATGCTTCAACTATTTGGCTGAGTTTGTTGTACTGTTTAGTACAAGGGTATTTCCAGGCCGGAATCCCACACTTTACCTTGGAGGACTTGAGAGGCCACTTAGGGGAGATATTCTGAGCTTCATTTCCACCATTTTCCATTGTGTCAAGAAGCCACCTTCAGCCACAGTGCAGTCTCCTTGAGGAACTGCGTTATTTTGCAGTGTGTTGCAGCGGAGGGTTGAGAAACCCAGTTTATGAGTTAGTTTCCTAGTGAAAGGAGCAGGCATTCACCTGGAAAGCTAGGGAGAAGGATATAAATCCATATCTTTGTTATTTTAGACATATTTCAATAGAGAACTAGTGATATAGCATGATTCAGCCATGGAGTTGTAGTTTTCACTTTTATCATCTTGGGTCTTTCAAGAAACCCTTGCCAAGTTACCTTGGGATTGTGTTTGAGAGACTAGTTCTCCATTTTCAGCTCCTTCTGAGTATCATATAAGTAGATCCACTTGGCTCTATTTTCTAGTTGTAGTAACCCTCACTCAGACTGCACTCTCATGTATTTTGGCATTTCTGTATAGCAATATATTTTGAGATTCTAGTGTATTTGGGCTTTAGAGGCTTGTTTGCCTAGTTTGAGTGATTTTTTCCTCAACATATTGTATATTTTGCTGCTTTGATACATAATATAATGGATCTATGATTTAATCTTGTGTTTTTAATTAATATTTTCTATACATTCTAGTTTTGTGTTTAGTATTACTGTGTTTCCTAATAGGGAATATTAGAGTGGTATAAGATCATAATATTGGCTCAAATTGTCGAGAAATACATCTATAGAAATGGAGGAGAAAGAGATCTAAACACTTCTTCTTCAGACCATGCAGAACATTGCAAAGGATATCAAGGAGATGAGATTATAAAGGTAGAAGGAATCCCCTAGAGGGTTTCATCATGAATAAAGTTATGGCACTACAAATTCATGGTGTGAGAAACTAGTAGTACAACCTTCTTTACAATGCTCCACTATGCCCATATTCATATCGTTGGGAAGTGAAGTCGGAGGGCCATTAAGGGAAGAAATCCTTGGTGAATATTTTTTTGGAATATGAATCTCAATCTCAGAGGTTCAAGGAGAATTTAAACTTTCAAGAGTTTTTTCGGATCAAGGATGGAAGGAGATCCTCCAATCACCATTAAAGTGGAGGGTACATGCAGAACCAAGATCTACAATGCACTATGGGCAGGTATTTTTTTGTCCTCTTATGATGGATCACCCAAGTGCATAGCTAAGGCTTGGGTAGAGAATTTGGATACCTATTTCCAATTCAATAGAGTTTCATAAATGGAGGCTATCAAAATAGAAGTGCTGCACCTAGAAGGTGAAGCACATGAATGGTGGTTTCATGGCCTATCTACGCTTGGGTGTGCTAGTGTAACTTCTTATGCAAACTTCACCTAGAGGTTGTTGGAGAGATTTGATCCTAAGAATCCAGAAATTTTTTTTGTGAAGCTAACTAAGCTCAAGAAAACAGGAGATCCAAAGACATATCTCTGAGTTTCTAAAGCTTTCAGTCATGGTGTCTGACATTGCTATGACTAGGAGAGTATGCATGTTCATTGATGGGTTGGTTGAAACATTGCATGGGTTGGTAAAATCCACTAGAACAACTACGCTCCAAGAAGCTATGGAGAGGGCTAGAGATCTACAGCATGATTTACCCAAGGAAAAATCCCCTTTTCAGTAGAATTTCTCCTCTCAAACAAAGGAGAATCATGAGAAGAAATATCTTAATGATAAGGTCCGGGGAGATCTAAGGAAGAAGAAACTCTATTTCATTTGTCGAGAGCCATGGGTACCAAGCCACGAATATGTTGGAGAGAAGGAACATTGTATTGAGATATATTTTGATGAGGAGAAGGATACCAGTGCTGTAGTAGCGAGAGAAGGTGAACCACCAACAGGAAGTGTGGTGGGAGAATTTTCTCCGATGGGAGGGACTCTTGTAGCATTGTAGGAGCTCCCAAGTATATAACATTAAGAGTTACATGAACTATTCTAGGATAAAGAGTATCCGTATTGGTAGATAGTGAAGCCACCCATAACTTTATTAATACTCAGTTGGTACAGAGGACGGGAATTCACATAGAAGACTTTGAGGGCTTCTAGGTTTTGCTTATAGGAGCTAGAACCATGCAATGTGCCAAATATGTTCCCGAATTAACCATCACTATGGGGACCTAACATTGGCATACCACTTCTTTGTGGTTGATATTCTAGAACACATGTGATATTGGGTTTCCAGGGGTTAATCACCTTAGGGAAGGTTACCATAGACTGGGAAACATTAGAGATGGAATGGACAGAGAAGGGGAGTGGTAAACATCATAAAATAAAGGGCATACACGTCTATCCATCCCAGATTTTCTCAACACACGGGATGGAGGCTGATTTGCATAGAGGAGACATAGAGTGGGCAGTACAACTGCATATTTCAAATGTAGGGGGTAAGGATGTACCAATACATCTAGATGTACAATCTATTTTGAACCGATATTTTACGTCTTTTGGAGATATTCCACCGAGAGACCTCCTGACCGAGGGCTTGAGCACACTATTGAGTTGGAGGAGGGGATCCAAGCAGTGATCACCACACACTATAGGCATGCCAAAGCCTAGAAGGATGAGATTGAAAATGCCATTTAGGAGCTTTTGGCCTTAGGAAAAATTCGACCTAGCACCAGTCCTTTTTCCTCATCAGTGGTTTTCGTGAAGAAGAAGGATGGCACATTGAGGATGTGCATTGATTATATGGCCTTTAACAAAAATATAATGAAGAATAGGTACCCAATCCCGAGGATCGATGAATTAATGGATGAGCTAAGAGGATACAAATATTTTTCTACGATTTATTTGAGATTGGGGTATCATCAAATCAGAGTGAGGGATCAAGACATCCCCAAGACAACATTCTGATGCCACTATGGACATTTTGAGTTCTTGGTGATGCCTTTAGGGCTAACCAATACTCTGGAAACATTCCAGTCTTCCATGAACCACATTTTTCATGGTCACTTGAGAACTTTTGTATTATTCCTCTTTGATGAAATTCTTATTTACAACCACACATGGGAGGAGCATCTACAACATATTGAGACAATACTACGCATTCTTGAGGAGAAGAAAATCTATGCTAAGCTCTCAAAGCGTGAGTTTGGACTCACAAAGATGCTCTATTTGGGACACATCATTGGAGTATATGGAGTGAGAGTTCATGAAGAGAAGATCCATGCTATCAGAGATCAGCCCGAGCCAAATAATGTCACAAAACTTTGGGGGTTTGTAGGAATCTGCACCTACTACCGAAATTTCGTTAAAGGGTTCTCTCAACTAGAAACATCGCTCAGAGATATAAATAAGAAGGGAGCTTTCAGTTGGACAACCACAATGCAGAGAGAGTTTTATAAGCTCAAGGAGGTGATGAGTAGCTGCCCGATATTGGTTCTACAGGATTTTACCCAACCCTTTTTTTGGAATGTGATGCTTCAGGAGAGGGCATTGGATCATTGTTGATGCAAGGGGGACACCCCATATATTTTGAGAGTTAGAAGTTTGTTCCACATGAGAAACTATATCTGATATATGACAAGGATATGTTGGTTATTATGCATGCCTTAACCAAGTTCCGACAATATTTGGTGGGTAACAGATTCCGAGTGAAGACTGATCACAATAGTGTGCGGTTCTTTCTTGAGCAAGCACAACTTCAGGAGAGGCAGCATAAATGGGTGAGTAAGATCCAAGCCTATGAATTTGACATTGAATGTGTTAAGGGGAAGAGCAATGTAGTGGTATATTCTCTATCTAGGAGGCCAGGAACACTATCCTTAATGAGCATCGATACAGATTGGAAGGCTCAGTTGCTAGTGGAGTATACCAATGACTTCTTTGCATGTGAGATCTTAGATGGAAAGGTGACTGATGAGAGGCATATAGTGATGGATGAGGCTATCTATTATAGAGATTGAGTCTTCTTGGCTAGATATTCTGGACTCAAGGAGAATATTTTATAGGAATCACATGACTCACAACTTTCTAGGCATCAAGGATTCACCAAGACATACAAAGCTATTTGAGAGAGATTCCCATGGAAGGGTCTCAAGGAGGATGTGCTTCAACACATCAAGGAGTACATAGTTTTCCAGTAGAAAAAAGGGGAGCACCACCACCTCGCAGGATTGTTGCAACCACTCCCTATTCCAGATGGAAAGTGGGAAAGTATTTCCATGGACTCCATCACCGGTCTACCTACGATTCAGGGTAAGGATTGTATCTTTGTAGTTGTTGATCAACTAAAAAATTATTAAAATTTATTTTCTATTTTTGCATGATATAATACTTCACAGGTAGCCTAGCTCTTCTTTAGAGATGTATTTATACTCCATGGTCTTCCAAATACTATAGTCAGTGATCGGGATAGCCGCTTCATGGGTGCCTTTTTGTAATATCCCAGAATGGGAATGCAACAGTGCATAAGCACAATAATGGAATATAAGGGTGAAATAAAGTCATGAAATGTGTTGAGAAACATATATCCATCAAATTAATGAATAAACAACAAAAATAAGCACTTGTACATCCTCCCAAGTGGGGAAAATGCAACATTTTGACCCTAAAAACGTTATTTCTAGAGATTTACTTTTTAACTGGGAGAAATAACGCTTGGTTCCTTTATAATATAGACTTATTCACTCACATACAAAATAGGAACTGAAACAAATCACTTATGATAAGTTAAATAGACCTCCTGACCTTAAATCAACTTAAAAATAACCAAATCCCATGACTTAAGTTATGCAGAATTTACTGAAGAAAATGATAGCATTATTTCCTGAAGGTTTATACATTATAATTATATAAAAACATGGATATTGAACTTAATTTAACAATATTCTAATAAAGTGAAGATCTGACCTCCTTAATGCATTATAAAGACAACCCTGCAAGGGTTTCATGAAAGTACAAGTACAAAAAGAGAAGATCTGAATATTCAGCTCTGAAAAATGCAGTATTAATACAACAGTATAGAAATATAGTTGAATAATACACAATAGGGATGAGAATCCCTTCCTCTAGCTTTCCGGGAGAAGGGTTGGCCCTTTCCCTAGGAGACTAACTGAAAAACAAGGGCTAAAACCCTGCTGTAGCAACTCTATGAAAAATGATATAGTTCCTGAAAGGGACTGCGCTGTAGGAGATGAGAAACAATGTGGTCAAATTATAACATGTAAAATAAGCCCATAAATCTTCCTATATTATCTCTCAAAATAAGGAAGGCACCCTCTACTGAGAAACAAACTCGGAAGTGGTGTTATAAAACCTCCACTACAACACCCTGCAACACAACAATATTCTGCTATAGAAATAATGTTGAGGCTGAAGAATGGTGCTTGGCCTCAAGCCCGGATGTGGAGAAATACATAACAAAGCTCTACCAAGAGGCCTCTCAAGGGAAGAGGTGGGATTCCCGCTCGGGAACACCCTGTGCTAAACAACGCTGCAACCCTGCTAAATAGCAAGATAAAGCCAAGTCTAAACATACCAAGATCAAATGATCATCTCCAAGCATGAATAAAAAAGGCTCCCATCCTCTCCATATATAGCAAGTGAACCTCTTCACATTGGGTCCCATCCATATGTGCCATCAAGCTCATGCAAGTTTTCCTCCACCAAAACTGCGCTATTCATCAAGGAGATTCAATGCATCTAGATAGATTTGTTGACTTGGTCAAAGTTGACTGAATCAACATGATCCCATCTCTGTTCACATGCAAGGGTGCTCAATTTAGTTTCTTATTCTTCCTCCTTTCACATTAGGAGTGTTATTGATCCTTCTAAAGAGGTTAATGGGCCTCCCTACCCATTTATTCACCTACCTAGTGATAAAACAAACTCTAATATTCCATTTAGCTTGAAGGATAAAATATTGAACATATGTACCCTCCAAACAAGCTGTCCAACGGCCCTGGCTAGTGGTAGTGTACCTTCACTACTCTCTAGATGGCCTTCATTGTGGCTTTCTCATCAAAAGTCCCCACCACTGCTCACAAGATCTACTGCAAATATGCCCTCCAATGTTTCCTCCCAAGCATGCAAAACCATATGGCTCATATCATAGAAAGGTGGAAGGTGTAAGTGGAAAGCTTCTTGTTTTCCAATGGCCTCCTCAAGGTAGGAGTGATGATAAACATGGGGAATATTATTCCTACTGAGTGACTTCCACACCCATGCTATCATCCAAATGAAATGAGCCAATCTAGTTAGCTCAAAAATATCCTCAACCCCCGGTTCATACAATGTGTTGGGGTTGTATGGAGAGATTGGATCCTCCTATCCAAATGGTTTCTCTCTCCATTTATGGGGCTACTATTGATCTTGGGTTGAAGTGTCATGACCTCCAAGAGTGGCCCAAGCTACCCCATCAAACAAATAAACCATGAAGTGCCTCCTCCAAAAACTCAAGTTCTTCAAATGGCTCCTCCCACATGAAAAAAATAGATGTAGTTTGGAAATCATGGGCTGCCAATTGCTTCTCTTGAAACATACATCATGCAAATTAGGGAGAATCATACTCCCAATGGGCATATCCAACTCATATCCCGCTCTCCAAAAAAAGCTCCCCATGAACATAAAAATATCAGCAATACATGGAAGAAAAAACAATAGAAACAAGTTGTCATATGACAACCGGAAAGTGGATAAAGGTCCCACACATGGAACTAGCACAGTGCATCCTTCGCTTGCATCAAATCAAACAATAAAAAGTGTTTTTCCAGCCACTTGTTTGCTACCACAATCATTCCATAAGATAGAAACATGAAAGTGCAAGGTAGTGTCAATGGTGCACACCAAAAATCATGTGGCTTCCCCCATAAACCACCAATAAGATAGCCAATATCAATGCTACAAATGGCTTCAAGTACATCATCATACAATATTCAAGAAGGGATAATCCTCCTTGGTACAACATGTTGCTCATATAAAGTAAATAAGTACAAAACATAATGTGGAATTATACATTCTCCACCATTTACTTGGGACCTTGAGCTGAAATGGCTCAACTGGAAATTATCCCTCACCTCCAAAGAGTAGGGAAGTGGTTGTGAAATCCTCTCTATCACCATCTGGGCTATGCATCTCTCCATATGCTGAAATATATCATGCTGGATGCCGTCCCAAATGAACTCCTCTGCCAAGGAAAGATATGCATCAAAGTGCGTAGAAAAGAAGTCCTCATGTGCTGCATGTAGCAGCTTCTCCTTAAGCTTAGAAGCTCTAGTCAAGAAGACTCTGCCATAAGAATAGATGACCACATCATCCACCAAATATCTATCATCTCCATTAGGGTAATCAAGAATCATGCAAGCACCAATATCCTTGGAGTACTCTACCAAGAGTTGAAACCTCCAATATAGATCAATCCTCCTAAGAGACAACGTTGATGATGCAGATATGACTCCCCAAATGATCTTTGTCTCCTGTCTTTTAATTTGACATCCCTCATGCCAAATTCATGCAATAAACCCACTAAACCCAAATTGGATAACATTTAAACTACCTATGAAATGAGATGGAATTATAACTCCATTCTTCTACACGAAACAATAGAAAAAAAGAACGATGGGTAAGTCATAACATTAGTATACCAATATATGAAGACCCTATCTAATATAAAAACGTAAGAGTACTGATAAATGACATTACTTAGATGAGAGACGTTAAGCCAGAGATGCCTATGAAGAAAAGCTCGATAGAGTGAGCGGGAGTGATACGAGGAGGAAACATGCAAAATAATCATAATCGCAATAGAGGCCATCAAAATGATTAGAAATGTATCTCAATAAAATCTATAAAATGAGTTAACGAAATTGAATACAGCAAAGATCTAGTTTGTAGCGATAAGATAAGTCTTTATTACGGTGGCAAAACCATTACTGGAAACAGATACTGGAAGCGATGAACACTTTAACGTATAAGACGAGAAATCTTTTTGGAGGAAGAGAATCAATCTCATAAAAAATTGGAATGGAAAATGAAAGTCAAAGCATAAAATTTCATTTAAAACCGACTACTCATGTCTGAAAACCCGAAGGATCATCACCACATAGGTGGCAGTCACATAAAAATCATATCTCATTTACAATAGAAAATGGAGGTAGCCGAAGTCTCAAGTTTACCGCTGACGAAATTAAAGGACGGAGATACGATGCATTAATGAAAACCCTAAATAGTACCATCAAAATCCAGTGAGTCTCATGATAACGAGGAGAGGATGGTAACCAAGGAAAGTATATATATATATACAATTGTGTTATCATAGTACAACGTTTCATTAATATGCTGGGAAACTTGACAGGTCTTTCCATTTAAAAATTAATATGTATTAACAGTGATAACGTATGAGAGAAGTACGAGTTATATCAAAAGAAATCGATTAGGAATAATACCAAGGACTATAGTCATAGTTTTAAATAGTAATACGATTTCCCAATAAAACTATGGTTCCAATGGAACTTACGAAAACTCCATATTGCATGAGTTATTTTATGATCATAGACACAATTATAAATTTGATAAATACCAAAGAAATTAACGAAAGGCTCGAGGCAAACAAATTTCGATGAGACAAAGTACTCAAGAGTAAATCCCATTAATGATTCCAACCCTCAACGGTACCATGAATTCGAAAACCAAAAACAAAAGTATGTACATGGCATGTATAACTAGTTAAAACACATAGTTCTCCATATATGTAACAATTTAATTGCATACTCCCAAATCCTGATGGGTCAATTCATAAATCTCTCGAGGTCAAGTTATCACATCATGTTAGAACCTCGATAGTTGATAGGAAATCAATTACAAGCTGGGTTGGATTATTGAAATGGATATAAAACGTTTAACGTTGGATGGTATTAGCTATATTTTATGTCCATTACGAATAACGTTAAATGTGGGTTGGTATTTTTTGTGTTTTATATGTTCATTAAAATAATTTTAATGTCGTTCAATAGTAATGAGATGGGACGGGAGAGGTGTAAATTTTTCTTGGAGGAATTAAAGATTTGTAATGTACATAAGAATAAATATATACCTTATAAAGGTAATCCATATAATATTTTGTATTTGGCAATCAGATTGAAATATGATATTTCATTTAAATAAAAAAGTAGGTTGAAATAAGGGAGAGAAAATTAATTTGGGTTAGTTAAATAATTTCCGATTTCATGTATTAAAAAAAAAAAAAAATAGTGAAATTGAGGAACATTACAAATGGTATCAGAGCCCAAGTTGGAAAGCTGGTTTTTTTTCTTTTTCTTTTCGTGCTCACTGTTATGAAATTATTATTTTTTGGAAAAAAAAATTTATTGGTGTTATTTTGTTTTAGTGTAAAAAGGTACTAAAACTTAAAAGTTAATGGCTGAAGAAGATGAACTCTATGTCGATCTGGGTGGTAGAGATAATACGCCAGATCCCAATGCTCCTTTGATGGCTATGTTTTACAGGTTGCAACGAGATATGGCCCAGCTAACCAGATAGAATGAAAAGCTATCTTTAGCTAGTGAGGAGGAGGAAATACTGATAAGAGGACTAACTTTGCGGAACAGCCAAGAAGGTGAAGGTTCTAGAAGGAGGAGGAAAGGCGGGCTCTCAGATGATTCTGAGGAAGATGACACCACTAGACACCAGTCTAAACAGAAGAAGGAATTACAGGGTGAATTCTGAAAAATCAAACCTCCCTCCTATGATGGAGAGAAGGAGGAATATGCTGAGGCATGGCTCCTGAATATGATTAAGTATTTATAGGTCTAGGAGTATGAAAGCAATTTGAGGGCTAGATTATCTATCTACCAATTGCAACGTAAGGCTACCTTGTGGTGGGAGAAAACCAAAATGGTTCATGCCATTGATGAAAAAACAGTAACTTGGGAGGATTTGCAAGTGAAATTTAAAAACCGGTATTTGAACGAATGCTATTATGATGACAAAGAAAAAGAGTTTCACGAACTCAAATTGAGACAGCTCACCATAGATGAGCTTGTCACCAAGTTCACAAATCTGCTAAGGTATGTGCCATACATTTGAGAAGAGAAGGAAAAAGTACAGAGATTTCTGAACTTCTTGCCTACTATGTACAAGGAGAAAATAAAGGCCATTAGAGAGTGGCCGGTGCCAACTGGTGTCTCACCGGTAAGATCATTTATGGGGATTGCAGGATATTACCGACGATTTGTAGAAAGATTTTCTGTAATAGCATATCCCATAACTTCACTACAGAGGAAAGGAACCAAATTTGAGTCGACTAAAAAATCCCAAAATAGCTTTGAACAACTGAAATCAAAACTTACTACAACACCTATACTAAAGATTGCAGATCCTGATAAAGAGTTTGTCATGTGTATGGATGTGTGTAGAGAGGGATTGGGAGGAGTTCTGTTGCAAGAGAGTTCTCTATTGCATATGAATCTAGAAAACTCAAGAAACATGAACAGAATTATAGTGTATATGATCTTGAGTTAGCCGTTGTAATTCATGCCTTGAAGATGTGGCGTCACTATCTTCTCAGAAAAAATTTACATTGATGAAAAATCATATCAGTCTCAAGTATTTTTTCACTCAAACATATTTGAATGCTCGACAAGCCAGATGGCTATCTTTTCTGAGTGAATTTGATATAGACATAAAACATATCAAAGTGAAAGAAAACAAAATTGTTGATGCTCTAAGCAGAAATACTTGCCAAAACATAAGTAACATTGGGAGTAGTGTCAGTTTTGACTTAGAAGGATTAGTAAAAATGGTAGCAGATCAAGATCCCAACTATGAGAAAATGAAAGTGAAAATGCTGAAAAAGGAAATGGCTGGATACACTGAAAATTAGAAAGGACTGATCTATCATAGAAAAAGATTGTATATCCCCAATGTAGACTCTTTGAAAAAAGAAATCCTAGATGAATATCATAAACAACCATATTTAGGACATCCTGGATATCAGAAAATGTTTAGAGCGTTGAAAAATAAATTATTTTGGCTAGGAATGAAAAAATATGTGGCCAATTACTTAGCCAGATGCATGGAATGTCAACTAGTCAAAGATGAACATTAGCATCCAGCTGGCCTTCTAAATCCCTTACCAATTGCTGAATGGAAATCAGACATTGCTTCTATAGACTTTATAACCGGGTCACCCAGAACAAAGTACCAGCATGACTCAGTGATCGTAGTGGTAGATACTTTAAAAAAGGCCACACATTTCATACTTGTGAAATCTAATTTTGGGACAGCCCAAGTAGCAAAGGTGTTCATGAAGGAAATTATAAGGCTACAAGGGGTTCCTAAAGTGATTATTTCAGATAGAGATGCCAAGCTCACAGAAGCCTTCTGGAAGAGTCTATTTGGAGGCATGGGCACTAAATTAAATTTTAGTACTGCTTATCACCCTCAGACGGATGGTCAAACTGAGAGAACAAATAAAATTTTGGAGGATATGCTCCGAATGTATGTGATGGATAGGTCAACTAAATGGGAAGACTATTTACATTTAGTCAAATTTACTTATAATAATAGCTACCAATATTCCATCAAAATGAGTCCATTTGAGGCACTCTATGGAAGAAAATGCCATACTCCTTTAAGCTGGAGCCAGCCTGAAGATAAGCTAGTAGTTGGGCCAGATGCTCTACAAGAAATGGAAAGGATTATCAAAAAAATACAGAGAAACATCAGGATAGCCCAAGATCGACAGAAAAGTTATGCCGACAAGAAGAGAGTGCACCGAGAGTACAAAGTAGTGACCATGTGTATCTGCAAATTAAACCCAAAAAGAGCACTCTTTATGCTAGGAGCTGTGCAAAATTGGCTCCTAGATACTGTGGTCCTTTTGAGGTCTTAGAAAGGGCGGGACCATGTAACACCCCCAATTTATGGGTTTGAATTTCAAAGCTAGACATTTGAACTTTAATCCTAAGGGGAGTGGACCCCAAAGGATAAGTATTTTGTGAATGTAATTAAATATTTAATTTGAGGAAATGAATAAAACGAATTGTGCAGATTGACCAAAATGAGATTTATGAGATCACTTGCTAAATCCATGAAGATGGATGAGGCAAATATTTCCCCACAATCTTTCAAAAATCCTTGAAAGAAATTAATTCTAATTTAGATTCTTGAGGAAGAATCTAAATTTCCACAATGATGAGGAAAGTAGTTGGGAAGGGGTAAAAAAAGTTGGAAAAGCTGAGGAAAAGCATAAAACAGCTTTAAAGAATCCCTAAAATGGGAAGCCTAAGCAAACAGGAAGAAAAGCATCCCGATATTCTAGAAGCAGAATGGGAAATAGGATTTGGGGGAACGATAGCTTAAATAAGCTACTCCTAAGCAGATTAGTGGTTGGTCTGTGGTGGAGGTGATCTCAGCTCAGGGGTGAGTTCTGGGAGACATAAGTACTCTAAGGCTAGGATATTGGTCGACTGCATGAGTGGTATGTATTTAAATTTATCTGGTGGTTTTACTTCCTGTAGTATGAATTGGCTACATATAATTGTCTGCTCATATATTAAAATTATTAATGCTACATTCAATAGAATTAATCATCAAGAATTTACCTTCATAATTCTGTATAGTTGTAGACAAGAAATTCTATAAAGTAGAATCCAACAGAAACTCTAAACCGAGTTTGGTTTAAATCTGAGGATACATATTTCTTTACAGATAATTCAACTGTAAGATATTTCTGATCTATCAGTATACAACTATGAGTATGATTAGTTAAATTGAGGAGAAATTCTCCAAATTTTCTAAATTAATGCCTAAGTTAAATGATGGAGAATTTTAGTAATTCATAGTTCATTAAACTGTAACTTTAATCTATTTCTGGAAGAAATGAAACAGTGAGAAAATGAATATATAGAGTGTAGAAGTAATTATTTAGTTCAAAACTAAGAACAGAGATTTACCATAAATTCAACCGCTGAAGTACTGAATGAGAAAGAAAGGAGTATATAGGGACTAACTTTGGGGTCCACATATCAATCATAAGAACCCAGAAGCCAATAGCAAGTTAATGCTACATATAAGAAATTTATTTTATATTAGAAGGAAACCAGTACTAATTAGGAATAAAACTGTTATTCGATATATTTGATGGAACCATTGCTACAGTGGAGGATAGGACTAATAGAGAAAAGAACTTTAAGTAGTTAAGCCACCTACAGATTTACCACAGCAGAGCATATTTAATTATATGTATGCTAGTCTATCATGTGAACCCATAGCAAGGGCGAAAAATGGCAGATTATAAATATGAAAGTCTCTAGACATGAAAATAGAGATACAAATTCATACATCACTTGTATAGAATTTAGACAATTATCCTGCACAAATTCATAACAACGATATAGAATAGAGCTGGAAATCTGTTGTACTACTTTCAAAAATTACTGAAGAGAATTAGATACTATTAATATCAAAATTTCAAACTGGTGTAGTATGAGAACCACATATAAATGCTCTAAACAAAACATCTCACTACTACGAAAATAATATCTATGGAATAATTGCTTGAACACCATAATAAAGTGTGAAGTTATAAGAATTCAGGCTACTGAGGTACAAAAAGGGATGAACAGTACGTTATTCGCTAAAATATGACCACGTTTATGTATATAGCCTAACGATTGTATGGCCTGAAAGCTCAAAGCAATAAATTTCCCATAGAACTCCATTACATCACACTGGATATTATAGAAAGTAACGTACAACCATTATATGTATATATATAAAAAAAAAATCCAAATGAATACCAGCCACTGTGGGGTATGGACAGTTCCATAGTGTCCTGTAGATGGAGGTAAAGGAACCTTCGGGGGTGAGACTTAACAATTAAAAATTGTCAAAATTTTACAACTGTATCAATACAAATTTTAAACTGCCAAGAAAACTAATGAACAATGAGAGAAGAATGAAGTTCCTCTAATCATGCTCGCCAAATACCGACCTGCAAGTGGCAAGAGGAAACCATGTCAATGTTGAATTGAGCCACGACTCTCATTGCTCAGGCGAGAGAGTAAAATGCAAGTTGTAGTTACTTGTAAGCAACAGAAACACCAAAATCAATACAATTCCGAATGTGAAGAGAGAGAATCACCGTGAATGATAAAATTATAATTAAGAGGGGAATAGTTACCTAGTGCGGGAGATCTCTAATCCATTCATGACCTGCTATACATAAATAGGAATTGGTCACAAATAAATACAAAATACAAAACTGGAGGTCGGCGTTCCAAATTGAACCATGAAACGATAACTCTGGTAGACAAAGAATAAGAAAGGAGCCATACACAGGTCGACAAGTCGGAAATAAATACGAACCAGAATGTTGAGAAGGTGGCATCCCTCTAGAGCCTTGTAAATAACCTGAGAGAAACCCTCGACGAGCGTAAGGAAGAGGGTAAGCTGCTCCGAGAAAACCCACGAGCCATCGATCCTGTCTAGCTCCTGTGCATACGTGCAAGGAGACATCAACATTATGAAGTTAACCTACACAACCGAATCACTTGGAAGGGAAATGACGAATTCTCTGCAGAGACAATAGAACCTATTGTCAGAACGCAACAAAATCTTGATAAATTGATAGATGCAACTACCTCGGCAACTAAACAATGACAAGTAGGCCAGTTAAACCCAAAAACCTCAGCGCTGGCTCGAAGAAAGCTGCGTAGCTCCACTCCAGAAAGGGAAGCCATGGTAAATAATTTCAATAGCGTGTAAAATTTCAGAACTATGGCAAAGACATACCTGACTTGTAAATTTTAGCTCAGAAATCTTCCCGAGATAGGACTAAGGTTTGTTCAGCTTCCTATGGCCTTGATTTTCTCTGTCAGGTGGCAAACTAACACGCAGGAAAGAAAAGAAATCGACGAACAAATTTACCTGGTGAATTTATATCCATATCTCATGAAACGATCCACAAAACCCTAACTCATAGGATGAAATCAGAGTCGTCCACATGGCATGATCCCAAGGGATAAGCCACGGATCAAAGGGTTTAATGTGCCATGTACACCATATGCCAAACATTTAATATGAAAACCAACGAAATTTAATGTCATAACGTCACGGCCGTGCCATAGAAGTCACCTTAGCAACCCAGTAGGCTGACAAAATGAATCCAGAAACGCGTGGAGCCAGCTCTCGTGGCCACAAATGAACAAAGAACCCATTACAACTTCTGAGACGAGATTACAAATTATATACGAGGTTGTGTGGAATATTAAGTCCCATCTCAATTCACAACATTGCATTACGTGGAAACCACCACAGATTATATCCAATCGTGATATTAACAAGGACGAGGAACAAATAAATACGCAAGAGTAATATGTACGCATAGGCATAAACATAGAAAAATTTCAAATCACTAAGGGTTACATATATCCCCAATGAATGGAGTGAGATACATGGGAAAGCGCAGTGTTTCCATAAAACTCTTTCGACATATACCCATGTATGCAATATGTGAAAACGAATTTATTTCACCTATGATCATCAACCATGTCAATATATTAGAGGTACCAAGGTGGAATTTATACATACAAAGGTAGAACATGAAATGTTTATTGATAAATCAAATCATGATGGGGTATGTTAAATATAGTTACCTTTGTTAGAAATCAATTTATTTTTAATTAGGTTACAAATTTATAAAATTCTCTGGTGGTTGGAGATAATTGATACATAGAAATAAATTGGAATTGGGGGGGACACTCTGAAGTAGATAATACCTTCTAAGTCTGCAAAGTAATAGTATAACACCTTGCTAGGTGTAAACCCGAAGGGTTGGAAAAAAAAAAAAAAATGGGAAGGAAATTGGGAGGTGTGAAAAATGGTATCAGAGCCCAAGTTATAAAACTGGGCTGGTGACATTGTGCTCACTATTGCTGTGTGTTCCCTGTATAAATTTATTTCTGTAGAAAAAAAAAAAAAAAATATTATTTTTATCTTCACTATTCTGTGTTGTGTAGTGTACAATGGTGCTGAAATGGCAGAAGGTGACGAAATCTATGTTGATCTGCGTGAGGAGGATAATGCACCAGATCCCAATGCGCCCATGATGGCTATGTTGCGGGAATTGCAACAAGAGTTGGCTGAGATAAAAAGCCAGAATGACAAGTTGTCATTAGCCAGTGAGGAGCAGGAAAAGCTCATCAGAGAATTAACTTCGCGGAACAGCCAAGAAGGCGAAGGTTTTGGAAAGAGGAAAAATGATGAGTCTGATGAGGAAGATGTTGTTAGGCATCAGAATAAACAGAAAAAGGAATTACAGGGGGAATTCCGAAAGATTAAACCTCCCTCCAATGATGGGGAGAAGGAGGAAGATGCTGAAGCCTGGTTGCTGAATATGATTAAGTATTTCCAGGTCTATGAATATGAAAGCAATCTGAAGGCAAGATTATATGTTTACCAGCTACAAGGTAAGGCTACCTTCTAGTGGGAGGAGACAAAAATGGTTCATGCCATTGATGAAAAGACAGTCACCTGGGAATATTTCCAGGTTAAGTTCAAAAACCGCTACCTAAATGAACATTACTATGATGATAAAGCCAAAGAATATCATGAAATTAGACTGGTATAGCTCACTATTGATGATTTTGTTACTAAGTTTACAAATCTACTGAGATATGTACCCTACATAAGGGAAGAAAAGGCAAAAGTACAAAGGTTTCTGAATTGTTTGCCTGCTGTATACAAAGAGAAAATTGAGTTTGACAACCCAAAAACAATGGACGAAGTTGTTAGAAAAGCCAGATTATGTTACCAACAGTTCAAAGGAAAAACTGAAAAAGGGAAAAGATGGGTAAATAAGAATGAGTTCAAAGGGAGGAAACAGAAACCAGCCTATTTGAAAAATTTTGGCAGAGATCATCAGCGGAAAAAGTTTAATAAACCCAAAGAAAGTCAAACTGCTCAGTCCCAAGTGGCTTCCAAACAAATAGATGGAGACAGTAAAAAGGAAGGGACAGTCAAAATGAGAGAACCCCTGAAATGTTGGGGATGTGGAGAACCCCATCTTCTGAGGGATTTTCCCCATCGAAACCTTCAGATGATTATGAGAGATCGAGAAGCCACTACAGTAAATGACATAGCCAGAAATATACCAACTATTAGTGTAGCCTTGGAAAATCGACAAGCAGAACATCAAGCTACCATGGTGGAAATGGAGGGTAAGATTTATGACCTATCTGTTACTGTTCTGATTGATCCGGGTTCTTCTTTGAGTTACATTAATCCTGAAATTGTAGAAAAATTTAATCTTAAACCTGAAAAATTTCAGCAGTCATGGTTGGTTCAACTGGCCACTGGAACTAAGAGAAAGGTAACACATAAACTGCCGCGAACAACAATCAAATTAAATGATTTTCAAACAGAGGTAAATTTTTACATTTTTCCCTTAGGTTCATATGACCTACTGATAGGAATGGACTGGCTGGAAAAGAAGAATGTCTTGATGAACTGCTGGGATAAGACGTTGCATTATGTAGATGAGGAAGGGAAACCTTTTATTCTAAAAGGAAAACCAAAACCTATCTCGGTAAGACAAATTTTAGCATTGCAATTAAAAATAACAGCTAGAAAAGGATATCAAGTTTATGCAGTACATGTGGAAGAAATAGAAAAAAAGACTGAAGGAAACCTGCTGGATGTATTACCAGTGATAAGGGAATTTAAGGAATTTTTTCCAGAGGAGATTCCTCATCTTCCCCCAAAAAAAGAGATTGATTTTTCAATCGATCTAGTGCCGGGAGAAGTACCTGTTTCCCGAGCCCCCTATTGAATGAGCCCCCTGAACTTATGGAGCTGAAAATGCAATTGCAAGAACTGTTAGATAAAGGGTATATCAGACCAAGTGTGTCCCCTTGGGGAGCACCGGTGCTATTCGTGAAAAAGAAAGATGGAACTTTTCGGATGTGCATTGATTATCGTCGGTTGAACAAGTTGACCATTAAAAATAGATACCCTTTGCCTCGAATTGATGATCTTTTTGATCAAGTGAGAGGAGCTTCAGTATTTTCGAAGATTGATCTAAGGACTGGTTATCACCAGCTTAGAAATAAGGAAGAAGACATCAGCAAAACAACCTTTCGAACCAGGTATGGTCACTACGAATTTGTAGTCCTACCTTTTGGTTTGACAAGTGTCCCTACCACATTTATGTGCCTAATGAACAATGTGTTAAACAAGTACTTGGATAAATTTGTCCTTGTGTTCATAGATGATATCTTAGTCTACTCAAAAAGTAAGGAGGAACATAAAGAACACTTGAGGATAGTATTGCAAACTCTGAAGGAGAACCAACTATATGCCAAGTTCAGCAAATGTGAATTTTATAAAGATAAGATTCAATACTTGGGGCATATTATTTCTGAACAAGGCCTTGTTGTTGACCCTGAAAAGATAAAGGCTATAAAAGAATGGCCTGTACCAACTGATGTTTCAGCAGTGAGATCTTTCATGGGGATTGCAGGCTATTATCGCAGATTTGTGGAGAGGTTTTCTGCTATAGCACACCCCATAACATCATTGCAAAGGAAGGGTGTCAAATTTGAGTGGACCGAAAAATGTCAAAACAGTTTTAACCAATTAAAACTAAAACTTACTACCGCCCCTACCTTGAAGATTGCAGATCCTGATAAAGAATTTGTTGTATGTACAGATGCATGTAGAGAGTGGTTGGGAGGCGTTCTTTTGCAGGAAAATTCAGTTATTGCCTACGAGTCTAGGAAACTGAAAATACATGAACAAAACTATAGTGCATATGATTTGGAGTTAGCTGCCGTTATTCATGCTTTGAAAATGTGGCGACACTATCTCCTTGGAAAGAAATTTACGTTGATGACTGATCATATTAGTCTCAAATATTTCTTTTCCCAAACTGATTTGAATGCTAGACAAGCCATATGGCTGTCTTTTCTAAGTGAATTTGATATGGACATAAAACATATCAGAGGGAAACAAAATAAAATTGCGGATGCATTGAGTAGAAATGCTTGTCAGAATATCAACCGCATTGGAAGTAGTGCTCAGATCGATGTAGAATATTTGGTGGAAAAGACAGTAAACCAAGACCCGAATTATGAAACACTCCTGGTGAAATTACAGAAAAAGGAGAAAACTGATTTCACTCAAAACCAAAAGGGGCTGATCTGTTATAAGAACAGATTGTATATTCCCAATGTAGAGTCCTTAAAAAGGGAAATTTTGGATGAATATCACAAACAACCATATGCAGGACATCCAGGATATCAGAAAATGTGCTTGTCACACCCCTCTCTACACAAGAATTTTTTTTTTTTTTCCTTTGTCAAATTGTTACATTTCATATTAACCAAAGAATTTAATAAACATACCCCACCCCTTTAAGATCTTAACAAGCTACTATATGAAAATTATTTTCATAACTCTACCATGTATCATCATCATACAATAATTCGTATAAAAAAAGGGGGAGGTATAACTTGAATTCCTACCAATTATGCTTTCGCCCATTAATTATTTGAACATTATACCACATTTCATTGAGACTTTATATTGGGTTTGGGGCATGCTTGTACTACTCGTATTAATTGCGAGACGAATTACATCCCCCCAACCTACCTGTCTTCGTCCTACTGATCTTTTATGATTTCCATCGTACTACTCATGATAACTCACATTTTGGTCAATTCTACACGCTAACATTTTGTTTTTCAGGCACACATCTTTTCCGATGCCCATCGGTGGATTTATTTCGTTTTATACCAACGATCATTGCACTATATTATCATTTATCTCTGTTACCCAAGCGACACGCCACTCGAGAGTTCGTGGGTCGAGTTGGCAAATTGGTAGTGTGGGTGACCTACCCACATTTAACTCTTGCTCCAGTGAACGGGTGCTGGAGGTTGAGTACCACGCCTTTTGGTCAGATCACCATATGGACAGTATGATACGTCCCTATAATTTTTAATGCCTCAATCCCTCTCGGGATTTCCTCGGCATACCCATCCGAGAGTTACGTTTGGTGCTAATCCCGATTCCATTTCATTCTACCCATTCGTTCCTACACGTGGACGGTTAACGATTTTCTGATGTTAGGGTTTCGACTCTGTTATTATCTCTTGCTCTCTTTACTAGAGTTTCATTTAGCCGGATGGGCATTCTGCGTTTCTCTTGGGACTGACTTCGCACTGTATTGCCACTTCGTGGGTTTTCTTGTTTTTGCCAGAGCGCTCGTTCGCTTAATTTATACAGGTAAGTTCTCTCCCTTTTTTTCAGTGTATTGAGTTCACGAATAATGCGGGTCATGCATTAATGCTATTGCGAAATACCTTCCATGGTCGATACTGATCTATGTTGGTTTATGCGTGTTGGTCTTTCTCTCCCACAGCAATATGGGACCCACGCCCTCAAGACGGTGCTCTGGAAATTACTCACAATGTTTTTCGGAGAAATCGGTAAGATAGCTATCATCGTTGGTGATCGCTGGTTTTAATTTTGTCATCTCCCATACGAAATCTGTTTGGTTCGATTTTCAAACTCCATTCTGTAGATGTCTCGGCTACCCTAATCCGGAGCATCCACTGATTTCGAGTTCCTCAACGATTCGCAAGTGGTTGCAGGTTGCACCACAACGAATAGGGATTTGTATGAGGAGAGCGACTGGCCTGGCTATTCACACCGAACCCTGGCCGCCATCAAGTTTAAATTGAACTTCCTTGGTAACGATTGATTTTATTATCACGCGCACACCCCATTTACTTCTCATTTCTTGCTGTGTTTATTTCAGGGCTCTAGGTTGGCTCTCGGCGTAACCTCACAGGTATAATTTTTGTTTACTGCGTGTTTGTTTCCTACTTTACGAAAATCTCTTGCGAGTATATGCTATTGTGGACCAAGATCTTCATGACAACACGCATTTTGGTTTATTGCAGGTGTGTGGACGTCTTCTTGTACAACTATGTGATTACCTCAATGTCTGTGCCTCTTGCGATTTCGTTCGACTGATTTCTGTCATTCACGATTACACAGGTTTTGCGAGATACTTCAATGATCAGTCGCACGAATTGTTCTGTTTTGCTGTAGTCATACCTAATCTGTTCTTGTATTATTTTTATTTTATATACAATGGCCGTGGCCAAGAAGTTGTATATGGACATTTAAGACACTGACTCCTCATGTAATATGCGATTAAACTTGCTCAGCTTAGCTACTCGATGCTTGTTTTGTTTCTAGTCTCAGTCGTGTTTATGGGCGAATTAAACTATTAAGTATCAAGAGTGGAAATATAGTTGTGGCCTTGCCGTGGAATTAATTCATAGTTTAATGGTAGTTATTCGAACCCTTCTCTCTTTCTGGGCACGTATTTCATGCGAGGCGATTTTATTTTGTTTAAACTAATAGTTGCCTACTCCCAATACATTTATTTTCTACTTACCAGAGGTATATTACCAATCGTTTGGGAATGAGGTAAATCGAAAACTTGTCTACTGCCATTAGTGACTGTACCTCTTCGCATTTCCCTAGTAATTCATACATTTGAATTTCTGCGTGCTTTCTACAGTGGTAAAGTGTTCTCGTAGCTATTGTAGCAAGCTCTTGCTATAATTTTTTTTTTTCTATTGATTTTTCTTGAGATGTCGAATCCAAAGAAATTTATACCATCTTCATATCCTCTATTAAAATGGCTGCTGACTTACAAGGGGTTTACATACTATCCATGATTTTAAATGGTGTTGGCTCAGTAGTTCAACTCGGCAGATGTAGATTTTAATTGGCAACCATTTTTTTTTGTTATTAATGTAGCAATTTCAACATAGGAGTATTTCTCATGACCTATTATTCGATTAGGACATTTCAGGAGATTTTTCGACACTATTTTCCTGGTTATTTCTGGTTTGGATAGATAGAATAAACCCCACAGGCACTATTTATGAATAACCTAGTTTACTGAAATATGCATTCTTGTTGCTGTAATATATAATCATTTGCATACCTATCTCATTATTCTGTTACAGTTATTTTGTTTTCTCTTTGATGTCTAAGTATGGAATTTGGAAAATTCTTGATATCAGTCCATGCAAGCTCTAACTTTATTTCAAGGGTTAAAGGTAACTTAAAGAATGCTATAGACACTATAATTTCTATAAATACTATCACAACTGTATAGAGTATATTTACTTCTTGGTCTAAAAAGAACTCAAAATACATATACAAATGTCTTTGCTCTTCTTTTACTGTACCATATAGATTTCAGATCTGCTACAATATTTTTCTAGCATAACCATGAGCATCTACTTTCACCTATATATATATATATATATATAGCAGAAACAAGTTAGTATTTAATTATTTGTGGAGACTAAGTACCTTCAGATTTAAACCATCTTTGGTTTAAAGTTTCTGTGGGTTTCTACTCTATAGATTACTGGTCTACAACTAAACAGAATCTGGAAGGTGAATGCCTTAAGATGGATTCTGTTAAATGTAGTACTTAAAATCCACCATACCACCGATACCATTTGTCACGCCTCCCAGACCCAGGTTCTTACCCATATATCATAACTTAGATATATATAAGCCTAATGCATCAGCTAACAAAAAAATACTTATTGAATCCATTTCAAATTCGTACGGTTATCCGGTATTTACTTCTTTTGAGTAATTATAGACAGTCATGGGAATATAAGAATTTCTCAAACTTTCCAGTTTGCAAGCCTTATAAAATTTTCAACATTTTAAAGTTGCAGCATCGAGGTATAGATGTATGCATCCTCGCATACCTCTACCTATACTCAGTTAACCTCCATTCCTCCAACTACTTCCCCAGCAGTTTAGATGGACGGTAAACCGATGCTCTGTTCATTGTATTTTTACATATGCTTACAATCCTCCCTCACTTAAACTTTTGTCACACAATAGATGTTCAAGTAGGATTTCCCTTTATTCTACTGTTACCAGCATTCAACATGTTTGACACTCTGGTGCAGATTCAACTATTCCATGGGAAAACTAGGACACAGATCCTCTTGCCTCGATCAAATAGGGGAGGATACTGAACTGGATAGTTTAGACTCCCTAGTGTTACATCCTCTTACTTAGTTAGGATTCAACTTCTGCTTTCATATGTTTACACGTACATTTAATAGAATAATTTAAATTCTTAGTTCTAAAATTCTTTCCCTTGTAACACAACTGACACAATGAACCCCATCCTGCTATCACAGGGTTGTTGGGTTCTTACCTTCTGTTATTGGTTACAGGGAATTCTGTGCCATCAATATTGTTATGATAGGTTTAGTTGTTTGGTACTTGCTGTTCATGGTTACTGGTTTGTTAACATTTTCTGTCTTCACACACAGCAATTTAATATTCCTTTAAAAAAACAGCAAGCTACACCTATACATAATCATGAGATTAGCTGTTCAAAGGATCTACCATCTTTAACTCCATTACTACAAGGAACTCATTCCCATACTCCAACCAATTTGCCTCTGCTATCAATAGCTTTAGTTTACAATTAAATGAGTTACTGAACAAATAATCAATCCAGAATTTGCATAAGGAACCATAACATAACAATTCATAAATTGCATAATGAACCATAACATCACAACTCATAAAACAGGGATATATTGAATAGAGACTTATAGAAATTTCCAACATTAGGCATGCATACCTCTACTATGACCAGTCCTCCCAACCTTAGAATCCTCTTTATCTCCCAGGATTCACCCCCGAGCAGAGATCCTCCAAGAACAGACTAACCTCAATCTGTTCTGGAGCAGCTTATTTAAGCTGTGCTTTCCCCAAAGCCTATTTCCAATTCTGCGTCCAGAATTTCAGGATGCTTTATTCCTGTTTAGCCTAGGCTTCCCATTTTGGGACTCTTTAAAGCTGCTTTAAGCTTTTCCTCAGCTTTTCCAGCTTTTTCTCACCTCTTCCCAACTACTCCTCTTCATTGGGGAAATTTAGACTTTTTCCTCAAAAATCTAAATTAGAAATAATTTCTTTCAAGGATTTTTGAAAGATTTTGGGGAAAGTCTTTTTCCTTTTCCATCACCTCATGGATTAGGCATGTGACCTCATTTTCTCATCTGGTCATAGTGCATACATAATATTTTATTTATTTTTCATAAATAAATAGTTAACCACATCCACACAATAATTATCCATTGGGGTCCACTCCCCTTTGGATTTATGTTCAAATGTCTCATTTGAAAAGTATAGAACTTGGGGGTGTTACATATTCCCCCTCTGAAAATAAACACCGTCCTCGGTGTTGCCAACAATCTACTTAGTTTATTTTGAACATAATTATGAATGCTTTTCTATCATCTTAGCTTCTCTGTTCCATGTAGCTTTTCAGCAGTAAAGTGCTCCACTGCACCTTTACTCTAGCTACTGTTCGATTTCGCAATTCAATTTCCTCCCGCTTTCATCTTTGAAGCGGCTCTGGAAGGAATTCCTCTTCTGGTTCCACCTGGACCACATTCCAATCAATAATGTGAGGAGCATCATGTACAAAAATTATATTTTTTTCAACAAGGAGACATGAAACTCATCATAAATTGTAATCTGCAAGGGTAAGGCTAGTTTCCCCCCTTTTTCAACACCTTCCTCGGTGTTACACTTTAACGTTGATTTTTTCCACTTTGTCAAAGATTTCTTCTTCGTCCTTGATTTGTTTCCAGCAGAGTACTCTTCTGCTTCCACTCTATTTACTGATGCTTTATGCAGTTGGTTTTCTTCCTACTTCTTTGTAAGAAGTCTGTCTGGAAGATCTTTTATTCTGTTTTCTCTGTCCACCATTCATACCAATGTAATTAATATCAGATACATACAATTTATAATCCACAACAACATTCTGCCTTTCAATAACTTAAGAAATTCAGTTACTAGTCAAACCGTCCGGGTTCATAATAGTTTAGTGTACTTTTAGTACACTACTTATCCTTTATTGTTTTCAGTGAGATTCTTTCCTCACACAACTTGGTCCCGTTCAGCTTTTCTTGAGTTTCTAGGTGATTTATCTTCACCTTTTTCTCCTTGGTTCCAGAGTGTACACTTTCCTGTTACACACTTGGCTAAACAATTTTTCACTTTTCATTAGTACTCATAAATGAAAGAAAACATTTGTATCATATGCATGTTTATGCTTACCCTTCCTCAGTTCATAGTCGTACTTCCAGTATCTTATCATTGTTTTCTTTTTTTAGTCAATCAATTTAATTAGTAATAACTAGACTCGTTAATAATCTCTACAATTCAATGCTTACTTCCCACATGAAATTTTTCCCTCTAACCTCTTTTCTCTCAGTCTTTGAAATTACGGTTCAAGAAAATTAAATCAAATAAAATTTACCTCAACAAAATTTTATAGTGTGAATACATGTATTCACTATTATTCATCACATTCACCAGTTTTACTACTTGAAAATGTCAAAATTGTATTTGACACAATTTCCCCTTTTTCAAAGTATTTCCATAATTTATACATTTACCTTAATTGTTTTTTTTTCTTTTTCCCCATACGGTACACATTCCGATGATAAATTGAGGAAATTTATTATGCTCCATTGGATTTTTATCCATGCATGTTCATTTTCATAATTATTTTCCCATGAAAAAAACAATCGTTAGGTATTCAATTCTACCCTAGCTAACTCACCTGGGAAAATTTGATTTATCCCTTCTTTCATTCATTCATACTCAATGAGATGAATTTGTATTATATTATCTAATATTCAAGGGCCCACAATTACTACACCACTATTTACAACTGTGTTTATAACTCGTATTTAAGCTTACCATTTCATTATTTTGCATGAACTAAAATATGCTTATTACAATTTACTTTAGTCATGACTTAAATCATCTTGGAAGTTTTTTCAATGTCAACATTTTTTCTTCTCCCTTAATCTTGTGAATATAAGGTTAGAAATTTACTAACTGAACTAAATTATCATGTATGCAGATATTATATTCATACAACTCAACAAAGTTTACATTATAATATATAATAAAATCACCTATATCTATAATGTTAATTGTAGATTTCACTTATGTCTCACGTGCAATTGGTTTCCTTTTAATCGATCATTTCTCATGATAATTATTATTATTTTATATATATATATATATATATGTATATATATATATAATAGTTAATTAAGAATTTACAACTTATATTTAACATACCTCTATTAGATATAAATTGTCCTTTTCCTATTATCCACCTTTCTCTATATATTCAATATAAACTTTTTTCTTCTTCTTTTGTTCCCATAACTATGGTAACACATAGTATTATCTAACATATTAGGGACATATATCACCCTACAATTATTCCTTTATAGCCTTTCATGCTTCAAGTCAACTTATTGTTATAAAGGATATTAATAACATTCTATTTTAGTTGTTTTAACATTCCAAACTTTTAACCCCAGTTTTAATTACATATATCCATTTCTTAACCCTATCCTGAAAGTTATTTTTTCTATAGATATATATTCTTGCACACATAATTATTTATGCTCAATTCCACCACCTTGTATATATATAAATTTTCTTTATAAAGCTCTTTGTTATATGAACCATGATAATTCATATCATTAAATCCTCCACTCTTTTTCATATATATATATATATAGAACCACTCTATATATATTTAATATAAATGCCATCATGTATATATAAAATCCACCATATATACATATAATCCACCACATCTATATAGAATCCACCGCATGTATATATATATATCCACCATATATATATAAAGTCCACCCTATATAAAATCCAACAATTAAATTAATACTCCCATAATTATTTTTCTTATTTAATGTACAAGGTAGCTTTATACCCTCGTACCCACTTACCATTTCCTTTGTGATGGACTTATAAAGTTTTTATTTGAACCAATATAAGGACAATTGAGATGGTCTCGGCTATTGTTGAGTCAATAATTTATAATAGCATTATTTTCTATTATTTTCAGCCAAGTACGTGAATACCTAAACTTACAGGCCTTTCTATTTTTATGTTTCCAATCTGTCCGTAATGTTCCTCTTTTCCACACAATGTTACTCTTCACCTTCTCGTTTATACATGGACACCAGTTTTAATAAACTAATTAACTTCATCATAAAATGTATTGATTTAATAACTATACATAGTAATTATATACATGTTAGCCTTTTACACCTAACCTCATCCTCAATTTAATTTGAAAAGGTATTTAATTTCACCGTGAGCACTTTTTCCTTCAAAAGCGCATGATGCCATACTTAACTAACATATTTAGTAACTATAGTCTGTTCGATATGCTCTTAAAGATAAATTCGTTTCTCTATATACGCTCTTTGATACCATTATACAACCCCTACTTTTATATAACGCACTAATACTATAACCCTACATTATATAACATATTACCTTTAATACGTGAAGGCATACCATTTGTCAACTATCTATATATATTTATAAAACTCCCGTTTTATATTAGCACGGATTTTGTATAGCTGTAAACACTTGTATATATCAATTGCGAATATGATTGCACCCGTCGTCGTCGTCGTGGAGCTGAAGGTTCTCCCATTTACACGTCTCTATGCTGAAATCAATTTTCATTAATTACTTACCTATTTTCCATCCAGCTCACGACTTACCAGCTCACGACTTACCTTCTTGAGCCACGGAAATTTCTCAACTACCGGCGTGGCGTCTTGACAGGGCTTGCGGCCTACGCAAGTCTCTGGACATTCGAATCGCGCTGTCATAGTTACAATAGCTTGGGATATTTTTTTTTTATTTTTATTTTTACTCCCGAATCACTTTCTGAAATGAAATCACATCCAAGTGTACCATTCCCTGTCTCCGAGCTTTCTTGGATCCGCGTGAGACAGTGTAATCTCGTGCCAGTTGTAGGGATGAGATTTATTAGGGTTTTCTGCCCCAATTTTTTTCTTTAAAACCGGTTGCCCTTTCGTGATACCCCAGAGGTGAGAACCGGAATTTATTTGCATGCAAAGTGTCAGGTGTTCGAGTCTTTGGGAGTATAAACCCTAAATCAGCTACTGTGTTTGCAGAGATCTATGCTGGTAGCGATCAACTATTCTCTTTTCGTTTCTGATGGGTTGTTTTTTTGTTCGATTGCAGGTGCGTAGCTGGTTTCTCTGGCTGGTGTATTATCTGTTGTTCCATTGTAGTAATTCTTTGTTTAACGATTCATATTCTTCCTGCTATTATCCAGGTCTATCATTTTTTCTGGGAAGAAGCTGTAACTTAGATGTCTACAGTGCGAGGGTTTTAATTATATTTCTTTTCTCTCCGTGGTGAAGCGGAATGCTGTGTCGCTACGTCTTATATTCATGGGTTAACTTTTTTTTTCCCAAGTTGTAGTGAACCTTTCACTCTTTTTATGCCGCGAGGAGTGACCAGACTCTCCTCTGCTTCTCGTCTTCCATGAATTTATCGAGATCAGCGTACCTCTGCTAAATCTCTGTATCACTTAATTTTTTTCCTAAACTCGGTGTTGTGATGTGGTTTTCCAGGAAAGTTATCAGAGAAAACGCACTTAAAACCCAGCCATATCTCCTGGCAGGTGTATAGGTACATGTATTGTATTTAATCGTAACTAGGCAGGCTGCCTAGTGATTATCATGCTGTAGAAAATTAGTTTACCCATGGCAGATACGCCGTGCCTCCATCGTATCCTGCAACTAAAATTTTGTTTTGCTATATGGTTTCACTCACTTTTCTGCTGGTATGGAAATGATATAACAACCACTATGTAAAAATTCCCTCTGACAGAGCTATATTACCTTCTCTTTACCGGCATACACAGGTATTTTGGGCGTAAATCTCTTTAGTCTTGTTCGCACGGTCATATGTAAAATTTGAACATACCTCCTCCACTCTTAACGCACTGTTATTCGTATAAATTGCACATACAGTCTCAAATCTTATCGCACCGTTACTCTGACAATTTTAAATAGGCGTTTTCAAATCTTATAGTAAGGCTATACCTGTTTCTGCTATTGGAAATCGGTAATGTCATACAAAATGGGCTAATACATGTTCCTCGAGTTATGTGAGATCAACTACGAGGTTAATATTGTCTATGAACTGTTTTAATTAATCTGTTCACACTAACTGCTTCCGCTCAACGCATCCCATATGCGATGTCTAGGGTAAGATGAGGACTGAAATTTCTTTTCGTAAGTACGGATATGTCTTGATTAATTTATGAGAAATGTCCAAGTGAAACTATCACATCGCATTTCTCGTGGAATATTTATTATGTTTCTTTTTAACTTGGGCCGAATCATAGTATGGGCTTTTATAAAATTCTAATATATATGTTTCCACTCATGCCGTGCTAAAATTCTAATATATGCTACCATACATGTTATATGTTAGTCCTTTTTTCAAGGTAAAACTGACCATCGATATAAAATTAAGCACTTATTTTGTTTTATAGGTAGATGATAGAAATTCGAGTGGTGTGCCTTAGTTATAAGTTAGGGCTTTGTTATATATATATATTTTTTTTTCATGGATTAAAAGTATATGCTAGGAATGTTATATAAAGGATAGGATATTTCCATAAGGTAGAAGATCTCCTGAACTACAAAATTTGGAAATACATACTCAGTTGTTTATTTTCCTTTCTCATTTTTGATCTTATCAGGTAGCTTCCAATGATATTGAATTATTTTTCTAAAATATGAGCATGCACCTTCACATTTATATAATTTCATGAAATACCAGTTAATATTGAATTTTCTGTGGAGACTAAGTACCTTTGGATTTAACCCTATTGGATTTAAAGTTCCTGTAGCTTTCTACTCCATGGAATTCTGGTCTACAACTGTACAGAATTTAGAAGGCGAAAACCTAAAGATAGATTCAGTTAAATGCAGTACTAAAATCACTCATACCATTCCATTAATTTTTATATGTAGTCAATTCATAATGATGTAAAATAGAAGAGCATCATATTTAAAGACCTACCATTTCATGCAGTAGACCAAGCTCCCACCACAGATCAACCTTTACTCTTATCTCTAGAAGTTACCTTTCTATGCGTCTAGGGAAATAAATATAAATTCATTTTTTTTCTCTTTGTATGTCCCATTCTTACCCTCAAAATTGAAAGATTTCTAGTGAGGTTAAATCATGGAAAAAAAAAATGATACATTCCTATGAAGGTGCTGATGCTCAATAAGGCCAGCTAAATTATATATCAGTTAGGTACTACTGTTTTTCCCCTTGCTTTTCATCACAGTAAGGCAGCATCGATCTTTGCTACTGTATTAAGATGGTTTCAATATCTTAACTTTATGAACCCTGAATTTCTTTTACATAACGATGATAGTAGAACAATGGCTAAATATGTCATTGTAAACTTACAGATTTATATATTTTTTTTTCATCATGGATATATATTCCGAGTGAAGAACAATCATACTCTATTATTTTACATAGAAATAATATTTTTCTGAGAGATATCGGTTTCCAGTTTTAAACCTATTATAGGTTTAACCATTCTGGTATATGAGCCTCCTCATATTACTTCAATGTTTCTACTTCATCACAATCTGTTACATATATACCTGAAAGTATCTCCAAGATATTTGTATGCTTGAAGTAATATTTTTAATTTTCATAAAATTTATATCAGTTTACTAGTTCTTTGTGAGCACATATCTTGCCCAATTTTTGAACCTGGGCTCCGATACCATTTGTCACGCCTCCCAGACCCAGGTTCTTACCCATATATCATAACTTAGATATATATAAGCATTATGCATCAGCTAACAAAAAACTACTTATTGAATCCATTTCAAATTCGTACGGTTATCCGGTATTTACTTCTTTTGAGTAATTATAGACAGTCATGGGAATATAAGAATTTCTCAAACTTTCCAGTTTGCAAGCCTTATAAAATTTTCAACATTTTAAAGTTGCAGCATCGAGGTATAGATGTATGCATCCTCGCATACCTCTACCTATACTCAGTTAACCTCCATTCCTCCAACTACTTCCCCAGCAGTTTAGATGGACGGTAAACCGATGCTCTGTTCATTGTATTTTTACATATGCTTACAATCCTCCCTCACTTAAACTTTTGTCACACAATAGATGTTCAAGTAGGATTTCCCTTTATTCTACTGTTACCAGCATTCAACATGTTTGACACTCTGGTGCAGATTCAACTATTCCATGGGAAAACTAGGACACAGATCCTCTTGCCTCGATCAAATAGGGGAGGATACTGAACTGGATAGTTTAGACTCCCTAGTGTTACATCCTCTTACTTAGTTAGGATTCAACTTCTGCTTTCATATGTTTACACGTACATTTAATAGAATAATTTAAATTCTTAGTTCTAAAATTCTTTCCCTTGTAACACAACTGACACAATGAACCCCATCCTGCTATCACAGGGTTGTTGGGTTCCTACCTTCTGTTATTGGTTACAGGGAATTCTGTGCCATCAATATTGTTATGATAGGTTTAGTTGTTTGGTACTTGCTGTTCATGGTTACTGGTTTGTTAACATTTTTTATCTTCACACACACAGCAATTTAATATTCCTTTAAAAGACAGCAAGCTACACCTATACATAATCATGAGATTAGCTGTTCAAAGGATCTACCATCTTTAACTCCATTACTACAAGGAACTCATTCCCATACTCCAACCAATTTGCCTCTGCTATCAATAGCTTTAGTTTACAATTAAATGAGTTACTGAACAAATAATCAATCCATAATTTGCATAAGGAACCATAACATAACAATTCATAAATTGCATAATGAACCATAACATCACAACTCATAAAACAGGGATATATTGAATACAGACTTACAGAAATTTCCAACATTAGGCATGCATACCTCTACTATGACCAGTCCTCCCAACCTTAGAATCCTCTTTATCTCCCAGGATTCACCCCCGAGCAGAGATCCTCCAAGAACATACTAACCTCAATCTGTTCTGGAGCAGCTTATTTAAGCTGTGCTTTCCCCAAGCCTGTTTCCAATTCTGCGTCCAGAATTTCAGGATGCTTTATTCCTGTTTAGCCTAGGCTTCCCATTCTGGGACTCTTTAAAGCTCCTTTAAGCTTTTCCTCAGCTTTTCCAGCTTTTTCTCACCTCTTCCCAACTACTCCTCTTCATTGGGGAAATTTAGATTTTTCCTCAAAAATCTAAATTAGAAATAATTTCTTTCAAGGATTTTTGAAAGATTTTTGGGGAAAGTCTTTTTCCTTTTCCATCACCTCATGGATTAGGCATGTGATCTCATTTTCTCATCTGGTCATAGTGCATACATAATATTTTATATATTTTTCATAAATAAATAGTTAACCACATCCACACAATAATTATCCATTGGGGTGCACTCCCCTTTGGATTTATGTTCAAATGTCTCATTTGAAAAGTATAGAACTTGGGGGTGTTACACTTAATTTTATATGTAGCCAATTCATACCATAATAAATCAAAATAAACAATAAGTGCGTAACACATACCACTATTGAAAATGACCAACCTCCCAACCTTAGAGTCCTCTTTGTCTCCCAGAACTCACCCCCGAGCTGAGATCACCTCCATCACAGATCAACCTCTGATCTGCTTAGGAGCAGCTTATTTAAGCTCATGTTTCCCCAAAGCATGTTTCTAATTCTGCGTCCAGAATAGCAGGATGCTTTCTTTCCTGTTTAGCCTAGGCTTCCCATTTTGGGACTCTTTAAAGTTGTTTTATGCTTTTCCTCAGCTTTTCCAGCTTTTCTTTACCTCTTCCCAACTACTTCCTCTTCATTGGGGAAATTTAGATTCCTCCTCAGAATCTAAATTAATTTCTTTCAAGGATTTTTGAAAGATTGTGGGTATTTGTTGCCTTATCCATCCTCATGGATTTGGCAAGTGATCTCTAATTCTCATCTTGGTCAAAATGCACAATCATTTTATTTATTTCCTCAAATTAAATATGCAAGTACATTCACACCATACTTATCCTTTGGGGTCCACCCCCTTAGGATTAAAGTTCAAATGTCTAACTTTAAAAGTTCAACACACAAATTGGGGGTGTTACATATTCCCCCTCTGAAAATAAACACCGTTCTCGGTGTTGTTATTCAACTACTAGAGTTTACTTAAACAAAAACGGATATTTTCCATCATTTCAGCTTCCCTTTCCCAGGTAACTTCTTCAGCAGTAAATTGCTTCCATTGCACTTTTACTCTGGCCACTGTTCTGTTTCTCAATTCAATTTCTTCCCGCTCCAATATTTGAAGCGGTTCTGGCAGAAACTCCCCTTCTGGTTCCACCTGTACAACATTCCAATCAACTATGTGAGAATCATCATGCACATATCTTTTTAGTAATGAAATATGAAACACATCATGCACTTTAACATGGGGTGGTAAGGCTAGCTTGTAAGCCACTGGTCCCACCCTTTCTAAAATTTCAAAAGGCCCACAATATCTAGGAGCAAGTTTTGCACAACTTCCAGCATAAAGTGTGCTCTTTTTGGGTTTGATGCGCAAATACACATGATCCCCTACTTTGAATTCTCTGTGCACTCTTTTCTTATCAGCATAGCTTTTCTGGCGATCTTGTGCTGCCTTGATATTTCCTTGTATCTGTTTAACAATCCTCTCCATCTCTTGTAAGGCATCAGGTCCCAACATTAGTTTATCTTCTGGTTGGCTCCAGCTCAAAGGAGTACGACACTTTCTTCCATATAGTGCCTCAAACGGACTCATTTTTATAGAAGATTGGTAACTGTTGTTATAGGAAAATTCAGCCAAGTGCAAATACTCTTCCCACTTTGATGGTCTGTCCATCACATACATTCTCAGCATATCCTCTAGAATTTGATTAGTCCTCTCTGTTTGCCCATCGGTCTGAGGGTGATAGGCAGTACTAAAATTCAACTTAGTACCCATTCCTCCAAACAATCCTTTCCAAAATGCTGCTGTAAACTTAGCATCTCGATCTGAAACAATTACCTTGGGCACCCCATGAAGCCTTACTATATCCTTTAAGAACACGTTCGCCACTTGAGTTGTTCCAAAAGTAGACTTTACTGGTATAAAGTGGGCAGCTTTGGTGAGAGTGTCTACTACTACCATTACAGAATCATGTTGATATTTGGTTTTGGGTAACCCTGTTATAAAATCCATGGAGACTGTGTCCCATTTCCATTCTGCAATTGGCAAAGGGTTTAAAAGACCTCCTGGATGTTGATGCTCAACTTTGACTAGTTGACATTCCATACACCTACTTAAATATTCTGCCACATCTCTCTTCATTCCTGGCCAGAACAACTTCTTTTTCAAGGCTGTTAACATCTTTTGGTATCCTGGATGTCCTGCGTAGGGCTGTTTGTGATATTCATCTAAAATTTCTCTTTTTAATGACTCTACATTTGGAATATACAACCTGTTTTTGTAATATAGTAACCCTTTTTGATTTTGAGTGAAATCAGTTTTATCCCTTTTCTGTAGTTTCACCAAGAGTGTTTCATAGTTGGGATCTTGATTTGCTGCTTTTCTCACCAAGTCCTCTACCTCCATCTGGGCACTACTCCCAATGCTATTTAGATTTTGACAAGCATTTCTACTTAATGCATTAGCAACTTTATTTTCTTTTCCCTTGATATGTTTTATGTCCATATCAAATTCACTTAAAAAGGACAGCCATCTGGCTTGTCTTGCATTCAGATCAGTTTGGGAAAAGAAATACTTAAGACTAATATGATCAGTCATCAATGTGAACTTTTTCCCCAGAAGATAGTGCCGCCACATTTTCAGAGCATGGATAACAGCTGAAAATTCTAAATCATAGGCACTATAATTTTGTTCATGTAGTTTCAGTTTCCTAGATTCATAGGCAATAACTGAATTTTCCTGCAACAAGACTCCTCCCAGCCCCTCTCTGCAAGCATCTGTACATACAAAAAACTCTTTATCAGGATCAGCAATTTTTAATATAGGAGCTGAAATAAGTTTTTGTTTTAATTGTTCGAAACTGTTTTGACATTTCTCAGTCCACACGAACTTGACACCCTTTCTTTGCAATGAAGTGATGGGATGTGCTATGGAAGAAAATCTCTCCACAAATCTACGATAATAGCCTGCCATCCCCATGAACGACCTTACTGTTGAAACGTCAGTTGGAACTGGTCATTCTTTAATGGCTTTTATCTTTTCAGGATCAACTGCAAGGCCTTTTTCAGAAATAATATGACCCAGATATTGAATTTTATCTTTATAGAATTCACATTTGCTGAACTTGGCATATAACTGGTTTCTTTTAAGGTCTGCAACACTATTCTCAAGTGTTCCTGATGTTCATCTTCATTTTTGGAGTAGACTAAGATATCATCTATGAATACAAGAACAAATTTATCCAAATACTTATTTAACAGACTATTCATCAGACACATAAATGTGGCAGGGGCATTTGTCAATCCAAAAGGTAAGACTACAAATTCATAGTGTCCATACCGGGTTCGAAAGGCTGTTTTGCTGATGTCTTCTTCCTTGATTCTGAGCTGGTGATACCCAGTTCTTAAGTCAATCTTCGAAAATACTGAGGCCCCTCTCACCTGATCAAAAAGATCATCAATTCTAGGGAGTGGATATCTATTTTTAATAGTCAACTTGTTTAGTTGACGATAGTCAATGCACATCCTAAATGTCCCATCTTTCTTTTTCACAAATAGGACCGGTGCTCCCCAAGGAGACACACTTGGTCTAATGTAACCTTTATCTAGTAATTCTTTCAATTGCATCTTCAGCTCTATAAGTTCACGAGGGCTCATGCGGTAGGGGGCTCGGGAAACAGGTGTTGCTCCCAGCACCAGATCTATGGAAAAATCAATTTCTCTTTTAGGGGGAAGATGAGGAATCTCATCTGGAAAAACTTCCTTAAACTCCCTTACCACCAGCAACTCATTCAGCAAATTTTCTCCAGTTTTCTGGTCTACTTCTTCCACATGTACTGCATAAACTTGGTATCCTCTTCTAGCTGTTCATTTTAATTGTAAGGCTGATATTTGCCTTACTGAAATGGATCTTGGTTTTCCTTTTAGAGTAAAAGGTTTCCCCTCTTCATCCACACAATGCAGGGTTTTATCCCAGCAATTCATCAGGGCTTTCCTCTTTTCCAGCCAATCCATTCCTATCAGCAAGTCATAGGACCCTAACGGCAGTATGTTCAGATTTACTTCTGTTGGAAAACCATTTAACTGAATTGTTGTTTTGGGCAATTTATGTGTTACTTTTCTTTTAGTTCCAGTGGCCAGCTGTACCAACCATGACTGCTGAAATTTTTCAGGTTTAATTTTACATTTTTCTACAATTCCAGGACTAATGTAACTCAAAGAAGCACCTGGATCAATCAAAACAGTAACAGGTAGGTCATAAATCTTACCCTCCATTTCCACCATGGTTGCTTGATGTTCTGCTTGCCGATTTTCCAATGCTGCACTGATAGTTGGTATATTTCTGGCTATGTCATTTACTGTTGTTGCCTCTCGCTCTCTGCTGATCATATGAATATTTCGATGGGGGCAGTCCCTCATCATATGGGGTTCTCCATAGCCCCAACATTTCAAAGGTTCCTTCATTCTGACTGTCCCTTCCTTTTTATTGTTCCCTTCTACTTGTTTTGAAGCCACTTGGGACTGAGCAGTTTGGCTTTCTTTTGGTTTATTGAATTTTTTCCGCTGATGATCTCTGCCAAAATTCTTTAAATATGCTGGTTTCTGTCTTTTTCCCTTAAACTCCCCCTTGTTTAACCAGCTTTTTCCTTGTTCAGCCTTCCCTTTAAACTACTGATAGCATAATCTTGCTTTTCTAACCGCTTCGTCCATTGTCTTTGGGTTGTCAAACTCAATTTTCTCTTTATATACCATAGGCAAGCAATTCAGAAATCTTTGGACCTTTGCCTTCTCTTCCCTAATATAAGGAACATATCTCAATAAATTTGTAAACTTAGTGATAAAATCATCAATAGTGAGCTATCCTAGCCTAAGTTCATGGAATTCTTTTGCTTTATCATCATAATAACGTTCGTTCAAATAACGATTTTTGAACTTGGTCTGAAAATCTTCCCATGTAACTGTCTTTTCATCAATGGCATGTACCATTTTTGTCTCTTCCCACCACAGTGTAGCTTTTCCTTGTAGCTGATACACAGCTAATCTGGCCTTCATATTACTCTCATATTCATAAACTTGGAAATACTTGATCATGTTCAGCAACCAAGCTTCAGCATCTTCTTCCTTCTCCCCATCATAGGAGGGAGGTTTGATCTTTCGAAATTCTCCCTGCAATTCTCTTTTCTGCTTATGTTGATGTCTAGCTGCATCATCATCATTAGACTCATCCATCTTCCTCTTTCTGGAACCTTCGCCTTCTTGGCTGTTCCGGGAAGTGAGTTCTCTGATGAGCTTTTCCTGCTCCTTACTGGCTGATGACAATATGTCATTCTGGCTTCTTAGTTCAGCCAATTCTCGTTGCAACCGGTGCAACATAGCCATTACCGGGGCATTGGGATCTGGAGTAGCAAATTCATCACGCAGATCCACATAAATTCCTCCCTCTTCAGCCATTTTAGCACCACTGTACACACTCATAACTTTTATCAGTAAAACACAAAAAAAAAGCAATCTCTACAACCTTTAGAATTCAGTGAGCACAATAACAACAGCCCAGTTTTTGCAACTTGGGCTCCAATACCATTTGTCACACCCCTCTCTACACAAGAAATTTTTTTTTTTTTCCTTTGTCAAATTGTTACATTTCATATTAACCAGAGAATTTAATAAACATACCCCACCCCTTTAAGATCTTAACAAGCTACTATATGAAAATTATTTTCATAACTCTACCATGTATCATCATCATAAAATAATTCGTATAAAAAAAGGGGGAGGTATAACTTGAATTCCTACCAATTATACTTTCGCCCATTAATTATTTGAACATTATACCACATTTCATTGAGACTTTATATTGGGTTTGGGGCATGCTTGTACTACTCGTATTAATTGCGAGACGAATTACATCCCCCCAACCTACCTTTCTTCGTCCTACTGATCTTTTATGATTTCCATCGTACTACTCATGATAACTCACATTTTGGTCAATTCTACACGCTAACATTTTGTTTTTCATGCACACATCTTTTCCGATGCCCATCGGTGGATTTATTTCGTTTTATACCAACAATCATTGCACTATATTATCGTTTATCTCTGTTACCCAACCGACACGCCACTCGAGAGTTCATGGGTCGAGTTGGAAAATTGGTAGTGTGGGTGACCTACCCGCATTTAACTCTTGCTCCAGTGAACGGGTGCTGGAGGTCGAGTACCACGCCTTTTGGTCAGATCACCATATGGACAGTACGATACGTCCCTATAATTTTTAATGCCTCAATCCCTCTTGGGATTTCCTTGGCATACCCGTCCGGGAGTTATGTTTGGTGCTAATCCCGATTCCATTTCATTCTACCCATTCGTTCCTACATGTGATCTGTTAACGATTTTCTGATGGTAGGGTTTCGACTCTGTTATTATCTCCTGCTCTCTTTACCAGAGTTTCATTTAGCCGGATGGGCGTTCTGCGTTTCTCTTGGGACTGACTTCGCATTGTATTGCCACTTCGTGGGTTTTCTTGTTTTTTCCAGATCGCTCGTTCGCTTCATCTATACAGGTAAGTTCTCTCCCTTTTTTTTTCAGTGTATTGAGTTCACGAATAATGCGGGTCATGCATTAATGCTATTGCGAAATACCTTGCATGGTCGATACTGATCTATGTTGGTTTATGCGTGTTGGTCTTTCTCTCCCACATCCATATGGGACCGACGCCCTCAAGATGGTGCTCTGGAAATTACTCACAATGTTTTTCGAAGAAATCGGTAAGATAGCTATCATCGTTGGTGATCGCTGGTTTTAATTTTGTCGTCTCCCATACGAAATCTGTTTGGTTTGATTTTCAAACTCCATTCTGTAGATGTCTCGGCTACCCTAATCCGGAGCATCCACTGATTTCGAGTTCCTCAACGATTCGAAAGTGGTTGCAGGTTGCACCACAACGAATAGGGATTTGTATGAGGAGAGCGACTGGCCTGGCTATTCACACCGAACCCTGGCCGCCATTAGGTTTAAATTGAACTTCCTTGGTAACGATTGATTTTATTATCATGCGCACACCCCATTTACTTCTCCTTTCTTGCCGTGTTTATTTCAGGGCTCTAGGTTGGCTCTCGGCGTAACCTCACAGGTATAATTTTTTTTTACTGCGTGTTTGTTTCCTACTTTACGAAAATCTCTTGCGAGTATATGCTATTGTGGACCAAGATCTTCATGACAACACGCATTTTGGTTTATTGCAGGTGTGTGGATGTCTGCATGTACAACTATGTGATTACCTCAATGTCTGCGCCTCTTTCGATTTCGTTCGACTGATTTCTATCATTCACGATTACACAGGTTTTGCGAGATACCTCAACGATCAGTTGCACGGATTGTTCTGTTTTGCTGTAGTCATACCTAGTCTGTTCTTGTATTATTTTTATTTTATATACAATGGCCGTGGCCAAGAAGTTGTATATGGACATTTAAGACACTGACTCCTCATGTAATATGCGATTAAACTTGCTCAGCTTAGCTACTCTATGCGTGTTTTGTTTCTGGTCTCAGTCGTGTTTATGGGCGAATTAAACTATTAAGTATCAAGAGTGGCAATATAGTTGTGGCCTTGCTGTGGAATTAATTCGTAGTTTAATGGTAGTTATTCGAACCCTTCTCTCTTTTTGGGCAAGTATTTCATGCGAGGCGATTTTATTTTGTTTAAACTAATAGTTGCCTACTCCCAATACATTTATTTTCTACTTACCAGAGGTATATTACCAATCGTTTGGGAATGAGGTAAATCAAAAACTTGTCTACTACCATGAGTGACTGTACCTCTTCGCATTTCCCTAGTAATTCATACTATTGAATTTCTACGTGCTTTCTACAGTGGTAAACTGTTCTCGTAGCTATTGTAGCAAGCTCTTGCTATAAATTTTTTTTTCTATTGAGTTTTCCTGAGATGTCGAATCCAAAGCAATTTATACCATCTTCATATCCTCTATTAAAATGGTTGCTGACTTACAAGGGGTTTACATACTATCCATGATTTTAAATGGTGCTGGCTCAGTAGTTCAACTCGGCAGATGTAGATTTTAATTGGCAACCATTTTTTTTTGTTATTAATGTAGCAATTTCAACATAGGAGTATTTCTCATGACCTATTATTCGATTAGGACATTTCAGGAGATTTTTCGACACTATTTTCCTGGTTATTTCTGGTTTGGATAGATAGAATAAACCCCACAGGCACTATTTATGAATAACCTAGTTTACTAAAATATGCATTCTTGTTGCTGTAATATATAATCATTTGCATACCTATCTAATTATTCTGTTACAGTTCTTTTGTTTTCTCTTTGATGTCTAAGTATGGAATTTGGAAAATTCTTGATATCAGTCCATGCAAGCTCTAACTTTATTTCAAGGGTTGAAGGTAACTTAAAGAATGCTATAGACACTATAATTGTTATAAATACTATCACAACTATATAGAGTATATTTACTTCTTGGTCTAAAAATAAATCAAAATACATATACAAATGTCTTTGCTCTTCTTTTACTGTACCATATAGATTTCAGATCTGCTACAATATTTTTCTAGCATAACCATGAGCATCTACTTTCACCTATATATATATATATATATATAGCAGAAACAAGTTAGTATTTAATTATTTGTGGAGACTAAGTACCTTCAGATTTAAACCATCTTTGGTTTAAAGTTTCTGTGGGTTTCTACTCTATAGATTACTGGTCTACAACTAAACAGAATCTGGAAGGTGAATGCCTTAAGATGGATTCTGTTAAATGTAGTACTTAAAATCCACCATACCATTCCATTAATTTTTATATGTAGCCAATTCATACCATAATAAATCAAAATAAACAATAAGTGCAGAAAACATACCACTATTGCAAATGACCAACCTCCCAACCTTAGAGTTCTCTTTGTCTCCCAGAACTCTCCCCCGAGCTGAGATCACCTCCCATCACAGATCAACCCCTGATCTGCTTAGGAGCAGCTTATTTAAGCTCATGTTTCCCCAAAGCATGTTTCTAATTCTGCGTTCAGAATAGCAGGATGCTTTCTTTCCTGTTTAGCCTAGGCCTCCCATTTTCGGACTCTTTAAAGCTGTTTTATGCTTTTCCTTAGCTTTTCTAGCCTTTCTTACCTCTTCCCAACTACTTCCCTCATCATTGGGGAAATTTAGATTCCTCCTCAGAATCTAAATTAATTTATTTCAAAGATTTTTGAAAGATTGTGGGGATTTGTTGCCTTATCCATTCTCATGGATTTGGCAAGTGATCTCTAATTCTCATCTTGGTCAAAATGCACAATCATTTTATTTATTTCCTCAAATTAAATATGCAAGTACATTCACACCATACTTATCCTTTGGGGTCCACCCCCTTAGGACTAAAGTTCAAATGTCTAACTTTAAAATTTCAACACACAAATTGGGGGTGTTACATTAACAGCCACGAAGGAGATTATTTTGGCCAGGAATGAAAAGAGATGTAGCAGAATATTTAGCTAGATGCATGGAATGTCAACTAGTTAAAGTTGAACATCAGCATCCTGTGGGTCTTTTAAACCCCTTGCTGATTGCAGAATGGAAGTGGGATACCGTTTCCATGGATTTCATAATAGGGTTACCCAAAACCAAACACCAACATGATTCAGTAATGGTGGTAGTAGACACTTTAACAAAAGTTGCCCATTTTATACCAGTGAAATCTACCTTCAGAACAGCTCAAGTAGCGAATGTGTTCTTGAAGGAGGTAGTAAGACTCCATGGGGTTCCAAAGGTGATTGTTTCTGACCGAGATGCTAAGTTTACAACAGCTTTTTGGAAAGGACTATTTGGAGGGATGGGTACTAAATTGAATTTTAGTACTGCTTACCACCCTCAGACAGATGGTCAAACGGAAAGAAATAATCAAATTTTGGAGGACATGCTGAGAATGTATGTGATGGATAGACCCTCAAAGTGGGAAGATTACTTGCATTTAGCTGAATTTTCCTATAATAACAGCTACCAATCCTCCATCAAAATGAGTCCGTTTGAGGCACTGTATGGAAGGAAGTGTCGTACTCCTTTGAGCTGGAGTTAGCCAGAAGATAAACTAATGTTAGGACCAGATGCTTTACAAGAGATGGAAAGAATTTTCAAACAGATACAAAGAAACATCAAGACAACACAAGATCGCCAGAAGAACTATGCTGATAAGAAAAGAGTGCACCGAGAATTTAAAGTGGGGGAGCATGTGTATTTGCGTATTAAACCCAAAAAGAGCACCCTTTATGCTGGGAGTTGTGCAAAACTGGCCCCTAGATACTGTGGTCCTTTTGAAGTATTAGAAAGGGTGGGACTAGTGGCTTACAAGCTGGCCTTACCACCCCATGTTAGAGTTCATGATGTATTTCATGTTTCATTATTAAAAAGATATGTGCATGATGCTTCTCACATAGTTGATTGGAATGTTGTACAAGTGGAACCAGAAGGGGAGTTTCTGCCAGAACCGCTTCAAATATTGGAGCGGGAAGAAATTGAATTGAGAAACAGAACAGTAGCAAGAGTAAAGGTGCAGTGGAAGCACTTTACTGCTGAAGAATCTACTTGGGAAAGAGAAGCTGCAATGATGGAAATATATCCATTTTTGTTTGAAAAAATGAACTCTAGTAGTTGAATAACAACACCGAGGATGGTGTTTATTTTCAGAGGGGGAATATGTAACACCCCCAATTTATGTGTTTGAATTTCAAAGCTAGACATTTGAAATTTAATCCTAAGGGGAGTGGACCCCAAAGGATAAGTAATTTGTGAATGTAATTAAATATTTAATTTGAGGAAATGAATAAAATGAATTGTGCAGATTGACCAAAATGAGATTTATGAGATCACTTGCTAAATCCATGAGGATGGATGAGGCAAATATTTCCCCACAATCTTTCAAAAATCCTTGAAAGAAATTAATTCTAATTTATATTCTCGAGGAAGAATCTAAATTTCCCCAATGATGAGGAAAGTAGTTGGGAAGAGGTAAAAAAAGCTGGAAAAGCTTAGGAAAAGCATAAAACAGCTTTAAAGAATCCCTAAAATGGGAAGGCTAGGCAAACAGGAAGAAAAGCATCCTGATATTCTGGACGCAGAATGGGAAACAGGCTTTGGGGGAACAATAGCTTAAATAAGCTGCTCCTAAGTATATTAGTGGTTGGTCTGTGGTGGAGGTGATCTCAACTCGGGGGTGAGTTCTGGGAGACAGAAGGAATCTAAGGTTGGGAGGTTGGTCGACCGCATGAGTGGTATGTATTTAAATTTAGCTGGTGGTTTTACTTCCTGTAGTATGAATTGACTACATATAATTGTCTGCTCATATATTAGAATTATTAATGCTACATTCAACATAATTAATCATTAGGAATTTACCTTCATAATTCTGAATAGTTGTAGAAAATAAATTCTGTAAAGTAGAATCCAATAGAAACTCTAAAACGAGTTTGGTTTAAATCTGAGGATACATATTTCTTTACAGATAATTCAGCGGTAAGATATTTCTGATCTATCAGTATACAACTATGAGTATGATTAGTTAAATTGAGGAGAAATTCTCCAAATTTTCTAAATTAATGGCTAAGTTAAATGATGGAGAATTTTAGTAATTCATAGTTCCTTAAACTATAATTTTAATCTGTTTCTGGAAGAAATGAAACAGTGAGAAAATGAATATATAGAGTGCAGAAGTAATTATTTAGTTCAGAACTAAGAACAGAGATTTACAATAAATTCAACCGCTGAGTATTGAATGAGAAAGAAAAGAGTATATAGGGACTAACTTTGGGGTCAGCATATCAATCATAAGAACCCAGAAGCCAATAGTAAGTTAATGCTGCATATAAGAAATTTCTTTTATATTAGAAGGAAACCAGTACTAATTAGGAATAAAACTGCTATTCGATATATTTGATGGAACCATTTCTACAGTGGAGGATAGGACTAATAGAGAAAATAACTTTAAGTAGTTAAGCCACCTACAGATTTACCACAGTAGAGCATATTTAATTATATGTATGCTATTCTATCATGTGAACCCAAAGCAAGGGCGAAAAATGGCAGATTATAAATACGAAAGTCTCTAGACATGAAAATAGAGATACAAATTCATACATCACTTGTATAGAATTTAGACAACTATCTTGCACAAATTCATAACAACGATAGAGAATAGAGCTGGAAATCTGTTGTACTACTTTCCAAAATTACTGAAGAGAATTAGATACTATTAATATCAAAATTTCAAACTGGTGTAGTATGAGAACCACATATAAATGCTCTAAACAAAACATCTCACTACTACGAAAATAATGTCTACGGAATAATTGCTTGAACACCATAATAAAGTGTGAAGTTATAAGAATTCAGGCTACTGAGGTACAAAAAGGAGACGAACAATACATTATTCGCTAAAATACGACCACGTTTATGTATATAGCCTAACGACTGTATGGCCTGAAAGCTCAAAGCAATAAATTTCCCATAGAACTCCACTACACCACACTGGATATTATAGAAAGTAAGGTACAACAGTTATATGTATATATATATATAAACAAAATCCAAACGAATACCAGCCACTGTGGGATATGGACAGTTCCATAGTGTCCTGTAGATGGAGGTAAAGGAACCTTCGGTGATGAGACTTAACAATTAAAAATTGTCAAATTTTTTCAACTGTATCAATACAAATTTTAAACTGCCACGAAAACTACTGAACAATGAGAGAAGAACAAAGTTCCTCTAGTCCATGCTCGGCAAATACCGACCTGCAAGTGGCGAGAGGAAACAATGTCAATGTCGAATTGAGCCACGACTCTCATTGCTCAGGCGAGAGAGTAAAATGCAAGTTGTAGTTACCTGTAAACACCAGAAACACCAAAAGCAATACGATGCCGAATGTGGAGAGAGAGAAGCACCGTGAATGATAAAATTTTAATTAAGAGGGGAATAGTTACCTGGTGCAGGAGATCTCTAATCCATTCATGACCGGTTATACATAAATAGGAATTGGTCACAAATAAATACAAAATACAAAACTGGAGGTCGGGGTTCCAAATTGAACCATGAAACGATAACTCTGGTAGACAAAGAGTAAGAAAGGAGCCATACACAGGTCGACAAGTAGGAAATAAATACGAACCAGAATGTTGAGAAGGTGGCATCCCTCTAGAGCCTTGTAAATAACCTGAGAGAAACCCTCGACGAGCGTAAGGAAGAGGGTAAGCTACTCCGAGAAAACCCATGAGCCATCGATCCTGTCTAACTCCTGTGCATACGTGCAAGGAGACATCAACACTATGAAGTTAACCTACACAACCGAATCACTTGGAAGGGAAATGACGAATTCTCTGCAGAGACAATAGAACCTATTGTCAGAACGCCACAAAATATTGATAAATTGATAGATGCAACTACCTCAGCAACTAAACAATGACAAGTAGGCCAGTTAAACCCAAAAACCTCAGCGTTGGCTCGAAGCAAGCCGTGTAGCTCCACTCCAGAAAGGGAAGCCATGGTAAATAATTTCAATAGCATGTAAAATTTCAGAACTACGGCAAAGACATACCTGACTCGTAAAGTTTAGCTGAGAAATCTGCAAGAGATAGGACTGAGGTTCGTTCAGCTTCCTATGGCCTTGATTTTCTCTGTCAGGTGGCAAACCAACGCGCAGGAAGGGAAAATAAATCGACAAACAAATTCACCGGGTGAATTTATATCCATATCTCATGAAATGATCCACAAAACCCTAACGCACAGGATGAAATCAGAGTCATCCACATGGCATGATCCCAAGGGATAAGCCACGGATCAAAGGGTTTAATGTGCCATGTACACCATACGCCAAACATTTAATATGACAACCAACGAAATTTAATGTCATAACGTCCTGGCCGTGCCATAGAAGTCACCTTGGCAACCCAATAGGCTGACGAAATGAATCCAGAACCATGTAGAGCCAGCTCTCGTGGCCACGAATGAACAAAGAACCCATTACAACTTCTGAGACGAGATTACAAATCATATACGAGGTTGCGTGGAATATTAAGTCCTGTCTCAATTCACAAGTATGTCGATCCAATTCACAACATTGCATTACGTGGAAACCACCATAGATTATATCCAATCATGATATTAACAAGGACGAGGAACAAATAAATACGCAAGAGTAATATGTACGCATAGGCATAAACATAGAAAAATTTCAAATCAATAAGGGTTATATATATCCCCAACGAATGGAGTGAGATACATGGGAAAGCGCAGTGTTTCCATAAAACTCTTTTCACATATACCCATGTATGCAATATGTGAAAACGAATTTATTTCACCTATGATCATCAACCATGTCAATATATTAGAGGTACCAAGGTGGAATTTATACATACAAAGGTAGAACATAAAATGGTTATTGATAAATCAAATCATTATGGGGTATGTTAAATATAGTTACCTTTGTTACAAATCAATTTATTTTTAATTAGGTTACAAATCTATAAAATTTTCCGGTGCTTGGAGATAATTGATACATAGAAATAAATTGGAATTGGGTGGGACACTCTGAAGTAGATAATACCTTGTAAGTCTGCAAAGTAATAGTATAACACCTTGCTAGGTGTACTCTCGAAGGGTTGGAAAAAAAAAAAAAAATTGGGAAGGAAATTGGGAGGTGTGACAGACCAGTGGCTTATAGACTGGCCTTACCACCTGATGTTAAAGTTCATGATGTGTTTCATGTTTCTTTATTAAAAATTTATGTACATAATGCTTCTCATGTTGTTGATTGGGATCTGATACAGGTGGAATCAGAAGGGGAGTTCCTTCCAGAGCCGCTTCAAATATTGGAGCGGGAAGAAATTGAATTGAGAAATAGATCAGTAGCTAGAGTAAAAGTTCAGTGGAAACACTTTATTGTTGAAGAGGCTACATGGGAAAGAGAAGCTGAGATGATGGAAAAATATCCATCTTTATTTTCATAATGAACTATATTAGATAGTTTTTTAACACCGAGGATGGTATTTGTTTTCATAGGGGGAATGTGTAATACCCCTAGTTTCTATGCTTTTTAAGTTATACATTTGAACAAAAATCCCAAGGGGAGTGGACCCCAATGGATAATTATTGTGTGGATTTTATTTAAATATTTATTAATGAAAATAAATGGAATATTTATGTGTGCACTATCATCAGATGAGATTGGAGATCATAAGCCTGATCCATGAGGATATGGATAAGGCTAAGACTTTCCCAAAACCTTTCAAAAAGCCTTGAAAGGAAAAATTCTAATTTATATTGAAGAGGAAAAATCTAAATTCCCCAATGAGGAGGAAAGTAGTTGGGAAGAGGTAAAAAGCTAGAAAAGTAGAAAGTAGCTTTAATGTCCCTCATTAAAGGAAGCCTAGGCAAACAGGAAGAAAAGCATCCTGAAATTCTGGACGCAGAATTTAAAAACAGACCTGGGAAAGCATAGCTTAAGTAAGCTACTCCAGAACAGATTGAGGTTGGTATGTTCCTCGAGAAGGTCTGAGCTCAGGGGTAAATTCTGGAAATAGAAGAATTCTATGGTTGGGAGGTTTGGTCATAGAAAAAAATTGTTATGCACTCTAAAAGTTTTAACTCTAAATGTGTTCTGACAAATTATTGTGAAACTTAAGCTGAGTGTATATATCAATAAATGGGAAATAATAAACAAAATAACCGAATAGTTAGCTTGCTATAGTTATTCTGTGCACATATTTCATTTCCATGCATTTAACAGATTTGTATATAGATTAATTCAAAATATGTATAGTTGCATGGTTCTTAATAAAAAATAACCATCTACGAGAATGTCTAAGATATATACTTAGATCTGGAGATTAGTTTATTTCCGAATAATATTTATTTTGTATACTTATGCAAAGTTAGAAAAATTATATCTAGTAGAAGAAATTATAGAACCAAAACTATGTTTTAAATTTCTAGTGTAATAGGTAATACAAAATGTAGAAAGTTAGATTACATCATAAATATACATGAAATTTCTTAATCCTAGAAGAATAAAGGTTAAATGAAGATATTAATAAAGCTGATCTATGGAATTGCTCTGACATTAAACAGTTATTAGAGAAATTTCTGATAATGAAGTTCTGGAAACTACTTCTGAAATATTTAGTCTGTGTCAAATTTATAATATTTCAAGCTTGGAAATAAAATAATTTCAATAAATTCCTATTCTGAACAATACTATAAAATTTCATTAAAATAAAAGTATTTATCTATACATATATCTTTAAAAGAAAAACCAACCAAATTTTGGTCTGAAATTCTAAACAGAGAATTATCTTAATTATTAGTGAAATATCTTAAGAAGATTTCAATTAATACTAATGTATAATTAGAAAAATATGTGTATGAGGAAATTAACCAAATTTCCACAAACAAATGAAATGTGAAAATATAACTTTACTCTGCAATAATATCAGGTTATATATACCCTTTTTTGAGTATGGCATAGTTATGATTTAAGACTAAACAATACATATATGTATATTGAAATTTTGGAGATCTATTCTACATATGAATAAGTCAAAGAGAATATTATATCAAAATAACAAGGGGAATTAATTTCCTTTTTAAATCAACAAAGGGGTTAAGGAAGGTAAACTAAATTCTGAATTGACAAGTTAAAAATATATTCAGTAGAGATATAATATTTGGTACTACGATAGAAGCTGACTTCAAGAATCAAACTTAGAACGACTCTCTAGAAAAATAAGTCTAAATGAATCTGGTAAAAACAAATTAAACAAAATCAAACTTAGAACGACTCTCTAGAAAAATAAGTCTAAATGAATCTGGTAAAAACAAATTAAACAATTTTAAAAGATGAGAATTAACCAGAGGAATGATTATCCTCATATTTATGCATGAGTATATTTTTCTAAAACAATACTGTTATAATATATATAATTATTAGTATAGCACAACTATGAATATATAGCATTTAGAAGATAGTAGAGAATGTGCAGACTCGAAATATGTTAATAAGTTACAACTCAACTAAAATCATAGGTTAACCCAAAGTTTGGGTATAAAACGACAAGTTAACTGTGGACGACACGGTCCATATGAGTGTATGATTACAAAGCTTCCGTTTGGATAATTGTCTCAGTATCATAGTATAATTTTTTTTTAAAAACTCTCGATCGGGGTGATGTGTCTGGACATGTTATTAAAATGGAGTTAAAAAAAAAAAAGTGAAAAAGTGAAAAATTGAAAGGTACTACCAAACTTTAAAAAAAAAGAAATTCAGGTTTTGCTAAAACATAAAAAAAAGGCTGAAATGTTCATATACTCCTCAGAGAGGATAAAGCCCAAACCTAGAGAATGGCATTCATTACGGTTAGAAGGAGAAAGTGAAAACTGTAAAATGAATATCTTGGCATAATGATAGACGGCTTTATGCATATCTGAAATAAAACCCCAAAGAAAGTCAGTGGGAACACTATTTTAAATGGGTAAACGATAATCATTAAAATCAAACAAAATTTATATATATATGTGTTAAACCCAAATTGGATAAAATTTAGACTACCTATGAAACACAAGGATGGAATTATAACTCCGTTCTTCTACCTAAAACAATGAAAAGGAAGATGGGTAAGTCATAACATTAGTATACAAATGTATGAAGACTCTATCTATTATAAAAATACAGAGTACACAAATAATACGAACGAACATTACTTACATGAGAGACTTTAAGCCAAAGACGCCTATGAAAAGAAGCTCTGATAAGTGAGCGCCATGATACAGAGAGGGCGCTGTAAAATAAATCATAATAGCAATAGAGAGGCCCATGAAATCGATTCGAAATGTATCTCAATAAAATCTATAAAATGAGTTTAACAGAAATCGAATGCACCAAAGATCTAGTTTGTAACTGATAAAATAAATCTTTATTACCTGGTTTAAAACAATTACAACTGATGGAAGCGATGGACGCATTTCGTATAAGATGAGAAATCTTCTGGAGGAAGAGAATCAATCTCATGAAAAATCAGAATGGGCAAATGAAAGTGAAACCGCATAAAATTTCATTTAATACCGACTATATGTGCAAAAACCTAAAGGATCATCGCCCTACAGGTGGGTAGATCTGCAGAGATCGTATCTCATTTACAATAGAAAATGGAGGTAGCAGAAGTCTCAAGTTCACCGGTGATGAAATTAGAAGACCGAATACGATGCATTAATGAAAACCCTAAATAGTACCATCAAAATCCTGATGAATCTTAGAGAGGGATGGTAACTGAGAAGTATATATATATACAATTGTGTTATCATAGTACAACGTTTCATTAATACGCTGGAGAACTCGACAGGTCTTTCCAGTTAAATATTAATATGTATTAACAGTGGTAACGTATGAGAGAAGTACGAGTTATATCAAAAGAAATCGATTACGAATAATACCAAGAACTACAGTAATAGTTTTAAATAGTAATACGATTTCCCAATAGAACTATGGTTCCAATGGAACTTATGAAAACTCCATATTGCATGAGTTATTTTATGATCATAGACACAGTTATAAATTTGATAAATACCAAAGCAATTAACGAAAGGCTCGAGGAAAACAAATTTCGATGAGACAAAGTACTCAGGAGTAAATCCCATTAATGATTTCAACCCTCAGCGATACCATGAATTCGAAAACCAAAAACAAAAGTATGTACATGTCGTGTATAACTAGTTAAAACACATAGCTGTCCATATATGTAACAATTTAATTTCCTACTCCCAAATCCTGATGGGTCAATTCATAAATCTCTCGAGGTCAAGTTATCACATCATGTCAGAACATCGATAGTTGATAGGAAATCAATTACAAGGTGGGTTGGATTATTGAAATGGATATAAAACGTTTAACGTTGGATGGTATTAGTTATATTTTATGTCCATTACGAATAACGTTTAACGTGGGGTGGTATTTGTTGTATTTTATATCTTCATTAAAATAATTTTAATGATGTTCAAAAGTAATGAGATGGGACAGGAGAGGGGTAAAGTTGGAGGAATTAAAAAGTTGTAATATATATAAAAATACATATATACCTTATAAGGGTAAGCCATATAATATTTTGTATTTGGAAATAAGATTGAAATATGATATTTCAATTATATAAAAAAGTAAGTTGAAATAAGGGACAGCAAATTAATTTGGGTTAGTTAAATAATTTCCGATTTCATGTAAAAATAAAAAATAAAAAAAAAATTGAGTAGCGAAATTGAAGAACATTACAATGGGAATTCTCTCATCAATCACCCTCACTTATCAGCTACTACAACCCATTTGCAAAGGCACAATAGACTGTAAGTGCCAAAGAGTAGTAGACAGGCATGCTTGTTAATAATGTTTTACAAACCAAAAATAAAGAAATAGTAAGAAGTTATAAAATTTCCACAGAAAATTTCTACATGATGGAAACATATAGGGGACTAAAGTCAACAATTGTACCTCTCCATTAAAAATATGGTAGTTTGCATAGAATGATTAAAAAAAATGGTTATATAGAACTTGAAACAAAATTTATGAGTACTCATCAAACTAAGACCTTATACTACATTTACAAGAATAATATCCACAAGAGAAAAATATAAATTGAGAGGAGAGTTCAGTTTTCTTCCTATATGCATGAAAAAATATTTTTTATGTTATTCAAATTTACAGTAGTTTGAGAGTTCCCTTACTGAAATTGTAAACGCAATTTTTGAGTGACACATCTAAAATAAAAGAAGAAGAAAATAAAACATACCAACAGAATCACAATATTTAAATAAAATGAAAATCAAGTAATTTTTAGTGTTATCTCTACTTATCATTATTGAAGTGTAACCAATAACATCTAATTAAACACAAACCTAAAATATAAATACATGAATATGTACGACAATGCTTCTATCTAAATAAAATGTAAATCAAGCAATTTTTAGTGTTGTCTCTACTTATCATTATTGAAGTGTAACCAATAAAATATAATTAAACACAAATCCTAAAATATAAATACATAAATATTATAGCAAAGCTTCTAACATGAGAACTTTGTAAAAGATGAATTTATTTAAATATAAATAACAAGTTATATTTGATTCATTGCAAACTCATCTCAAGAGCTCTTTCAAATTAATAAATTTTATAATTCATAAACCTTAAACCATAACCATATCATTATGAAGAAACATTTACTATGACTTTTAAAGCTTAATCACCATAATCATTAGCCAATCTTTTTTTGAATACTCATAAGAAATAAAAACTTGAAAAAAAATTATTAAACAGCATAGTGTTCACATTATTGATATTTTTTCCCTTAATGAAAATTATTAAGTATAATAAAAAATAAATAATAAAAAATATAATTATTTTTCTAAATTTTGATTTTATAATTTGATAAATAAAATAAAATAAAAAATTTAAGAAAAATAATTATATCATAAGAAAAATTTAAATCAGTTACAAAACAATATTTTAAAAATAACTTTACTAAAATAAATATAAGGGAAGTTCATCCTCAACATAACCTCTCGATCTTTTCTATAATTTTAAAATGTTTAGATGAAATAGAGTGTGAAACATATAATAAACAAATATTCATAAAAGACAACAAATGGCCGTATGCTAAAACAAGAATACTTTGATTAAAAATTTCGGAATGTAACGTATTTAAATACAAAAACGCAACCTTTTCTCTCAAAAGCGATCACTCTACATGAGCTGCTTTTCGATTTTTATACAAAATCCAAAAAAAAACTTACTCGTTAAAAAACAAGAGTTTAAGATCTAATCATCAACATAGAAAATGTTTTTCACGACCTAATCATGGGTTGTCATGTGTCCTTCTTTATCTAAATTCTGCTACATGAAAAATTAGTTAACCACCCCATTCAGAGTTGGTTGGAAAATTGTATGGCATATTTTTTATAATATGGAAATTATTTAAAAATTTAGAATACTATCATGTGTTGAGAAAAACAACAAAGAAGCAAACCTTGAAGCAGTAAAACATCCTCATCTCTGCTGGAGCAATAATTCTAGACGAGGACGAAACATGGGATCCAATTCCATAATCTGCAAGCAAATGTTTTCTACTGCTTTCTATTGAATCGGTTTGTTTTTGTATACTATTTTTAAGCTAAGCGGAAACCCCCAAATCCAGTGCATAATTGTAGTAAAAAAGAGCTGAAAGCTGGAAGCTGTCCACAAGTGTCATAGCACTTTTTGGCTATATGGGCGTGCTTCTGTTCTCCTCCTTTGTAACCGAATGCAGCATTTAGGACAGTTAATATATCTCATAATACGTTGTAAAAAATAATATGATCTTTTTGTTTGGTATATTTTTGATATGTTGTTATAATGAGGAATAATGGGAATAGAATTTTAACTTAGCATGAATATTAAAATCATCGGTGAGTTTATTTTATTTATCAATACTTATTCTTGATTTAATGTTCTACTTGTGTTTTATTTTTATTTTTTTTAAGATTTTAATAACATCTATTTCTACACATCAATAGATTTATATTTTTTATTTTCATCCTAGCATTAAGAAATACTCATTCTCTTTATGTTTAATTTTTTTTATTATTTTTTTTAATTTTAATAAAAAGTATTTCTACATATCAATAGATATCAATCTTTTATTTTCACCCTAACAATTAAGGTATTCCCATCCCCTTCAAAATATCAAAGTCAATATTGAATGGGTCCATCTAAGGTATTTTCATCCCCTTTAAAATATCAGTCAATATTGAATGAGTTCATCTATTTTTTACTATTTTATATTTCTACATTTATCATCTATATAAACTTTTTTTTGGTGGTAACTTTATTAGTTTTTATTATAAATGCGTACTATAATTAATTGTCAATATTCCCAATATTTTGAGTTTTTGGATACTTCAATGATTAAATTTAATTATGTAACATGGAGCATGTTGCTTATTTCCTATTTATGTTGAATGCGATAGATTCTTCAATAATTTTTAGTACCTTTATAGCAATCCACCTCTTTAATTGTTATCTCATAAGTAGTTTCTCCATAAACACTTACTTTTCTCTTTTAATAGACTTTCAATAAAATCATTTGTGTTTTTTATCTATTTATTTTACTTAATTATAAGAGATAACTACAACTCCTCCTCTTTTTATAACTCTAATAATTTGAAATGTTCCTGATATAACCTACTCATCAGAGATAACTCATACTACCCCTGTTCATGGACTATTTCTAACTCTGGTAATTGGAAATGTTCCTGATATAAAGCTTCCCCATCCCCCACCCCATTTCTAACTCTGGTAATTGGAAATGTTCCTGATATAAAGCTTCCCCATCCCCCACCCCTTGCAATTTGGAGGTTGTGAAAGGTGTTGGCTGATAATTAACCCAACCTCCAGAATCTTCCCGGAATCCTCAATCCCCTGCAATTTCTCACTTGTGAGAGGTCTTACCTAATAATTAATCCAACGTCCAAAATATATTATGAGAAATTGAGAAACAAGAACACTAGTTTTGAAAGTTTCTGGAATTAACAAAATTTGAGTACCCATGAAGCTAAGTCCCTATACTATATGGACAAGAATAACAACCACAAGAGAAAAAAAAAATTCAATTTTCTTCACATGTGTATGATTTTTTTGTTATTATTGAGACATAATTCTTATGTTTTTCAAATTGAAAGTAGTTTGAAAGTACCCTAACTAAATCCTTAGTAAACATGATATCTCAAAAATTTGTAAACATGTGATTTTTGATAGACACATCTAAATTAATAGAAGAAAATACAACATACCTAAAAAATCATAATACTTCAATAAAATGAACATAAAGTAATTTATAAGGTAATTTTTATTGTTATCTTTACTTATCATGATTGAAGTGCAAATGAGAAAATTTAATTAAGCACAAATCCTAGAGTATAAAGATAAAAATATTTGTGGCAAAGCATATAGTATGAGCACATGTAAATAAAAAATTACATTTAACTCTCTTATTACAATGAAATTAAAAATTAGTGAATGTTATAACTCATAACCCTTAATCCATAACCATAAAAATATTTTTTTTGAAGTGTTCATATTAAGACAACCCATTTTTACTAGTATAATGTTTACATAATTAATCTTTTTTACTCTTAATAAAAGGTATTAAGTATTAAGTATTTTAAAAATTTAAAATCAAATATAGAACCTTTTTTTAATTTTTATTTTATAATTTGATAAATATACTAAAAATTATTCTTAATCTATATTTCATAATTTAAATAAAAAAACATCTTATATTTTATTAATTTATTAACTAACAAATATTTTTTTAAAACAACATTAATTTTTAAAAATTAATTTATTTTTCATAAATCATTATTATTATTTAATTCTTTGAAAACTGTTTTTATCCTTAAAATTTTTCAATAAAATTTGAATTTCAAAAAACCAAGCACCAAAAAAAAACTAATTAATCTACCTTTCATAAATTAACAAATTATTATATATAATATACTATTTTAAATTTAATAATAATTTAAAATTATATGATCACTTTTTCTAAAATATTAAAATGAATTATATTTTATACTAATAAAAATAAAAAGTAATTGAATAAAATGGAAAAATCAATAAAAGCTATATTATGTTTAATAATTTCAGATCATTTACTTAAACATAAACATTGAAAAACATATACATATAAAGAGTAAAATACAATTATAATCACAGTATCGAGACATTAATGCAAAACATATTAACATGATACTTAAATGCGAACGTGGGTCAGTATTTAAAATATATTATCACTTTGTTAAACCACCAATCCAAAGCCCATTTTAAAATTTGAATTACCACCTAGTAAAACAATAAACTCAACTTATAGTTCAAAAAAATTGACAAAATAGACCTTGGGCACTCAAATTTTGATAATGGTTTCAGACAATCACCATTTATAAACCACACATTAAAATTGTTTAGCAAATACTAGTTGAACCATTCGTATAATTCATTAATAGCATGAACTAAATTCCTTATTTCAAGTAGAAATTTATGTACTTGGTAAGACATTCAATGGTCTCTCATTTCTGTGAAAACTTATACTTCAAAAAAATTAACAAAATTGAATAACTAGAAATTGCACCACATGTTGCAAAAGAAACGGTGTAAGGAAATATCATAGGAAGGAGTAGCCTATAAGGAAATATCATAGGAGGGAGTAGCCTAGAAGAAACAAGTTATTGCAAAGGAGGAGCCATTGTGAAGGAATGAAAGGAAATTTTTACTTCCATGGAAGCAAGTCGAGGAGGTTTCAAAAACATTGATGATAAGAGTTATCAACTAGAAAATTTTGTTATAGATATTGAAATAGGAAATTGTTGGTGAAAACATATATAAAACAACATAATATGTTCACATATATAAAAAAAAAAATTATAGATGTTGAAATAGGAAATTGGGGGCGAAAATCTTTTGGTGATTAATAATCCTCTGAAAAAGGCATGAAATGAGCATGTAATTGAAATAAGATATTTTAAATAAATTCAAGTACAATCTATATAACATAGATGTAAATAAAGATAATTTTTATTAACATAAATAGAGTTTATTCCAAGTTCATCTACATATCCAAGCCCTAATTTCATGCTTGTCAGAAATTTTATATTGTATATGAATAACAATAGTCTTGGTATACAAGAAAGTGAATGTCATATTAATATGGAGACATTTTTGGAAGGAGATATCATTCTTTATGTTATGATTTATTTTCTTAACTCCAAACTTGGTTTATTCTTTCTCTATATACATAATAAACAAAAAATACAAAGTAATTTCACAATTTTAAGTTACAATTTTATATTTTATAATTACAAATCTAGTTTCTTATTTAACTATTTTACACACATCTATTTATTCAAATAAATTATATTGTGAATATGTTTTCTCCCATTATTTGATTAAAAAATTATTGTACTCCCTACTAAGTAAAACAACTTTATTAATAAAGAATTGAATTCCAAATTAAAAGATTGCTCAAGTGAAAACTACTATAATTTATAGAACTAATTTTTTGATGTATAAATTATTTTTTCATATGTAGTTGAATTTCCATTACCTATTATCTTCAAACCCCATAGAGAGGTATTGAACATGGGAGCCAAATTTAGGTAAATAAATATTCACATTGTCAACTTGGAAAAAAAATTATAATCCTAAAATTCTCTTACCTAATCATATTTTTAAATATATAATTGAGTTTCATTTATTAAAAACAAAAGCAATATTGAGAAGCTCCTAGAGTTATTAAAGGTAATTGACATGAAAAATAAAAAATCTCCTCATGAAAACATACAAATGTTAATCTTAATTGAATCATTAAAAAACTAAATAGGGATAATAGGCAGTATCAAAATTTTCTTATCAAAACTAAATGATCCTATATGAAACAATGATCGATTTCATTAGTTCAAGAGCAATAATTAATGAGAAAACAACTATAGCATTGAGAGATATTTGGAATCAATTGTTGAATTGGTGAACATGTCTTTCTCTATGGTGTTGATATTGGGCATAGGCAATTGTTGAATTGGTGAACATGTCTTGCTCTATGGTGTTGGATATTAGGCATAGCTTTCTTGATCTTGTATACAAGACTGCAAATTTCCATATAGTTTATATTACATTAACCATGAGATTTCCAACATTTAGAGCACACTCGCCATCACATTTGTAGAGAAAATTACAGTAGAGTATCACACTTTTCTTATCATATATAAATTTTCCTATATGCAACAACTACCATGTGCCTCATACTTTAAATTTGTGTAGGGAGGAGGAGAGGAATGTCAAGGTGCAAGCTAAAATAAGAAGAGAAGGAAGAATCTTGTTTGGGACATTAGAATCTTGTTTGGGAGTTGAGATAGATTCATTCTCTGCGCATCTAGACTCAAAGCTTAATAAAACAAACCTCACCATACTTTAAATTTTTTAGATAAATATCTTAAAAATTAGAATATCAATTTAATACATTTTACTCAATTACACATTTAGCAATATTCATTTTAAAAAAATACAAATATAAATTACTGTTTTAAATAAAAATATTACAACACATTTAACAATATTCATTTAAAAAAAATACAAATACAAATTACTATTTTAAATAAAAATAGTACAAAGAATCACATTAATTACCACGCCCTCGTGTACCTTCTTCTTATTACTTTTTAAATACCTTTTAAAATACCTAATGTTGGTAACTTATTCTTAATCACATAGTTTAAATTTTGTAAAACTATAATCTACAAGTCTCATTTTTTATAGCTTTGATGGAAGGATAGTGTATCTAAATTCCCTTACCCTTTAAGAGCATCCTCAATTATTGCACCACCCACCTCGGCATCCAATCTAGACATCTTAGGTTATTCTAAATTGATGAAGAATATATAAATTTTAGGGTGGTGTTGTGTGTTCACTAAAATTCCCATGATGTCCATCACTATGTATGCGGTTCATTGCAACCTTAGATATATTCTATGAGTTGTTGTGACATGGTCCTCCTGTACCTTCCTCTTATTAATTTTTAAATACCTTTTAAAATACCTAATGTTTGTAACTTATTCTTAATCACATAGCATCAATTTTGTAAAACTATAATCTACAAGTCTCAGTTTTTATAGCTTTGGTGGAAGGATAGAGTATATAAATTCCCTTACCCTTTAAGAAGCATCCTCAGTTATTGTACCACCCACCTCGGCATGCAATCTAGACATCTTAGGTTATTCTAAATTGATCAAGAGTATAGAATTTTTATGGTGGTGTTCTATGTTCACTAAAATTCCCATGATGTCCATCACTATGTATGGGTTCATATATTCTGTGAGTTTTTGTGATTTTTTTCTTAGTTTCACCCTTTAAATAAACTATATTCTAGATGAATACCATGAGTCAATACCATGGGTTGTTTTTATAGTTTATTATTATTTTTATTCTTTATTGTATTTTGATTTAATTAAAATGTTCATTACATTATGTCAATTTTTTTATATTTTATTTTATTTTATTTTTAGTTTCATAATTTGACATAGTCAAAATGTTAAACATGACATTATAACATTTATATTATACACCTAAATTCAATCTAAACTATTAAAAAGATAAAAAAACTAACATTATAAAATAAAAATATAAAACTATTTAATTGTGAATCTAATGGCCTAAAACATTTCAATGCTCTAACATTTGATCCAATGACTCAAACGTGGACATATTAGCAGTTAGAAAAGTTATTTTCAAATAAGAACACTTTACGACTTAAATATACATTAAACATTCAAATTTTAATAATGATTTCACACCATCACCATTTATAAAACACACATTAAAATTCTTTAGAGCTTAAGACTATCAAGAAAAATAAAATAAACTAAAAAAACAGTTAAGAAAATACTAGTGGAACCATTCGTATAATTCATTAATAGCATGAACTGAATTCTTTATTTCAAGCAGAAATTTATGTACTTAGAGAGACATTCCATGGTCTCTCATTTCTGCGAAACGTGGCGAACAACCTAATAGTTTTCCGATCAGCGCTCAAATACCAGGATATTGGTAGTATGATGGGTCATAGATTTTGTTGCCCCATTCCCATTTCCACACAATGGGATCGTCTCCATCTATTGGAGTGCTGGGGCATTGCAGTTGTGGAGTGACGGTATACTGCATAGGCATACATATATTGCACCCCTCCTAAAACGTTCCAACGAATACGGGTTACTGTATCATATTAGTGCTTTTGCACGCATGTGACGAAATATTCTCTGCAAAACATATTGAATACCCAATGAATTCATGCAAATTACGCACCCCCAAAGCTCAATAGGCCTAAAACAAAAAAGAGAGTCTTCATCATGGAATAACGTGAAAATGCAGCTTCCATAAGTGTGTTTTTCTATATCCCAGTAGAAATCTCTTTGAACAATGTACTCTCCCCAATCTCTTTTTGAATAACATATGCTCCCCAGCAGAATTTCCTCGAATAAGGTTTTATCCTCCACATATGGTATATATTGAATATGAAGAGCTACGATGCAAATAAAAGAAAGCACAAACTCAGTGATATTATGTTTCTATGTTTTTTTTAACTTTTATCTTTTATGATTTTTTTTTTATGATTAAGGTATATTTCTATGCTTTTTTTGAACTGTTATCTTTTGTGTTTTTTATGATAAAGATATATTTTTATTTTATTTTTGCAATTTTTATATTTTATGATTTTTATGATAAAGTAAATTAAATTTGTTTTTAATATTATTATTGGTAGAAAAATATTAATAATTTAATATATAAAATAATATAGTTATATAAATTAAATAATTAATTTATAGATATTAATTCATAATAATTATTAAATTATTTATCTCACAATAACTTTATATAGTTAAAAAAAAAAATAAAAACTACATTATTATTATTATTATAAAAATAATTGATATATGAGTTATACAAATATACATTGTAAAAAATGCATGTAAAGTATTTTTATTTATGGATATCCACTCTCTATTTTATCATGGAAATCTAATATCATGGCTAATTAATATCACATTTGTTGATATGGTATTTTCTTTAATTAAGTAATTTGAGTAAAAATAGTCAAAAGATCATAAGTAATTCGGAGACAAATCTTAACCCTTGACCACTTAATACTATTATGAATATTCACACATGTTCCATGAAATTTCAATCTCTACCATCTCTCTAGTCATTATTGATATTTAAATCAAAATTCTAGGAAGACTATTTGTAAATATACATGTTTATGGACACAATAAAACAAGTGTTGTAGTGGAGTGTAGTCCTTGCCACTCAAGTTAGAAATTAGCCCATGCCATTCAAGTTATAAATATGTTTTTTACATAAAATAATTATAACCTATATTGTCCATTTCTAAGTTAATGGTGGTCAATAGGAAATCAAATCCTATATTGGTTCTTTGGCAAGAAAAAATAAATTGAGATATGAAGTGGATACATAAATTTTTTGCTTAGGTAGAAATACTTGTATAAATTTGTGTGGGTAGTAACCACTAGTAAGTCTATACATTGACAATTGTAATCATTCACAAGTGTTGATGAAAGCATCAAAAAAAGTGGGAAAATATTTGGTGAATTTGAGGGAAAACTGACAAAAAAAAAAAAAAAAAAAAACATTAACTTAAAAAAAGGGCCAAAATGTAAAATAGTGAAACAACAAAAGTTATATATATATATTTTTTCTTCAGTTGATTTCTATGATATATACATAATGTTTTCAAACAATATATAATATATACATAGTTGAAATTATAATATGCTACATTTTATGTATGAAATTTTATTATCATGAATATTTTTAAATCTCATTTCTGAGTTTTATATTAAAAATTGAATGAATGACACATATCCTTCTATTATTCTTATTTAAAAGTACTCCATGTTATTTTTTTAAAAATTCAATTACTTTTTGTTTTGCAAATTAAATATTTTATCATAATATTTCAACATAATATTTTATTTCAATAGTTTTTCTATAGATATATATGAAGTTAAAATGGATATAAACTAGCTAATATAGATCTTTAAATTATTTGTTTAAATATTGCATGGAAACAATTTTGAAAAATATATTTTTTTACGAATGTTTTATAGTGATTTTAATTAAAACTAACTAAACATGCATTTTTGTTTTTGTTTTTTTTATTATAAGTGACATTAATTTTCTATTTAGGAGAATAATTTTCTTTTATTTTGAGAGATACATTCCAATCATACATTTCCTAATTAAAAAATCAAATAACTATCTAAATTATAAATTTATTTTAAATTATCATTGTTATTAATTAAAAAAAGCATCAATAAGTTAAACTTAAATACACTTGAAAAAATATAGAGCAATATTTTTACTCATGGGTATTTATGATTGATTTACTATGGAGATTATTAATATATTAAGAATTTTTTACAATAATAAAGACCGTTGTCATGGCTTATCAATGCTACATGAGCAAAATAACATAACTCATTTCATATGAAACTTGTTTAAGTAACATTATTTTAATGAGTTAATTTAGAGTGTTTTTCTATATCCTATTCTCTCTTGTTGTGTCTCCAAATATTGTAGATGAAAATAAAAATAAAAATAAAAATAAACCCTAAAAAGAAACAAAAATAATGCATAAAGCATATTACCTAAGTCGGTAAAACGTTATTATATTTATTAAAAAGTTACAACTCAATATCATTTTTGGTAAAAAGTTATTATATTTCTTGGTTTTTAAGGAAATTTCATCTTTTATGATTTCTATGATAAAGGAAAATCAAATGTGCTCTTCAATGTTAATATGAGTAGAAAACCACTCACTATCATTTTCATTTTTGATAAAAAGTTATTATATTTTTATGTTTTTAAAGAAATTTCATCTTTTATGATTTCTATGATAAAGGAAAATAAAATTTGTCTTTTAATATTAATATGAATTGAATATAGTTAATGATTTAATAAATAAATTAATATAGATATATAAGTTAAATGGCTAGTTATAGTTTATAGGCATCAATTTATTCATGATAACTATTAAAACATTTACATTATATTAATTTTACATGGTTTCAAAAAACCATAGAAATTACATTATTCTTATTATTATTATTATAAAAAGAATTTATATATGAGTTATACAAATATACATTTTCAGAAATGTGTAAGAATATTCTTAACCATAAACATCCACTTCTTATTTTAACATGGAAATTCTTAATTTGTAATTGACTTTTGTTACAATATTTTTTTAAATTAAATAATTTGAGAAAACATCACTCAAAAGAGCACAACTAACTTGAAGATAAATCTTAACTCTTGAACTTTTAATACTACAATGAATATTTATACATATTCCATGAAATTTGAATCTCTAACATCCATCTAATAATTATTGATATTTAAATTAAAAATTCATGAAACCTATTTTGATTTATGGGCATAATAAAACAAGTGTTGTAGGGGGTTTCTGTCCTTCTATAACATCCCCGGATAACCTAGTGTAAAAATAAAGAGGGTCAGAATTTTTTTACAATATGTAATAATCCAAATTCACTATTCAATGTTCCTTAACTCACCATTAGATAAAATCACCATCATTGCATTGAGTAAACTTTAGGAATGTAGTAGTAAATCACATAACTTAACAAACATTGTTGCAACATGTTATCATAAATTTCCTGTATCATTTTCATGATTATTTTAACTAGGTTAGTTAATAACACACTTGATAATGAAAACATCACACCATGTAAGGAATAAAAATAATTAGAATGACATAGTTAGAAATCACATCATTTAACACTAATGATATATGCTAGAAACCACATAGGGAAAATATACCAAACATTTAATTTTATTAAATGCTAGTGAGGGGGTTCTCACCTCACTCAATTTTTATAAGGGACTCCATCCCTTTTCCATTTTCATAGAATATTAAAAGTAAATATCATCTTAAATGTAGCATAACTAGCTATAATCTATTGCATTCACAAGGATATCATTTACCCACAAATCCTTGAACATTGTGTTTTTGTGCCCTGGTTCTTCCCATCATTGGATTACAATATAGTTGAAATTCCGTCAATGTAAATGGACCATTATCTCTTCCCCTACAATAATGTTAAACATAATTTATCATTTGGATAAGTGACCATCCATCCGTGCCATTTCCATTATCAAAAAACTTGGATATCGTGATTAGATACAATATTATTGAATAAATAATATTTATTAATGATACTTCAAACATATTTTTATGTTCATAAACAAAGTATCAATACATGTTTATTTTCATAACACCACACATACATTAATTAAAACACATAAATAGCAAAGTATGCTTCTTTACCCATGCATGCAAATGGTTATAAAGAATACCTAACCATTCAAATTCCTGCATGCATATTGTAAACCAAATAAAGATCACTAAGGCATGTTCATTTATCTTCTCTTCCCATACATAATAAGAAAATAAATAATTACATTTTACCACTTCTCAAAAGAGTATGGAAATATTAAAACATTTTCCATGGTTATCATGGTAATATTAAAATATTACCATAGTATGATTGTCTCTTGGCACAAGAAGACGTAAAATATTTCTAAAAGATATGCATCATAATTATTACTATTTTCTTTTCATAGAAACAAATCTCTTTTCAAAGGGAAAATTACCACAACTTACTCAGACTATGTGCATATTATTTAAAAAAAAAACTAATGGCTATTTTGTAGAGAAACACATATTCTTTCTCAAGAAACTTAATACAATAACTATTTTGTAGACAAACACATATTCTTTTTCAACAAACTTAATACAATAGCTATTATATTTTGGCCCTATAAACACTTATTCCTTCAAACACCAAACACAATATTTGATATTTTATATGTATAAAAATATTTTCTTCCAGAAAATTAACGTGTTATTTCGCACATATAAACACTTGTTCCTTGAAACACCAAACACAGTAGTTACTATTTTATGTACAAAAATATATAGTTAATATTTTGTGTACAAAAATATATTTTTTTCGACAAAACTAACATGTTGATTAATTTTTTGTGCACCTCAATGCATATTATTTTCAAGAAGTCTAACTCAATTGTTATTCTTCGCATGCATGCAAACACATATTTATTTTAAAGAGATATAACATATTTAGTTATTATTTTTATTCATGCAAATGATTATTTATTTTTGGAAAACTAGCACAATAATTTATTTCAAGAAATAAAATCTAATAGATATTATTCTTATGCACATAAGCACCTATTATCATTAAGATTATAATGTTTATTTTATGAATATAATGCATAGGAATTATGCAAATTTCTTCAAGGAAATTAATAGTCAAACATTCCAACACAATTTCCATACAATCTTTCTTTTTGGATGAAATAACTTAATTTCTTTGTCTTTTCATAAGAAAAGTTTGCATGAATGATTTTCATGAAAGATATAACGATTTCTTAAATATTTTTTTGTGCAGGGTGTTCTCATTCTGTAATTTACGATATTGTGAGAATAAACATAGAGGACAACATCAAAACAACTTTGGAAGCTGGGATCTAGCCCTGCCATCTTCAGAGAGGGATCTCTCTGTAAAGTTTAACTTTGTTTAGAGTGAAATTTAGGCTAGTTATTACTGTATTGATGGTTTTTTTGTTTTGGATTGTTGGTTGATTAAATTTCTATAATTCGATTGGGCTCTGGAGTCTTAAAATTAACTGGTTCTGCATCAATTTTTGAAGGAGTCTCACAGGGAATGCTAGGTTCCATTAATTGGATATTTTAGGATTTTAAGTGGATTATTAAAATAGAATAAGCATAGAAATTAGTAGAAATTGAAGAGAATTGAAATATTATTTAATTTGACCTCAGTAGAAAATATGTAAATTGCAAACAACTATAATAGGGCGTTTTAAATAACATATCATATTCATCACATTTTATGTCATGCAATTAAGATTTTCAGAAATACAAAAAAAGATAAAACAATGAATAGCACATTTACAGAAGAAAAAACATAACCAGTGAGTACACCACATGAATCCTATGAAAACGTCCTTATATTATTGATGCTTCCATCAACTTGCAAATTACAATACTTAGCATAAATTATAGTCAACAATCAACACTTAATACTTCAAATTGTGAAGTGTTTATAGTAATTTACAAAAAGATTTACAAAATCGATGTCTCAACCAACAATGTATTTTTGGAACTATCTCAAAAAATAAAATCAAACTATTAAAAAATAATAGGCTAGGTGGAAAATGATCTGGAATGTTGGCACTATTTTAGAGGGAACAATTGGTGAAGAGACCTATTCCTGTGCTGCGCTGAATGATGTGCTGACCTGTGCCGACTTCCTCTAAATTACTACTCAATCCTATAACTCACATAATTTATCTCACTAATATGAGGATGACAATCCATTACCTTGAACAAAAATATGATTTACTTCACGCTGGATGAAGAAATTATTGCCCATAGCTTCAAAAAATGCTATACCTATCATTTTGCCTTTGATTCTTGCAAATTTAGAGCTATCCTTGGCTCTCTCCTTCAGTTTCCTGACATAATATTCATAAGCAATTAGCTTATCGTTAATTACAAATAAATAAGGCAGACCCTTATGTGTTAAACGCTCAATTCCGATAAAGAATTTGTTAACTGTTATCTCCACACTATGGGACTTTTCTTCTAGCTGAACAACTGGAATCTTCTTAGCAAGAATCCTCTTCACTTCCAGAATAGTTTTTTTCCTTTCATCTACTTTGAAATCATCTAATTCATATCTATTTTTAGATTTTAGGAACTTGATGATGTTTAAGTTAGACATTTGAACAAAAAATCATCCTTTCTATGCTTTTTAAGTTAGACATTTGAACAAAAATCCAAATGGGAGTGGACCCCAATTGATAATTATTATGTGGATTTTATTTAAATATTTATTAATGAAAATAAATGGAATATTTATGTGTGCACTATGACCAGATTAGATTGGAGATCATAAGATTGATCCATGAGTATATGGATAAGGTTAAGACTATCCCAAAACCTTTAAAAAATCCTTGAAAGGGAAAATGTTAAATTACATTAAAGAGGAAAAATAAAAATTCCCCAATGAAGAGGAAAATAATTGGGAAGGGGTGAAAAAGCTGGAAAAGTAGAGAAAGCAGCTTTAAAGTACCTCATTGAGGGAAACCCAGGCAAAAATAGGAAGAAAGCATCCTAAAAATTCTGGATGCAGAATTTGGAAACAGGCTTGGGAAAAGCATGGCTTAAGTAAGTTGTTTCAGAACAGACTGGGGTTAGTTTGTTGTTGAAGGATCTCAGCTCGGGGGTGAATTCTAGAGATAGAAGAATTCTATGGTTGGGAGGATTGGTCATAGAATAATTGTGGTATGCACACCTAACCTATAATTTTCTAATATAGGTTATATTATGGAAGATTAAAGTGATAGTGAGATTGAAGGTATTAAGTTTTCATGCTGTAATTATATAATTACTTACTTTTAACAAATTTATTAGAAGAAATAATTCTCCAAAGTCTGTATAGTAGTAGGAATAAATATTGGGAAATATCGATCAGAATCTCTAAACTGCTAGAAGTTTAAATCTGATGATATATCTTATTCTGAATACAATGTATAAATTTTAAATTTAATATGCTTCTGTAATACTAAGTTTTATGTGCATGGAAATAAAAGTATAGAACCTTAGATTCTAGTTAAGTAACTAGTATTTGTATTTAAAAAATTATATAATATATATTTCTGCTTCATTAATCGTAAGAAGAAAATATTTGATTTCAGAAAAATAATCTATATTTTCTATTTCAAATGAAGGATTTTAATATAAACTTGAATCACAAGTATGCTGAATAATTATAATAATAATATAAGGAAAATTCTTATTGAAAGTCTTCAGAAGTATACTGTATTTCATAAATAAGCATATTATTACATTTACAGGAATTACTATTATTTTGCACTCTGAAAATGGAATACATGAGTTGAAATAAATTAAAAAGTAAACATTGTGGAAGTTAATTCTACATACTGAATCAAAATATGAAATTAGTATTTGTTGAGATATAATAGTGATAAAAAATTTACAATAAAAATTTACAGAGAAACAAAGTAGAATAAAGCACATATGAACTAGTTTACTTGATTCAACTTCTATTGTAAAAATGGCATGATTCCGGGATAAATAAATTGGCTAGTTAAATGCCATCATTATATGTAAATATATGATTGTCATTCTATAAAAATAATTTAAATTAAAACTCAGATGAATATATTCACAAATATCTCCCTTCAGTGCGTCAGTAAAACAAATTTACAGAACATTAAAATGATTTTAATTTAAAAAGTTTTGTAGATTCAAATAAATGTCCTATTCAGATTAGGCAGAGAATTATTTCATCATTTTGTAGTATGGGAGAAAACGTGAATAGGAAATAATAAATTATATGGAATAAGCCACTTGAAAGTATTAGTAAATACTTTCAGTTCAGAGATTAATTTTATAAAATCTCTAGAGAGTTCTTTTCAAATAAATTACAACAATAAAAACTGTATTTTCCCTAGAGAAATTAATTAGGGTCACTATTCATAATAATGCGAAAACATAAATACAAATATATAGACACTCGGAAAATATTATTCCCAACATGGAAATTAGAAAGAGGTGCACAGACCGACCTATGTCAAACGTGAGAAGCATTATTAACAGTTGTTCCATGGAATAAATACATGTGTTTTTCGCCGAATGAAAGACCACCAAAGTGGAGAAACTTACCTGCAACCAAACATAGGTAAAATAAGTATTCACATATCGATAAGTATATAAAATCGAAAAGTATTATAACAAAAATTGAATATGTATTAACTGTGTAAGAATGGGAGTAAACGTACCCCATATACAATATTTAAGTTCGAAAATTCTCTGTAAGGATGAGGAAGAAATTAGCAGTCTAAAACGATTTCAATCCTTTCTATAAGAGAAGAAAAATGATAAGCTTTAATACCATATTAAATAAATTACCTGGTAATGTATTAGCCGAAGATTAATGGAAATAGTGCAACGATAACTCTGTAGCCATTGCCAACTAAGAGATGAGTTCAAGCTTAGAAAATCAACCCTAGGAATCAATCCCATTGATGGTGACCTTCCACAAAGAAACAAAATTAAAAAGGGAAGAAACGATAAATCGTATGAGAAAATTAGCAGAACGAAATAAAAAGCAAATTTCATCCTTCAACGATAATAATAGCTCAAAAATTTAGCTCAGACATGGAATAAGGAACGAAAGCGTTGGATAAATTCTGAAGTTTCTGTATTGATTTGATACAAATTAAAAACTTTGAATCAGAGAAATGGTGGAACCATTCTCATCTCTGACTTAATAAGAAAGTGACTAATAATGCAAGCCGAAAACGAAATTACTATTACTTGAGACAAGTCGAGCTCGAATAGGAATGGAATCGAACCTCTCTGTTAAGTTTCTGTGGAAAGAACGATGAAAATGATAACTGGAAAGAGGAATAGAATGGCGTCAAGAGCATTTTTTTATCAAACGAAACCCTAAGACCTGTAGAGATCTCACCGTCCACGTGGTAACATCTGAGAAGAGAGGTGTGGATCGATGCTACGACCTTGGGTGTTGGCTAATGTCTGAAATCATAACTGATGAAAACCATATGAATCAAATAGAAAGGATTCTAATTTAATGTAATAGTACTCAATCACATGGGATCATGACGGAAAAACAATTAAATATTACCATGTCAACGGTTCAACTCTTATCATATAAATGAAAAAAGGTTGTAATGATACGAATATCGTAAATAACATTACGGATTGAACATTCCAATGCGTACGAAGGCTCAAACCACTTTAGTGTAACGTAAATGTTAGATCACATACTCAGTTGTACAAAGATTCTGGGATTTATGATGAGAATTATCATCGTATAGAATAATTGTAATTAAAATTATAAGGTTCGAACTTAACATAATGTATTGTGAATCGACTTCATAGTTCGTATACAGATGTAATCATCCTTTCATACATATATGAGGAGATCTAATGGTTGGTTCACAAATATATATATGTATCAAGATACTTAAGAAAAATAAATATAGATGCAACCTTAGAAATTAAAAGATGACAATATAATACTCCAATACAATATATTTTATGAGGGATAAAATATATTTGTGAGATAATATATAATTGTTAATACAAATATGAAATTGTCTAGGGGACAATTATTATGTATAATACCTTTCTTTTACAATTTTAGGAAGATAAAATTTAAAGTGAATGATGTAATTGGATTATGAAAAACATTTGAAGCAGGAAGTATATTACTATTCGATAAACCTCTTTTTCGTTAGTAATATTAGTATAGTGGTTAAATATTAATATTATAATTACTTAAGGATGAAGTAGAAGAAGTATTAATGAAAAAGGAGAAAATGGAAGAGCGGAAAAGGTGAGAAAACTTAGAAAAAAAAAATTGGTGTTAGATGAGAGTCGATGCAAATGATATCATAGCCCAAGTTGGAAAACTAGGCTGTTTTTGTGCTCACTATTATGAAATTAATTTATTTTTTGGAAAAATTATGTGTTACTGATGTTGTTTTGTTTTACAGTAAAAACAGTACTGAAGCTGAAATGTCAATGGATGAAGAAGATGAGCTCTATGTTGATCTGGGTGGTGGAGATAATACGCCAGATCCCAATGCTCCTTTGATGGCTATGCTACACAGGATGCAATGAGATATGGCCCAACTAAGAAGCCAAAATGATAAGCTATCTTTAGCTAGTGAGGAGCAGGAAAAACTTATAAGAGAACTAACTTCGTGGAACAGCCAAGAAGGTGAAGGTTCCGGAAGGATAAGGAAAGGCAGCGTTAATATCTTAGATGATTCTGGGGAAGATTACACCACTAGAAACCAGTATAAATAGAAGAAGGAATTACAGGGTGAATTCCGGAAATTAAAACCTCCCTCCTATGATGGAGAGAAGGAGGAAGATGCTGAGGCATGGCTGCTAAATATGATTAAGTATTTTCAGGTCTACGAGAACGAAGGAAATATGAGGGCCAGATTAGCTATCTACCAACTATAAGGTAAGGCTACCTTGTGGTGGGAGGAAACAAAAATGGTTCATGCCATTGATGAAAAAAAAAGTGACTTGGGAATATTTCCAAGTCAAGTTTAAAAACAGGTATTTGAACGAACACTATTATGATGAAAAAGCAAAAGAGTTTCACGAACTCAGATTGGGACAGTTCACCATAGATGAGTTTGTCATCAAGTTCACAAATCTATTAAGATATGTTCCTTATATTCGCGAAGAGAAAACAAAGGTGCAAAGGTTTTTGAACTGTTTGCCTACTATGTATAAGGAGAAAATAGAGTTCAATAATCCAAAAGCCATGGACGAAGTGGTGAGGAAAGCTAGATTATGGTACCAGTAGTTTAAGGGAAAGAGTTAACAAGGGAAGAGCTGGACAAACAAGGGTGAATTCAAAGGAAAGAAATAGAAACCAGCTTATTTGAAGAACTTTGGTAGGAATCATCAGTGGAAGAAATTTAACAACACAAAGAAAAGTCAAACTACTCAATCCCAAGTTTGTTCAAAGCAAATTGATGGGAATAATAAGAAGGAAGGATCTATTAAAATGCAGGAGCCTTTGAAGTGCTGGGGTTGTGGAGAACCTCATCTGTTGAGAGACTGTCCACACCGAAATATTCATATGGTTCTGAAAGATAGAGAAGCTACCATAGTGAATGACGTAGTAAGGAATATCCCCACTATTAGTGCAGCCCTGGAGAACCGACAAGTGGAACACAAGTCTACTATGGTCGAAATGGAAGGTAAAATTTCTGATCAATCTGTTACTATCTTAATTGACCCGGGTGCTTCTTTGAGTTATGTTAGTCCACAAGTTGTAGAAAAATGTAAGCTCAGAACAGAAAAGTTTCAACAGCCTTGGTTGGTACAGTTAGCTATTGGAACTAAATGCAAGGTAACTCACAAGCTGCCTAAAACAACTATTAAGTTGAATAAATATCAGAAAGAGGTAGATTTAAACATTTTTCCATTAGGTTCCTATGATTTACTGATAGGAATGGACTGGTTAGAAAAGAAAAATACCATGTTGAATTGTTGGGACAAAACTTTGCACTGCATAGATGATGAAGGAAAACCATTCATACTAAAGGGGAAACCGAAAACCGTTTTTGTAAGGCAGATCTCAACCCTTCAACTAAAAATAACAGCTAGGAAGGGATATCAAGTATATGCTGTACATTTTGAAGAATTAGGACAACCTGAAGAAAAATTTTTAGACACCTTACTAGTGATAAGAGAATTTAAGGAAGTTTTCCCGAATGAGATTCCTCATCTTCCCCCCCAGAGAGAGATAGATTTTTCAATCGATTTGGTGACAGGGGAAACACCAGTTTCTAGAGCCCCTTACCAGATGATCCCCCCTAAACTAATGGAGTTAAAAATGAAATTACAAGAATTGTTGGAAAAAGGCTACATCAGACCGAGTGTATCTCCTTGGGGAGCACCGGTGCTGTTCGTGAAAAGGAAGGATGGAACCTTCAGAATGTGCATTGACTATCATCAACTGAATAAGTTGACAATCAAAAACATGTATCCACTACCCAGAATAGATGATATTTTTGATCAGGTGAGAGGAGCTTCAATATTCTCTAAAATTGACTTAAGGACTGGTTATCACCAACTCAGAATTAAGGAGGAAGATATCAGTAAAACAACCTTTCGAACCAGGTATGGTGTAACACCCCCAAGTTCTATTCTTTTCAAGTTAGACATTTGAACATAAATCCAAATGGGAGTGGACCCCAATAGAGAATTATTGTGTGGATGTAGTTAATTATTTATTTATGAAAAATAAATAAAATTTTTATGTGTGCACTGTGACCAAATGAGATTTTGAGATCACTTGCCTAATCCATAAGGTTATGGAAAGAGGTTAAGACTTTCCCCAAAATATTTCAAAAGGACTTGAAAGAAATTATTTCAAATTTATATTTTTGAGGAAAAATATAAATTCCCCAATGATGAGGAGAGTAGTTGGGAAGAGGTAAAAAGCTGGAAAAACAGAAAACAACTTTAAAGTCCCTAATTAAGGGAAGCCTAGGCAAATAGGAATAAAAGCATCCTGAAATTCTATACGCAAAATTGGAAATGGGCTTTGGGGAGAGCATAGCTTAAATACGGTGCTCCAGAATAGATTGAGGTTAGTCTGTCCTTAGAGGATCCCAGCTCGGGGGTGAGTTCGGGAGATAGAAGAACTCTAAAGTTGGGAGGAATGGTCATAGTATCGGTATGCATGCATAATTTTGGAGATTATTTTAAATCTGTATTAAGTATATCAAGGTTATATGAATTGTTATGTTAGAATTTCTTATCCAAATTTTAGATTTACTGTATGTTCAGTACCTCATGCAGTCACAAACTGGATCTAATAGCTGAAATTTCAATATGTTTAATAGCAGGGAGAAAATTAAGTAGGGACCATCACCCAGAATGTTGAAACCAAAGATGGTTTGGATCTAGAGATAGGTACCCTGTAGTAATAAATTTTAGAGATGATAGATCATCTAAATGTCTAATCTAATAACAAATTTAAAGTTGTAGCTTGCTATCTTTTAAATGAGAATTTAGTTGATGTGTTGTATAAACATAAAATTTTAATAGAACTATAACGAGGAACAGTAGGTAGAGAACAACTAAACCTGTTATAGAAGTATTGATTCCAGTATAATAGCCGTACTACAGTGACGAGAATTGTAGAATTAAGAATTTAAACTATTCTATTACATGGAAGTTTAAATATACGAAACCAGAAATTAAATCCTAACTAAGTAACTAGGATTTGAAATTATTGAGTATAAAATATCAAATTCGGTTTCATTACTTCCATTTGATTGAAGAAAAATAATTTATATTCTATATTTCCAAGGGAAGAGTTTAATATATGCCAGAATTACAAATATGTTGAATAACTATAACAAGAATATAAGGAAAAAGTCCTATGGAAAATCTACTTATGTGTTCTAAAGGTATATGTGTAAGAGAAGAGTAAAAGCATAATTAAAATACTGGAAAATATCAGTTATCCACTTTCAATATCAACTGCTCCAAAAGTAGTTGAAACAAATGAATTTAAATGAGTATATGTATATCTATGTATATATGCATATACATAGATGTTGAAGCTCTATAATCATAGATGTTGAAACTCTATAATTATAGATGCTGGAATTTATATAAAGCTTGCTAATTGAAACGTTAAAGGAAGGGCATATGGATCTGTTAGAGTTGGACAAAACGATGAGAAACCGACCTGAGAAATGAAAACAAGTATATATATATATACAGGTCGACTAGGTTGACAGATAAGAAATAAAGTCAAGCCAAATTTCCTCATGGGAAATCTTACAATAGTAAGAATACCTGTAATTACCAAAAATTTGATCATAAATAGGAAAAATGAAAAGAAAAATATTTGTGTATGAGGGACATTACAAATGGTATCAGAGCACAAGTTGAAAAACTGGGCAAGTTATGTGCTCACAAAGAAACAATAAGCTGTTATAAATTTTATGAATATTAAAAATGTTACTTCAAGTATACAAATATCTTGGATATACTTTCAGGTATACTTGCAGGAAAATATAATATTCAAGACTAAAACTCACATGTAGAACTTCAGCTAAAACATTCGGCAAATTGTGTACTCAAACAGAAAAATATATTGTAGTTGAAGGAAGGTATAAAAGGAGATACATATTAAAATATGGAGTGGAATTCAACGTTAAACATTATTCCGAACTAGATAGTTGCATATAATAAACCATGATTAAATAGCTATATGAGATTTAAACATGGAAATAGGAGAAGGAAATGGGTAGGGTTGTAATAATGACCACGAACCCTTAATTCTGTAAATGGAAAATTCTAGAACTGAATATATTTACCTATTTTGTATAGTTACATGATCAGTTTAGTTCTGTCCTGATAGTTACTCAGTTCTGATAGCTAAGACATAGTGAATAATTTTTCATCCTATGTAATATCACAAATACATCTTATTGTTAGATAGAAAAATATAGCATGTGGAACCTAAATTAGATAAAATCAGAAACTTAAATGCAAAACAGTAGAAATTTCTGTGGTCTAGGGTACTGATTTTATGAATATTATAAACGATGTATCTTACTCTATGGAAATTCCATTTAAAGAAAGAAATTACTTTATTCCATTAAAGAAATTGAAAAGAATTGTATTTCATTAAAGAAGTAGTAACCGGAAAAATTTCGAGCTATTGTAGAGAAGAATAAGCAAGTTTTGAAGATATGTAGATATCCACTTATACCTTTAAAACATATATATGCAAACAAATAAATATTACCAGTTCAGTACTATATAAAACTGAATAAGGTGGTAAGAAAAGTCATAGTCCTAATGAATATTATTACAATTTCCGTCAGAAAAAAAAAATTTACAACACTTCTAACAATTGATTTTTCACATTTTACATGTCGTCAAATTGAGTGGAATAGTTGTCACGAATTCTCGCCATCGGAGTAAGATGGTCAAGAAGGAGAAGTATTATCGATCTGTAATGCATAATGAAACTACCTAATAGGTCTCCTCAGGGCTCGAGGATGAAACATTTTATAAGTAAACGCAAAAAAAAAAAAAAAAAAATTACGTGTAATAAAAAGTTGAAATAAAGTTAGAAGGGTAAATTTAAGTGAAAAAAAATTAGAAAAAAAAGGAAAAAGTCAGAAGATAAATCCACTTATTAAAAAAAAAAAATCCAACACCGACCTGTGTGCAAGAGAAACTGGAAGTTAGGAGGAAAACATGAATTAGAATAATCCACGAGAAAATAAAAAGGAAACAAACCAAAATGCATCCGGTGAATACCTACATCTAGACAATAAAATGGCAAAATGAGTTAGATTCAAAGGGAGGGAAAATACATCTTAACTCTTTTTTAAATAAATGGGAATAAGAGGATACATCTGAATACCAGGGAAAAATCTTAATAAAGACATATAAAATTAATACCTGGAAGGGTGCAGGCTTGAGAAGGAGAAACTGAGCTCGAGGAGGCTTGATTTCCCAGCACAAGGAGCACTGTTATATAACCTACAAATAAATCCACCCCAAATCATGGTGGTCATAACCGCAGGGTAGTTAGGGTTTCAGTTAAAAGACAAAAAAAAATTATAACTAGAATTTCAAAGACTGTAACTAGTCTGAGTAATAGAGAATGAACCAAGAAAATAGCTGCAAGGGGTGAGTAAATGTTATTAATGCTTCCAATGAACCCATTATAAATCCCGTCACAATCGAAAAGTTCTGAAGTAGATACAAGTAACAAAGATAAATAAAAGATTTATAATACGATAGTTAGTAAACGTGAGATGAGGCTATCTCCGAATCAGAAATAGAAAAATGGAATAAATACCGATTTCATCATAATAGAGTTATCTTCTGCAAATAGTTGAGATAAATCAGTTGAAATAATAAGAGATAAATGGGAAACGTAGCATATGGTTGGGATACTCCGCATAGAAGGCTTGGTGGATAATATCAAGTGTATTTGAGAAGATCTGGTTCTAGAGGATGCATGCAGGTTGGAAAATCGAAGATCACCGAATGTTCATTCACATCAAAAAGAAAAGTATTTTAAAAGCAAGACTCATACAAAAGCCAAGTCGATCTGGTCCATCCACGCGTCGTCAGATGGGGGCATACACACAGATCGATGTTTATAAGGTGAGAAGCCAAGAGGGATAATTAAGTCTATCATACAAAAACAAAAAAATATCCCGTAAATTAAATGCAGAGGCAACAGGTGCGTGCTGTAAAAATCCCTTGAGGATTTTCACGTGGCTCGAAACTGACAAAAAGTATATTAATTAAATTAATTGCCATCTTTTCTAAGAAACCGTCATTTGATATTTCAACTCAATTTAATGCGGGATACTACCTACGTGCAAGAGATATGTTTTAAGATCTTTGAATCACTGACAACGTAAGTGGAAATACAAAGTTATCGATCGTAACAAAAAAACCCTGAGTCAAGGTTACTGTAATGTGGAAAAGGTAACAAAAATATTTTGCATAGTATCTTATTTTAACCTCAAAGTAGAGAAAATATTCATCGTAGGAAAATTCGTAAATGTTGGGTATTCAATTTCATGATAATCATATTGAAATAAAAAGGCATGTGTAGGAAATTAATAATGGAAATTTTATATTAAGGACGGATTTAATTGAGAAGTAGGTTATAAAATCTAAAGTTAATATAGGCCTACAGTTTAATAAGGGTTGTGAATAAGGTAGGCATAAAAGTTTATATGTCTTTTAACTTGGGTATTAAAATAAATTCTCTTCCATATGTCGAATTGGTGAATTCTAAGTTAAATATGACAAAATCACCCATAAATAATTAAATAAATAATTATTTATTTGATTATCCTTCAACCACTTCCTTAAAATGATAAATAAATCATTTATTTATTTATTATTCACAAATAAAGGAATTTGACCCAAGTCAAATACTTTTTCCCTCCAACAAATATAATAAAATATTCCATAAAAGGTGGATCTAGATTTGGTTAACATTATTTTAATCATGCACCAAGATCTAGAATGACCCAATATTTTGTTATAAATTGTGGACATTTCTCACCTTTTTTGTTTATTAGATCACTCGATCTTCGCCTGATTTACTACATCATTGTCATATTTCCATTATTTGTTGTGAGCCCCTACCTTCCGTGTAGAAAACCCAGACAAAGATAGAACTCAAAGGGAGCTCACACATCAAATAATGGAAAATATGACAATGATAATGGCTCAAAGTCAGACCAAGAGTATAGATCCAGAGTGATCTAATAGGCAACAAAAGGTGAAGAATGGTAGGAGAAACCTTCCTATTTATAACAAAATATTGGGTCATTCTAGATCTTGGTGCATGATTAAAATAACATTAACCAAATCTAGATCCACCTTTTATGGAATATTTTATTATATTTGTTGGAGGGAAAAAGTATTTGACTTGGGTCAAATCCCCTTATTTGTGAATAATAAATAAATAAATGATTTATTTATCATTTTAAGGAAGTGGTTGAAAGATAATCAAATAAATAATGATTTATTTAATTATTTATGGGTGATTTAGTCATATTTAACAAGGAATATTATTTAAATAAGATGTAAATAATTATTCCTAGAAAATAATAAGATAAATAAAGATTTATCTAATTAATTTCTTTGTTTTGGGTTAAACATGACCAGGAATAATAATTGAATTATTGTTTAATTAATTATTCCTTGAGGAAAATCAAACAAATATAGGTTTGTTTAATATTTCCTTTTTGGTTTTCCTGTTTAGACCATAAACAACCTAATAAATGTGTTTTATTAAGTTATTTTACATAGTGAAAGCAATTTTACTTAGGGTAAAATTGGTCTTACATGGTGTACTTGGTTCCATCTAATGGTAGTAGGTTAGATGACCAAAAAATGGTGTAAAAAATTCAATATGGTCAACCATATTGTCACTTAAGTAATGTAAGTATATATATATATATATATATATATATTATGTGGTGAAATGAGAGATATTACAAGCACTTATGTAAGTATAAGTCAACGTAACAAATAAATATTCAAGGTCGAAAGTTGGGTTAGTAATTATATATATAATTATTACAATGGCTTTGAATTAACACATAATTTCATATGTGACATATGAAATTTAGAATTAGTATATATATGTAATGATTGTTCAGAAATTTTAAAAGAAAAATTCATATGTAGAGTTGGTTAATGATTGAATGGATGAAAATTTAAAATGGTAAATTTTAACAATAGATAAAAAGGAAATAAATTATCATGAGGTTGTAAAGGAAAAATTTAATGTTAAAAAAAAATATATATATATATATAATGAAACGCATTACAAATGGTATAATTAGACGGAGTAAAAATCAGGTATAATGACAGTATGTAAGTTTACAATAAGGATAATAAAACAGGATGATTTTATTTGATTATTGTATATTGTTATATAGCCATATCAAAAATACAAATATACAAGTATAAAAGAAGTATATACACGGATAATGTGCCATTGTGGGTGTATATTACAATTGGTTACATACGTGGTTACAATAGAGGTTATAATTTAATACCTTATAAAGTTAAGATTTTATAGTGGGTAATGTTCCATCTATTACCTCTTTAAAATTTGTAGGTATATTTATAGAGTTATAAACTTGGAAGAAATTAAAATGGAAACATGATATGTGTAGTATATCAAGAGGTCAAAAACATAATTATATGTTTAAGCATTGATTTATAAATACAATCATAAGGATGAAGTGGAAAATACGATGTTAGTAAATGAAGAAACAAAATTATGAAGTATGGTTAAATGGGGAACATATATATATATATCTAAAACAAATAGGACCCATTGAGTTATATGTTCTTTATAAAGGGTATGATAAAGGAGACTGAAATCACAAACAAATTTAAGGTACATGGGACATAAGTCAAATATGCAGTACAAATATACAATTAACATCATATGTTAAAATATAGGTGATTTTGTTATAGGTTATAAAGTTAATTTTGTGGAGTTGTATGAGTATAATATTTTCATACATGATAATTTGTATTAGGTAAATAAATTTCAAACTTTATACCCACGAGATTAAGGGAGAATAACTAATTCGATAAGGAATATTAAAAGTGAATTTACCTTAAAAGTTTACAGGTAAAGTGGAATGACATATTTTACCATATGGTTGGAATATTATTACTCTAATTATGGTTAAAGTAGTAATAAGCACTATTGTGGTAGATTAAGTGTTAAAAGTATAGTATGACAAGGAAAATTGGATGCTGGTATTTGGTAAAGTTAATAGGATGATTTTCAAGTCATGTATATTTAACTCATGACTAAAGTATTTTGTAATAAGCATATTTTAGTTCATGTACATGGAAAATAATGAAGTGGTAAGTTTAAGTATGAGTTATAAATACAGTCTAAATAGTTGGTTTAATAATTAATTGGTTTAGTAATTGTGGACCATTTCATATTAAATAGTGTAATGTGGACCCATTACATTGAGTTATGAATGGATGAAGGGATAAACCAGTTTTTCCCAGGTGAGTTAGCTAAGGTAGAATTGAAAACCTAACAATTGTTTTTTTTTATGCATGGGAAAATAATTATGAAAATTATCATGCATGGATAAGAATCCAATGGAGCACAATTATTTTCCTCAATAAATTATAATCCATTTATCAAGTGAACCATGGTTTTAGGTAGTAATTGGTATTTATTAGAAACCATGTGTTGTTTATATAAACTATGGGTTGATTTCTAATGATTAGTGAAATTCACATATAGATATAATTGGTGAATCATCATTGGAATTAGTAAAGCATGAACATACAATTAAAATTAAATGTACAAGTTCTGGTAATTCTTTAAAAAGGGGAAAATTGTGCCAAATTCATTTTGATGTATTCTTGGGAATGTAACGAATTATAGTAATAGATTTCATATATCACTATAAAAGAAATATGTACTCACACTATAAAATTATGCTGGTGTAAATTTATTAAATTTAATTTCCCTGAGTATTAAATTCAAGGACAGGGTAATAGTGTGAAATCATACAGCTACAAACCGAGAGAAAGGAGGATTAGTTGTATTTGGATTTGGGTGTGGGGGAAACCCATCAGATCCAAATTTACTCATGTAAGTTTTTAACTAGTGAATAAAATTGACGAAACTTGAAAAAAAAATGGAATAGTGAAACATAAAGTTTTACATTATTGCACACTTTAGAGGTATTTTCAGTAGGAATTTGAAATTTATAAAAGAGGTTAGAAGAAAATTTCATGTGTGAATAAATAATTGAATTATAGACATTATTAAGGAGCTTGGTTATTACTAATTAAATTGATTGGCTAACAAAAGAAAACAAGGCAAAAGTACTGGAAGTACAACTATGAACTGAGAAAGGGTAAGCATAACCATACATATGATACATTTGTTTTATTTCATTCATAAATACTAATGAAAAGTTATAAAATTGTTTAGCCAAGTGTGTAACAGGAAATGGTACACTCTAGAAACAAGGAGAAAAAAATGAAAATAAGTGCAGATAAATCACCTGGAAAATCAAGAAAAGCCAAAAATGGACCAAGTTTGCATGAGGAGAAAATCTCACTGAAAAAAAAGAAAGGATAAGTAGTTGTACTAAAAGTGCACTAAACTATTATGAACGTGAACAGTTTGACTAATAACTGAATTTCTTGAAATTATTGAATTTCATAATGTTGTTGTGGATTATCAATTGTATATATATATGATATTACTTACATAAATTGGTATGAATTGTGGATATAGAAAGCGGAATAAAATATTTTCCAGACAGACTTCTTGCAAAGAAGTAGGAAGAAAATGAACTCCATGAGGTACCAGTAAATAGAATGGAAGCGGAAGAGCACTCTGCCGAAAACTGATTAAAACCAGAAACAATGACGAAGGATAAATCTTCGTCAAAGTTGAAAAAAAAAAGCAATGTTAAAGTATAACACCTAGGACGGTGTTGGAAAGGATGGGACCAGTGGCTTATAAACTGGCCTTACCCTTTCATATTAAAGTTCATGATGGGTTTCATGCCTCCTTATTAAAAAAAAATATCTACATGATGCTTCTCACATTATTGATTGGAATGTGATTCAGGTGGAACCAGAAGAGGAATTCCTTCTAGAGCCGCTTCAAATTTTCGAGCGGGAAGAAATTGAACTGCGAAATCAAACAATAGCTAGAGTAAAAGTGCAATGGAACCACTTTACTACTGAAGACGCTACGTGGAAAAGAGAAGCTGAGATGATGGAAAAGTATCCATCTTTATTTTCAAAATGAACTATAGTAGTTAGTTGTTAACTCCGAGGATGGTGTTTTTTTTCAGAGGGGGAATATGTAACACCTCCAAGTTCTATGCTTTTCAAGTTAGACATTTGAACATAAATCCAAAGGGGAGTGGAACCCACTGGATAATTATTGTGTGGATGTAGTTAATTATTTATTTATGAAAAATAAATAAAATGTTTATGTGTGCACTATGAAAAAATGAGATTTTGAGATCACTTGCTTAATCCATGAGGTTATGGAAAGAGGTTAAGACTTTCCCCAAAATCTTTCAAAAAGCTTTGAAAGAAATTATTTCTAATTTAGATTTTTGAGGAAAAATCTAAATTCCCCAATGATGAGGAAAGTAGTTGAGAAGAGGTACAAAGCTGGAAAATCAGAAAGCAGCTTTAAGGTCCCTAATTAAGGGAAGCCTAGGCAAACAGGAATAAAAGCATCCTGAAATTCTGGACGCAGAATTGGAAATAGGATTTGGGGAGAGCGTAGCTTAAATAATCTGTTGCAGAATAGATTGAGGTTAGTCTGTCCTTGGAGGATGTCAGCTCAGGGGTGAGTTCAGGAGATAGAAGAACTCTAATGTTGGGAGGACTAGTCATAGTATCAATATGCATGCATAATTTTGGAGATTATTTTAAGTCTATATTAAGTATATCAAGGTTATATGAATTGTTATGTTAGAATTTCTTATCCAAATTTTAGATTGATTGTTTTTTCAGTACCTCATGCAGTTACAAACTAGATCTAATAGCTGAAATTTCAGTATGTTTAATAACAGAGAGAAAATTAAGTAGGGACCATCATCCAGAATGTCGAAACCAAAGATGGTTTGAATCTGGAGATAGGTACCATGCAGTAATAAAGTTTAGAGATGATAGATCATCTGAATGTCTAATCTAATAACAAATTTAAAGTTGTAGCTTGTTGCCTTTTAAATGAAAATTTAGTTGTTGTGTTGTATAAAAAGAAAATTTTAATAAAACTATAACTAGGAACAACAAGTAGAAAACAACTAAACCTGTTATAGAAGTATTGATTCCAGTATAATATTTGTACTGTAGTGACAAGAATTGTAGAATTAAGAATTTAAACTGTTCTATTACATGGATGTTTAAATATACGAAATCAGAAATTAAATCCTAACTAAGTAACTAGGATCTGAATTAGTGAGTATAAAATATCAGTTTCAGTTTCATTACTTCCATTTGATTGAAGAAAAATAATTTATATTCTATATTTACAAGGGAAGAGTTTAATATACACTAGAATTACAAATGTGTTGAATAACTATAAAAAGAATATAAGGAAAAAGTCCTATGGAAAATCTACTTATGTGTTCTAAAAGTATATGTGTAGGAGAAGAGTAAAAGCATAATTAAAATAATGGAAAAGATCAGTTATCCACTTTCAATATCAACTGCTGCAAAAGTAGTTGAAACAAACGAAGTTAAATGAGTATATGTATATGTATGTATATATGCATATACATAGATGCCGAAACTCTATAATCATAAATGTTGGAATTTATATAAAGCTTGCTAATTGAAAATTTAAAGGAAGGGCATATGGATCTGTTAGAGTTGGAAAAAACACTGTGCAACCGACCTGAGAAATGCAAACAAGTATATATATATATATATATATATATATATATATATATATATATATATATATATATATGTCGACTTGGTTGACTGATAAGAAATAAATTCAAGCAAATTTACTCATGGGAAATATTACAATAGTAAGAATACCTATAATTACTGAAGCTGTGATCATAAACAGGAAAAAGGAAAAAAAAATTTGTGTATGAGGGTCATTACATACGGTCACTACGAATTTGTAGTCCTACCTTTCGATTTTACCAATTCCCCTACCACATTTATGTGTTTAATGAATAGTGTCCTGAATAAATACTTAGACAAATTCGTACTAGTATTTATAGACGACATTCTATTCTATTCAATAAGTGAGCCAAAACATAAAGAACACCTTAGAATTGTGTTGCAAACTCTTAAGGAGAATCAGTTGTATGCTGTAACACCCCTAGTTTTATGTTTTTTTCAAGTTAGACATTTGAACTTCAATCCAAAGGGGAGTGGACCCCAATGGATAATTATTGTGTGGATGTAATTAATCATTTAGTTATTAAATAAAATTAAATAAAATACTTCTATGCATATTGACCAAATGAGATTTTTGAGATCACTTGCCTAATCCAAGAGGTATGGAAAGAGGCTAAGACTTTCCCGAAGAATCTTTGAAAAATCCTTGAAAGAATTTATTTCTAATTTATATTTTTGAGGAAAAATCTAGATTTCCCCAATGATGTGGAGAGTAGTTGGGAAGAGGTAGAAAGCTGGAAAAGAAAAAAGTAGCTTTAAAGTCCCTAAATAAGGGAAGCCTAGGCAAACAATAATAAAAGCATCCTATAATTCTGGACGCAGAATTAGAAACAGGATTTGGGGAGAGCATGAGCTTAAATAAGCTACTCCAGAACAGATTGGGGTTGGTTTGTTATGGGAGAGGATCTCAACTAGGGGGTGAGTTTTGGAGACAGAAGAACTCTAAGGTTGGGAGGATTGGTCATCTACAGAAGTGGTATGCTTACAACTTATGAATGGTTAAAATAGAGGTTGTTGGATAAATTTTATGACACATGCTATAATTATTATTTGACTTGAATTTTTTTAGATTTTTATTCCTTATATTTAACAGAATTAACTAGAAGAAATAAATCTTCTAAATTTCTATATAGTAGTAAGAATAGATTCTAGTGACTACTATCATCCAGAATCTCTAAACCATAGTCTAGTTTAAATCTGGAGATATTAAAAGAATTCCCTAGAGTGAGTATAGTGTAACTTTAATCTTCTTCTGTATTAAATAATTATATGAACAGAAAAACATAGTTTTGACATTGATAGTCAACTACTATGAATGAAATCCAGAAGTAAGAAATGATCTAGCTCAAATAAACTGTAAGTTAAACTAGGAATAAGTATTATGTGGGAATAATACCGGAGAATCCAAGTCAGTACAAGTAAACGGAAATATAAATTTATAAAGAAAATTTCTCCTATCAAAATAAGTTCTAGAAAATTCTGCAATAAATTTACTGCTCTATATTTCTAGTTCTATTAACTGCATCCATTATAATACACAAATTTAGACAACATGCATATACATTTTCTGAAGATAGAAATATAAGAGAATAATAATTATTGCATGCAATGGAAGGATCATGCAAATTATTAAACCCTTGTATGGGGATAAAATTAGAAACTGCAAAGAGTAAGTTGAGGGTTAGGTATACATCATCACTTATTTTATGGACAGTGGATATCCATAAGGTATGTTTGGAGAAAAGCATAACCAGTAAGTAATTTTATCCCCATTAATAGAAATTCTAAATTTTATCGACTGATATGCTATTTGGAAGTACAGAAAGCTATCCTTATAGAATTATTTGAAACAGAATTAATATTCTATGGTTAAGAAGTAAACATGTTACTGATAATTTATTCCTGTACTGGTGATTATAATTATTAAAGGTGAGAGATTTCTCCCATATTACCCTGAAATATATATGTAAATTTTGAATATTTAGAAATCTAGTAGTAAACAAAATAAATTTTGCTGACCTGAGATTTCGAAAAAAAACAAATATACATATATATTACACCTATAAAATAATTTCAATAAACTTTGACATAGATCAAAGCACTGATCTATTTGTCTTACATTGAGATACTAGCAGATGAGAAATTAGTAGAAAAAATCACATCGAACCCATGTTTACACTGTCACTGAGGTATATAATTAAATCAAGATAGCAACACATATATATCAACTGATATGAAATATATACATAGATATCAGTTAACGAGAATCTCGACTTATATAGTATAAAATCAACGGTATATCAGTAAGTAGAAAGGGAACTGGAAAGTCCAGTCAACATTGTTCCTTGATCGAATTAAATATTAAATAGTCCGAGTATGAAACTCTAGAAGGCGAACGAGAGTGTTAATATATTATCAATACAAATTAAAACGTGATAGAAAAGTAGGCTAGCACTCAAAACATTAGCAAACAGTTTCAAGAAATATACGATCCTTAGAGTCGACAGTTGAAGAACGACATTTCTACCAACCTGTAAATGGAGAATTTAACTCTGGGTTAGAATGTGAATACAAATTTGAAGAGGAGCTATAAAAAATAGTGAATGGAAAATTGATGGAAGAACGAGAATACCTGCAATCACAATAATATAAGAATTAAATTAGTCACAGAGAAAATGTTAAACTCAAAACGTATCAATGAGCTCACTGAAGTAACTCTGCGTAGTAATATTGCATATGGGTCGAATGGATTTACCTACCATTCAATACTTACGTCGTCGAGACTGAACGAACCATAAGTGGTCATACTAACCGAGGACAAAACGAAAAACTAAGTTAAGTCCCGAGGATTTGTAGCCAATAAATAACCTCTGTTCAAGAAGAACAAAATTCTAACTACGAAAATGATACGTATACATATATAATTTCTCCCAAAACCAATATAAATCTCTGTGAAGAAGAAAATAGAAATCACCAGGGTATGGCATTTATAAATCAACAAAAGTTACTATGCAATAATTATAAAGAACGCATCTCATTTTCAACCTACGAAGTAGGACAAGGATTCTCAAAAAAAATTCGAGCGAGAAACCAATTTCAATTCCATAGATTAACATAAAATCATATGGAGAGAATGAATAGAGTTACCTGGGTTATAGAAACGCCTCGAGTCCAAGTACCAGAACGATGGAAGTCTTATGGATAACACCTCACATTCGAGTTCGTAACAGAGGAAAGATTTTTGGAAGGAAAAAGACCTCGGAGAAGAATGAACATAAAAGTCGGAGGTGTTTAATAGAGACGTATATGATAAACCCTAACCATATCTGGCGCTATAGTTTTCATTCATTTCGTGATCCTCTCAAGGATCGATAAACGAAAACCAATAATTCATAAACCCTAAATCGTATCACATGATGTAGTACGCATATAGATAAGCCAAATTAACTTAGTGCACAGAGGAGTCATATCTGAGATTAAACAAACAATATATTGTGAGGCTCGAGGAGAAGAAATATCAATTGAATCAAATATATGCATACCTTCTCGGATTTGGTATTGTACACAAGAAATGTGTAGAGATCATCATACCAACAGTATCGTTGGGCCAACGAAAAATCAAATGAAGTGTTAACCATAAGTTAAGGGAACGAATTTATGTGCATAGTCCATGAAATGAATAACATAAATAGAACATTCTGTAACGATAGGGTATATGACGTGGATTGATCATAACGCCATGAAACACATTACAAAGATCACAGTTTTTATCATTAAGGCCATACCTATATGTATGCGTACATGCGGTTAAATATTGTAAAAGTTGCAATTGTTAAGTATAGGTATGGAACACTTATTTTATCTTATAAATGTAATTAAATGAAGTATGAGGCTTAATGGCAGAAATACAATAACCCTTATACCAAGTAAAGACTTAAGTGGGATTCTATAAAAGTCTAAGGGTATACAATTCATGGCTATGTATACTGATATATATATATATATATATATATATATATATATATATATGGGGAAAGTAAAGTAGAGAACCATCAAGGTGATCATTGGTAGTAGAAGTATAGTTCAAAACTAACTGAATATGTGGAATAATAATGTATATGCAGAGTTATATGCATTAGTTAAAAGGTAGATAAGCTTACTGTAAGTGGAATTATAACATAGAAATTTAATGTAAAAATTGGATATCATTATCCTTACAGGAGTGAGAAAAAAAAAATTAGTAGGAGAGACATTACAAATGGTATCGGATCTCAAGTTAGAAAAACTAGGCTATTGTTGTGCTCACTGTATAAATTATTTTTTTTTGGAAAAAAAACAATTTGTTACTAATGTTGTTTTGTTTAGTGTACAGTGGAACTGGAACTGAAAAGTCAATGGCTGAAGGAGATGGAATTTATGTTGATCTGGGTGATGGAGATAACATGCCAGATCCCAACGCTCCTTTGGTGGCTATGTTGCACAAGTTGCAATAGGACATGGTTGAGCTAAGAAGCCAGAATGACAGATTGTCATTAGCCAGTGAGGAGCACGAAAAGCTGATAAGAGAATTGACCTCGCGGAACAGCCAAGAAGGTGAAGGTTTCGGAAAGAGGAAGAAAGGCAAGTTCTCATATGATTCTGAGGAAGATGACACTACTAGACATCAGTCTAAACAGAAGAAGGAATTATAGGGAGAATTCCGAAAAATTAAACCTTGCTCCTGTGATGGAGAGAAGGAGGAAGATGCTGAGGCATGGCTGTTGAATATGATTAAGTATTTTCAGGTCTATGAATATGAAAGCAATCTGAAGGCCAGATTAGCTATTTACCAGTTGTAGGGTAAGGGTACCTTGTGGTGGGAGGAGACAAAAATGGTACATGCCATTGATGAAAAAATAGTGACTTGGGAAGATTTCCAAGTCAAGTTTAAAAACCGCTATTTGAATGAGCGCTATTATGATGATAAAGAAAAGGAGTTCCACGAACTCAGATTGGGACAACTCACAATAGATGAGTTTGTCACCAAGTTCACAAATATGTTAAGGTATGTTCCTTACATTCGTGAAGAGAAGGCAAAGGTACAAAGGTTTTTGAACTATTTTCCTGAGGAGAAAATAGAGTTCGATAATCCAAAAACTATGGACGAAGCGGTGAGGAAAGCTAGACTATGCTACTAGCAGTTTAAAGGAAAGAGTGAACATGGAAAAAGCTGGGTAAACAAGGGTGAATTCAAAGGAAAGAAACATAAACCAGCTTACTTGAAGAACTTTAGTAGGGATCATCAACGGAAAAAATTTAAAAAACCGAAGGAAAGTCAAACTGCTCAGTCCCAAGTTGGTTCAAAACAAATAGATGGGGATAATAAGAAGGAAGGAACAGTTAAAATGCAGGAGCCTTTGAAATTTTGGGGTTGTTGAGAACCTCATCTGTTGAGGGATTGTCCACACATAAATATTTAGATGATTCTGAAAGATAGAGAAGCTACCACAGTGAATGATATAGCCAGGAACATACCCACTATCAATGCAGCCTTGGAGAATCGACAAGCAGAACATCAGGCTACTATGGTCGAGATGGAAGGTAAGATTGTTGATCAATCTATTACAGTTTTAATTGATCCGGGTGCTTCTTTGAGTTACATTAGTCCACAAGTTGTAGAGAAATGAAATCTCAAAACCGAAAAATTTCAACAATCTTGGTTGGTCTAGTTAGCCACTGGCACCAAACGAAAATTAACTCATAAGTTGCCACAAACATCAATTAAATTAAATGATTTCCAGATAAAAGAAAATTTAAACATTCTGCCGTTAGGCTCATATGATTTGCTGATAGGAATGGACTGGTTAGAAAAAAGAAAGGCTATGATGAATTGTTGGGATAAAACTCTGCATTGCATAGATGAGGAAGGGAGAAATTTTATACTCAAAGGAAAACCAAAACCAATCTCAGTAAGACAAATATCATCTCTGCAATTAAAAAGGACAGCTAGAAAAGGATATCAAGTATATGATGTACATGTTAAAGAACTAGGACAACAACCCGAAGAAGACCTGCTAGACACTTTACCAGTGGTAAGAGAGTTTAAAGAACTTTTTCCAGATGAGATTCCTCATCTTCCCCCCAAAATAGAGATATATTTTTGAATTTATTTGGTACCAGGAGCAACACCCGTGTCTAGAGCCCCTTACCGGATGAGCCCCCTTGAACTCATGGAGTTAAAAAATGAAATTACAAGAATTGCTGGATAAAGGGTACATCAGACCGAGTGTATCTCCTTGGGGAGCACTAGTGCTATTCATGAAAAATAAGGATGGAATCTTCAGAATGTTTATTGATTACCGTCAACTGAATAAGTTGACAATAAAAAATAGGTACCCATTGCCAAGAGTAGATGACCTTTTTGATCAGGTGAGAGGAGCTTCAGTATTTTCTAATATTGATTTGAGGACCGGTTATCACCAACTCAGAATTAAGGAGGAATATATTAGTAAGATAGCTTTTCGAACTAGGTATGGTCACTACAAATTTGTAGTCCTACCTTTTGATTTGAAAAATGCCCCGGCAACTTTTATGTGCTTAATGAACAAAATTTTGAACAATTACTTAGATAAATTCGTACTATTGTTCATAGATGATATTCTAGTCTATTCAAAAAGTGTGGAAGAGCACAAAGATCACTTAAGGATAGTTTTGTAGATTTTGAAAGAAAACCAGCTATATGCCAAATTTAGTAAATGTGAATTTGATAAAGATAAGATTCAGTATTTGGGGCATATCATTTTTGAACAAGGATTGGCTATTGACCCTGAGAAAATAAAGGCTATTAGAGAATGGCAGGTGCCGACTGATGTTTCAGAAGTAAGGTCATTTATGAGGATTGCATGTTATTATAGAAGGTTTGTGGAAATATTTTATGTAATAGCATATCCCATAACTTCACTACAAAGAAAAGGCACCAAATTTGAGTGGACTGAAAAATTCCAACACAGCTTTGAACAACTAAAATTAAAACTTACTACAGCCCCTATACTGAAAATCACAGATCCTGACAAAGAGTTTGTGGTGTGTACTGATGCATGTAGAGAGGGATTAGGAGGAGTTCTATTGCAAGAAAATTATGTTATTGCATATGATTCTAGGAAACTTAAGAAACATGAACAGAACTACAGTGTATATAATCTGGAATTGGCTGCTGTAATTCATGCCTTGAAGATGTGGCGACACTATCTTCTTGGGAAAAAGTTTACATTGACGACAAATCATATTAGTCTCAAGTATTTCTTTTCTCAAACAGATTTGAATGCTTGACAGGCCAAATGGATGTCTTTTCTGAGTGAATTTGATATGGACATAAAACATATCAAAGGGAAAGAAAACAAAATCGTTGATGCTCTACGCAGAAATGCTTGCCAAAACATAAGCATCATTGGGAGTAGTGCTAGTCTTGAATTAGAAGAATTAGTTAAAAATGTAGCGGATCAAGATCCCAATTATGAAAATCTGTAGTTGAAAATGTTGAAAAAAGAAATGGCTGACTACACCCAAACAAGAAACGGTTGATCTATTATAAAAACAGATTGTATATCCCCAATGTGGAGTCTTTGAAAAAATAAATTCTAGATGAATATCATAAACAGCCATATTCAGGACACCCTAAATATTAGAAAATGATTACAGACTTGAAAAAGAATTTTTTTTGTCCAGGAATGAAAAAGGATGTAGAAAATTATTTGGCAAGATGCATGGAATGTCAACTAGTCAAAGTTGAACATCAGCATCCAGTTGGTCTTTTAAATCCCTTGCCAATTGCAGACTGGAAATGGGACACTGTTTCGATAGATTTCATAACCGGGTTACCCAGAACAAAGTACCAGCATGACTCAGTGATGGTAGTGGTAGACACTTTAACAAAATATGTAGACTTTATACCTGTAAAATCTACTTTTGGGACAGCCCAAGTAGCAGATATGTTTCTAAAAGAAATAGTAAGGCTACACGGGGTCCCAAAGATGATTATTTTATATAGAGACAGTAAGTTCACAGCTGCCTTCTGGAATGGTCTTTTTGGAGGCATGGGCACTAAATTGAATTTTAGTATTGTTTATCACCCTTAGACGGATGGTCAAATAGAGAGAACAAATCAGATCTTGGAGGATATGCTAAGAATGTATGTGATGGATAGGCCATCAAAATGGGAAGACTACTTGCATTTAGTTGAATTTTCTTATAACAATAGCTATCAATCCTCCATCAAAATGAGTGCATTTGAAGCACTCTATGGAAGAAAGTGTCGTACTCCTTTAAGTTGGAGCCAACCTGAAGATAATATAGTATTGGGACCAAATACTCTACAAGAAATGGAAAGGGTTTTCAAACAAATATAGGGAAACATCAAGACGGCACAAGATCGACAGAAAAGCTAAGCTTATAAGAAGAAGGTGCATTGAGAGTTCAAAGTGGGTGATCATGTGTATTTTCATATTAAAACCAAAAAGAGCACACTTTATGCTGGAAGTTGTGCAAAATTGGCTCCTAGATATTGCAGGCCTTTTGAGGTGTTAGAAAGGGTGGGACTAGTGGCTTATAAGTTGGCCTTACCTCCTCATGTTAAAGTGCATGATGTGTTTCATGTTTCATTATTAAAAATATATGTACATGATTCTTCTCATATTGTTGATTGGAATGTGATACAAGTGGAACCAGAAGGGGAGTCCCTTCCAGAACCACTTCAAATATTGGAGCGGGAAGAAATTGAATTGAGAAACAGAACAGTAGCAAGAGTAAAGGTGCAGTGGAAGCACTTTACTGTTGAAGAAGCTACGTGGGAAAGAGAAGCTGAGATGATGGAAAAATATCCATATATATTTTTAAAATAAACTCTAGTAGTTAGCTGTTAACACCGAGCACGGTGTTTGTTTTCAGAGGAGAAATATGTAAAACCGCTAGTTTTATTCTTTTTTCAAGTTAGACATTTGAACTTCAGTCAAAATGGGAGTGGACCCCAATGGATAATTATTGTGTGGATTTAATTAATCATTTAGTTTTAAAAAAAAATTAAATAAAATACTTCTGTGCATATTGATCAAATGAGATTTTTGAGATCATTTGCCTAATCCAAGAGGTATGGAAAGAGGCTAAGACTTTTCCCAATAATATTTCAAAAAGCCTTGAAAGATTTTTTTTCTAATTTAGATTTTTGAGGAAAAATATAGATTTCCCCAATGATGTGGAGAGTAGTTTGGAAGAGGTAAAAAGCTGGAAAAGTAGAAAGAAGCTTTAAAGTCCCTAAATAAGGGAAGGCTAGGCAAATAGGAATAAAAGCATCCTGTAATTCTGGACGCAGAATTAGAAACAAGCTTTGGGAAGAGCATAAGCTTAAATAAGCTACTCCAAAACATATTGGGGTTGGTCTATTATGGGAGAGGATCTCAGCTAGGGAGTGAGTTCTGGAGACAAAAGAACTCTAAGGTTGGGAGGACTGGTCATCTGCAGAAGTGGTATGCTTACAAGTTATGAATGGTTAAAATAGAGGTTTTTGGATAAATTTTATGACAAATGATGTAATTATTATTTCACTTAAATTTTTTTAGATTTGTTATTCCTTATATTTAACAGAATTAACTAGAAGAAATAAATCTTCTAAATTTCTGTATAGTATTAAGAATATATTCTAGGGACTACTATCAACCAGAATCTCTAAACCATAGTTTGGTTTAAATCTGGAGATATTAAAATAATTCCCTAGAGTGAGTACAGTGTAACTTTAATCTGCTTCTGTATTAAATAATTATATGAATAGAAAAACATAGTTTTCACATTGATAGTCAACTGTTATGAATGAAATCCAGAAGTAAGAAAAGACGTAGCTCAAATAAACTGTAAGTTCAACCAGGAATAAGTATTCTATGGGAATAATACCAGAGAATCGAAGTCAGTACAAGTAAACTGAAATATAAATCTGTAAAGAAAATTTCTCCTATCAAAATAAGTAGTAGATAATTCTGCAATAAATCTACTGCTCTATATTGCTGGTTCTATTAACTGCATCCATTATAATACACAAATTCATACAACATGCATATACATTTTCTGAAGATAGAAATAGAAGAGAATAAGAATTATTTCATGTGACGGAAGGATCATGCAAGTTATTAAACCCTTGTATGGGGATAAAATTATAAACTGCAAAGAGTAAGTTGAGGGTTAAGTATACATCATCACTTAATTTATGGACAGTGGATATCCATAAGGTATGTTTGGAGAAAACCATAACCAGTAAGTAAGTTTATCCTCATTAATAGAAATTCTAAATTTTATCGACTGATATGCTATTTGGAAGTACAGAAAGTTATCCTTATAAAATTATTTGAAACAGAATTAATATTTTGTGGTTAAGAAGTAAACATGTAACTCATAATTTATTCCTGTACTGTTGATTATAATTATTAAAGGTGAGAGAGATCTCCCATATTACCCTGAAATATATATGTAAATTTTGAATATTTAGAAATCTGGTAGTAAATGAAATAAATTTTGCTGACCTAAGATTTTGAAAAAAAAAAAATATACATATATATTACACCTATAAAATAATTTCAATAAAATTTGACATAGATCAAAGTATTGATCTATATGTCTTACATTGAGATACTGGCATATGAGAAATTAGTAGAACAAATCACATCGAACCCATGTTTACACAGTGACCGAGGTATATAATTAAATCAAGATAGCAACACATATATATCAACTTATATGAAATATATACATAGATATCCGTTAACGAGAATCTCGACTTATATAATATAGAACCAACGGTATAGCAGTAAGTAAAAAGGGAACTGGAAAGTCCAGTCGACATTGTTCCTTGACTGAATTAAATATTAAATAGTTCGAGTATGAAACTCTAGAAGGTGAACGAGAGTGTTAATATATTCTCAATACAAAGTAAAATGTGATAGCAAAGTAGGCTAGCACTCAGAACATTAGCAGAAAATTTCAAGCAATATACGATCCTCAGAGTCCACAGTTGAAGAAAAACATTTCTATCGACCTGTAAATGGAGAATTTAACTCAGGGTTAGCATGTGAATACAAATCTGAAGAGGAGCTATAAACAATAGCGAATGGAAAATCGATGGAAGAACGAGAATACCTGCAACCACAATAAAATAGGAATTAAATTAGTCACATAGAAAATTTCAAACTCAAAACGTATCAATGAGCTCACTAAAGTAACTCTGCGTAGTAATATTACATATGGGTCGAATGGCATTACCTACCATTCAGGACTTACGTCGCCAAGACTGAATGAAACAGAAGTGGTCATACTAACCGAGGACAAAACTAAAAACTAAGTTAAGTCCTGAGGATTTGTAGCCAATAAATAACCTCTGTTCAAGAAGAACAAAAATCTAACTACAAAAATGATACGTATACATATATAATTTCTCCCAAAACCAATATAAATCTCTGTGAAGAAGAAAATAGAAATCACCAGGGTATGGAATTTATAAATCAACAAAAGTTACTATGCAATAATTATAAAGAACGAATCTCATTTTCAACCTACGAAGTAGGAGAAGGATTCTCAAAAAAAATTCAAGCGAGAAACCAATTTCAATTCCAGAGATTAACATAAAATCATATGGCAAGAACGAATAGAGTCACCTGGGTTATAGAAATGCCTTGAGTCCAAGTAGCAAAAAGTTAGAAGTCTTATGGATAACGCCTCACATTCGGGTTCCTAACAGAGGAAAGATTTCTGGAAGGAAAAAAACCTCGAAGAGGAATGAACAGAAAAGTCAGAGGTGTTTAATAGAGACATATATGATAAACGCTAACCATATCTGACGCTACACTTGTCATTCATCGGGTGATCCTCTCAAGTATTGATAAACGAAAACCGATAATTCATAAACCCTAAATCGTATCACACAATGTAGTACGCATACAGATAAGCCAAATTAGCTCAATCCACAGAGGAGTCATATCTGAGATTAAACAAACAATATGTTGTGAGGCTCGAGGAGAAGAAATATCAATTGAATCAAATATACGCGTACCCTTTCGGATTTGGTATAGTACACAAGAAACATGTAGAGATCATCATACCAACAATATCGTTAGGCCAACGAAAAATCAAATGAAGTTTTAACCATAAGTTAAGGGAACGATGTTTTGTGTATAGTCCACGAAATGAATAACATAAATAAAACATTTTGCAATGATAGGGTATACGACGTGGATTGATCATAATGCCATGAAACACATTACAAAGATCACAATTTTTATCATTAAGGCCATACCTATATGTATGTGTACATACGGTTAAATATTGTAAAAGTTGCAATTGTTAAGTATAGGTATGGAACACCTATTTTATGTTATAAATGTAATTAAATGAATTATGAGGCTTAATGGTAGAAATATAATGACCCTTATACCAAGTAAAGACTTAAGTGGGATTATATAAAAGTCTAAGGGTATACAATTCATGTCTATGTATATATATATATATATATATATATATATATATATGTATATGGGGAAAGTAAAGTAGAGAACCATCAAGGTGATCACTGGTAGTAGAAGTATAGTTCAAAAGTAAGTGAATATTCAATTATGGAAAAATAATGTGTATGCAGAGTTATATACATTAGTTAAAAAGGTAGATAAGCTTACTGTAAGTGGAATTATAACATAGAAATTTAATGTAAAACTTCGATATCATTATCCTTACAGGAGTGAGAAAAATATATATATATATATATATTAGTAGGAGAGACATTACATATGCCAAGTTTAGCAAATGTTATTTCTATAAGGATAAAATTTAATATTTATGGCACATAATTTCAGAATAAGGATTGGATGTTGACCCTGAGAAAATAAAGTCCATTAGAGAGTGGCCGGTGCCGACTGATGTCTCAGCAGTAATATCATTTATGGGGATTGCCGGATATTATCGATAGTTTGTAAAAATATTTTTTGCAATAGCATACCCCATAACTTCACTACAGAGAAAAGGGACAAAATTTGAGTGGATTGAAAAATGCCAAAATAGGTTTGAACAATTGAAATTAAAACTTACTACAACACCTATACTGAAGATTGCAGATCTTGATAAAGAGTTTGTAGTGTGTACTGATGTGTTTGGAGAGGGATTGGGGGGAGTTCTATTGCAAGAGAATTTTGTTATTGCGTATGAATCTAGAAAAGTTAAGAAACGTGAACAAAATTACAGTGTATATGATCTTGAGTTAGCTGCTGTAATTCATGCCTTGAAGATGTGGTGACACTATCTTCTCAGACAGAAATTTATATTGATGATAGATCATATCAGCCTCAAGTATTTCTTCACTCAAACATATTTGAATGCTCAACAAGCTAAATGGCTCTCTTTTCTGAGTGAATTTGATATGGAATTAAAACATATCAAAGGAAAAGAAAATAAAATTATGGATGCTCTAAGCAGAAATGCTTGCCAAAACATAAGAAACATTGGGAGTAGTGCCAATTTTTATTTAGAAGGATTAGTAAAAAGGGCAGCAGATGAGGATCACAACTATGAGAAACTGCAAATTCAGATGATGAAAAAAGAAATGGTTGGAGACACCCAAAATTAGAAAAGACTGATCTATTATAGAAACAGATTTTATATCACCAATGTGGACTTTTAAAAAAAATAAATCCTAGATGAATATCATAAACAACCATATTTCGAACATCCTGGATATCAGATCTGTTGACAGCCTTGAAAAGGAAATTATTTTGGCCAGGAATGAAAAAAAGTGTTAGGTCCCTATATTACTAGTATAGTCCCTTATTGTTGTTAGTATAACCCCCTTATTGTTATTATTGTACCCTTGTAACCCCGATTTTTTTATTATTGTGCCCTTAAATTATTATTGCTAGGTCGGCTAGGATTACATTGTGGCCCAATAGGATTACATTATGGCCCCATGGACTCCTATATATAGAAAGGAGGTTTTGTAAAATGTATCATCCAGGAATTTTTCATTTATGTAATGTATTGGAGGTTCCCCCTCAAAGTGGCTTATTTCTAAGGCGTTGATATCTCTTTTCTTCTATTTTTGGAGTTGGTTACACAACATTTGGTATCAGAGCTTTGGATTCTAGGGTTTCACTGCTCCAAATAGGTAATCGTGGAATTTTCGCTATAACTATTTTTATACAAAGCTTCAGAAGCTAAAATTTTTAGGGTGCGAAGATGAAATCCTGAGGAACATCATCAAAAAATTTCAGAGTTTGGTTCACAATATTTTCGGAGATATGATCTGTGGAAGTTATGTATTTTTTCAGGCTCCTAAACAAGTCATCGTGGAATTTGCGCTATAAATCTCTTTCTACAAAGGTTCAGAATCTAAAATTTTTAGGGTGCGAAGACGAAATCCTAAGGAAAATTTTCAAAAAATTTCATATCTTGGTTCACAATATTTTCGGAGATATGATCTATGGAATGTAGTGCTTTTTCAGGCTCCAGAATTTCATCTCAAAGAGGTGATCGTGGGAAAATATCCATAACTCTCTCTCTGAGCATCGGATTGGAGTGTCGTAAAAATTGGTCGCAAGTAAACGGATTTTAGTTTCTTGGCTATCAATTTCAGAGTTGAAGGACGAAAAAGTGACATGTGGCAATTCGTACAATTTCACTCTACTGAACTAGTCCATAATTAGGTCATTGTGGGAGATTGGACACAACTTTGTCTTGGAGAATCCAAATCAGGTCAGACCTGTGGCATTCGAAAGATAATTCATAGGGCTACATTTTTACCTCTTTTCTTCTACTTTTGGAGCTGGTTACACAACAAAAAAACATGGCCAACTACTTAGCCAGATGCATGGAATGTCAACTAGTCAAAGTTGAAGGCGTTGATATCTCTTTTCTTCTATTTTTGGAGCTGGTTACACAAAAAAAAAACATGGCCAACTACTTAGCTAGATGCATGGAATTTCAACTAGTCAAAGTTGAATATCAGCATCCAGCTGGCCTCCTAAATCCCTTACCAATTGCAGAATAGAAATGGGACACTATTTCTATAGATTTTATAACCGGGTTACTGAGAACAAAGTACCAGCATGAATCAATAATGGTAGTGGTAGATAATTTAAAAAAGGCTGCACATTTCATATCTATGAAATCTACTTTTGGGACGGCCTAAGTAGCAAATGTGTTCATAAAGAAAAGTGTAAGGCTACACGGGGTTCCTAAAGTGATTATTTCAGATAGAGACGTGAAATTCACAACAGCCTTTTGGAAGGGCCTATTTGGAGGCATGGGCACTAAATTTAATCTTAGTACTACCTATCACCCTCAGACGGATGGTCAAACTGAGAGAACAAATCAAATTCTGGAGGATATGCTCAGAATGTATGTGATGGATAGGCCAACTAAGTTGGAAGACTATTTACGTTTAGTCGAATTTGCTTATAATAATAGCTACCAATCTTCCATCAAAATGAGTCCATTTGAGGCACTCTATGGAAGAAAGTGCCACACTCCTTTAAGTTGGAGCCAACCTAAAGATAAGTTAATACGTGGGCCATATGCTCTGTAATAAATGGAAAGGATTGTCAAACAAATACAGAAAAACATCAAGACAGCTCAAGATCGACAAAAACGTTATGCCGACAAGAAAAGGGTTAACTGAGAGTAAAAAGTGAGTGACCATGTATATCTACGGATAAAACCAAAAAAGAGCACTCTGCATGCTGGAAGTTGTGCAAAATTGGCTCCTAGATATTACGGGCCTTTTGAAATCTTAGAAAGGGTGGGACCAGTGGCTTATAGACTGACCTTACCCCTCCATGTTAAAGTTCATGATGTATTTCATGCTTCATAATTAAAAATATATGTACATGATGCTTCTCATGTTGTTGATTGGAATGTGATACAGGTGGAACCAAAAGGGGAGTTCCTTTGAGAGCCGCTTCAGATATTGGAGCGGGAAGAAATTGAATTGAGAAATAGAATAGTAGCCAGAGTAAAAGTGTAGTGGAAACACTTTACTGCTGAAGAGGCTACATGGGAGAGAGAATCTGAGATGATGGAAAAATATCCATCTTTATTTTCATAATGAGCTATAGTAGATGGTCTGTTAACACTAAGGATGGTGTTTGTTTTCAGAGGGGGAATGTATAACAACCCTAGTTTCTATGCTCTTTAAGTTAGACATTTGAACAAAAATCGAAAGGGGAGTGGACCCCAATGGATAATTATTGTGTGGATTTTATTTAAATATCTATTAATGAAAATAAATGGAATATTTATGTGTGCACTTTGACATGATGAGATTGGAGAGCATAAGCCTGATCCACGAGGATATGGATAAGGTTAAGACTTTCCCAGAACCTTTCAAAAAGCCTTGAAAGGAAAAATGCTAAATTAGATTAAAGAGGAAAAATCTAAATTCCCCAACTAAGAGGAAAGTAATTGGAAAGGGGTGAAAAAGCTGGAAAAGTAGAGAAAGTAGCTTTAAAGTACCTCATTGAGGGAATCTTAGGCAAAAATAGCAAGAAAGCATCCTAAAATTTCTGGACGCAGAATTTGGAAACAGGCTTAGGGAAAGCATGGCTTAAGTAAGCTATTTTAGAACAGACTGAGGTTAGTCTGTTGCTAAAGGATCTCAGCTCGGGGATGAATTATGGAGATAGAAGAATTCTATGGTTGGAAGGATTGGTCATAGAATAACTGTGGTATGCACAGCTAACCTATAATTTTCCAATACAGATTATATTATGGAAGATTAAAGTGATAGTGAGATTGAAGGTATTAATTTTTCATGCTGTAATTATATAATTCCTTAGTTTTAACAGATTTATTAGAACACATAATCCTCTAAAGTCTGTATAGTAGTAGGAATAGATATTGGGAAATATCAATCAGAATCTCTAAACTGCTAGAAGTTTAAATCTGATTATATATCTTATTCCCGAATACAATGTATATATTTTAACTTTAATTTGCTTCTGTAATACTAAGTTATATGTGCATGGAAATAAAAGTATAGAACCTTAGATTCTAGTTAAGTAACTAGTATTTGTATTTAACAGATTATAGAATATAAATTTCTGCTTCATTAATTGTAAGAAGAAAATATTTGATTTCATAAAAATAATCGATATTTTCTATTGCAAATGAAGGATTTTAATATAAAACAGAATCAAAAGTATGCTGAATAATTATAACAATAATAGAAGGAAAATTCCTATTGAAAGTTTATTGTATACTTTGCAAAAGAAAGAAAGAAAGAGAATAGTCTACATCTCTGTATAATTTAAAATAAATTGAGGGAAACTGGAATATATCCCCGTGCATAAAACGATTTACATGAATGCATATTTTTCAAAAGTATACTATATTTCATAAATAAGCATATTATTACATTTACAGGAATTACTATTATTCTGCATTGTGAAAATGGAATACATCAGTTGAAAAAAATTAAAAAGTAAAAATTGTGCAAGTTAATTCTACATACTGAATCAAAATATGAAATTAGTATTTGTTGAGATATAAAATTTCATATTTATCCCAAATTCTACTTGAGAATTATCCACACTACTGATAATAGTGATAAAAAATTTACAATAAACATTTACAGAGAAACAAAGTAGAATAAAGAAGATATGAACTAGTTTACTTGACTCAACTTCTGTTGAAAAAAGGGCATGATTCCAACATAAATAAATGGGGTAGTTAAATGCCATCATTATATGTAAATATATGACTGTCATTCTGTAAAAATAAATTAAAACTCGGATGAATATATTCACAAATATCTCCCTTCAGTGTGTCAGTAAAACAAATTTATAGAACATTAAAATGATTTTAATTTAAAAATCTCTGTAGATTCAAATAAATGTCCTAATAAGATTAGGCAAAGAATTATTTCATCATTTTGTAGTACGGGAGAAAAACGTGAATAGGAAATAAAAAATTATATGCAATAAGCTACTTGAAAGTATTATTAAATAATTTCAGTTGAGATATTAATTTGATAAAATCTCTAGAGTTTTGTTCATATAAATTACAAAAATAAAAAGTGTATTTTCCCAAGAGAAATTAATTGGGGTCACTATTCATAATAATGCGAAAACAGAAAGAGAAATATACAGACACTTGGGAAATATTATTCCCAACACGGAAATTAGAAAGAGAAGCACAGACCGACCTGTGTCAAACATGAGAAGCATTATTAGCAATCGTTCCAAGTAATAAATACATGTGTTTTTCTCCAAATGAAAAACCACCTGTAACACCCCTAGTTTATGTTTTCTTTCAAAGCTATACATTTGAACTTTAGTCCTAAGGGGAGTGGACCCCAAATGGATAAGTATTTTGTGGATGTAATTAAATATTTAATTTGAGAAAATGAATAAAATAATTCTTTGCATATTGACCAAAATGAGAACTATGAGATCATTTGCTAAATCCATGAGGATGGATAAAGGCAAATACTTTCCCCAAAAATCTTTCAAAAATCCTTCAAAGAATTTATTTCCAAATTAGATTTTGAGAAAAATCTAGTTTCCCCAATGATGTGGAGAGTAGTTGGGAAGAGGTAAAAAGCTGGGAAAAGCATAAAGCAGCTTTAAAAATCCCTAAAATGGGAAGCCTAGGCAAACAGGAAGAAAAGCATCCTGATATTCTGGACGCAGAATTAGAAACAAGCTTTGGGGAGAAAAAGATTAAATAAGCTATTCCTGAACATATTAGAGGTTGGTCTGTTCTAGGAAATGATCTCAGCTCGGGGGTGAGTTCTGGGAGACATAAAGACTCTAAGGTTGGGAGGTTGGTCAATTGCAATAGTGATATGTATCTAATTTGCTTGGTGTTTTTACTTCATGTTGTATAAATTGGTTACAAATAATTGTTTGATTTGTATGTTAGACTTGTTAGTTCTACATTCAACAGAATTATAAGGAATTCACCCTCATAATTCTGTATAGTTGCAGAAAAGGAAATATGTAAAGGAGAATCCAACACAACCTCTAAACCAGGGTTGGTTTAAATCTGAGGATACATATTCCTCCACAGATAATTTAAATTTAATCTGCTTCTGATTTAATAGAATGAATTTGACAGGTATATATATGAGAAAGCAGTATGAGAGTTCCTGTACAAATATTTAAAATATCAATAGATGAACTGTAATCTAAATTGTGTAGTAAATGGGTGAAAATACATGATGATTCTAGAGTCAATATACCATCCATACATAACCAGAAACATAATATCAATTATTCCTGCATATATCAAATTATTTCTATAACAGAATGAAGCAAAGATCAATTAGTGAGGGAAATTAACCATAATAGTAGTTGGTGGAGAAGTTAATAAAATTGAAGCTATAATGGTAGAATACAGGTACCCACAATAATTAGCATGATACTGCCCATTAATACTTAATACAATGAAACAATCTCTCATAAGAAGCTGAGACTAATATGTGAGAGAAATTTGAGTAATAAAGACTATTACATCAACTGGATTGATTAGCAGTTAATTAAATTTTATATAAGGAGTTGGTAGAAGTTATTAGAGCATGAGCATAATAGGAATATCTATTTGCATTAGTGACAGCATAAAGAGATATAGGAAAATAAAAGGAGGACTAAGATAGCACTTTTCCACTTTTATTAGGAGACAAGAAACAAGTAAGAACCTATTTAACAAGCATGGAACAGTTACTGGAAAAACAAATACTCAGCTGTGTCTCAAAACCATGGAGAGCCTGAATGATTCAGGGAGTAAATTCTTAATAAGGCAGTTGATATCATCGACCTATATACTGACCAAATAGCCTATGAGATGTCATTATTTTCTACTGAACATGAGAACATAGACTGAACCACGGATATGAGAAGTACAAATCATTTCCATGACCATAGGGAATGGTACCTCTGAAATTCTGAAGTGGCTCACTAGCCATAAGTAATTACAGAAGAGGAAATTAAGACTGGCAAAACTATAAACTTCTTCACTCAAAATTTAGCATAAAAATTTTTGGGAAAAAAAAAAAAACCATTTCCCATATATATATATATATATAGATATATATATATTCACCTCTGAAACCCATTGTGACACAAGATTTTTGTGGGTTTATGAAAATATTATAGAATTTAAATTAATTCTGGAATTTCATAAAATTGTTCACAGTCCCAGTTCGGACATAAATCCTTATTATAGTAGAAAATTTGTGGATAATATAAAATTTGAAATGTCTAGATATACTTCATGTAACAACCACGAACAAGCTAGGTCCTGCTTGGACTGAGGTCACGTTGATACCGACCTGAAACCCAAGGTTCAACAACGTCAAGCCGAATAAATGAAAAATCCATCAATTATCATTGAGGGAAAACCTTGACGGGATTCGAAACTACCTGCAATAAAATGTTAGGGCGACATGAGAGCTCGTTATAACTAGAAAAATTGAGGACAATTCATAATATAATGTGATGAAATAAGCATCACAACAGAAGATTTACCTCTGAAAGTTGAGGGCTCGGCTAACAAGTTCATCCTATAGAGCGGCAAAAGAAGTATGGTGAAAACGCTTGTCAGAACAAAAACAAACCCAGGATGAAGTACTTCCAACAAATCTATGGCTTACCTGTGTAGCAATGTCTTATTGTGAGCCAGGGCAAACTCAGCGAACGAATCAATGACGGCCATGAAAGACATGAAAAGCAGGAATGCCTACCCTGCCAAGGTTAATATTAGAGCAAAACCCAACTAGGACTGATATAATAAACCCCAAGTCAAAATAGCAGAACGATAAACCACTAGGGATCAAATTTTGGGTGGCTAAGATCGGTATATTCCAAATTAGAAGGATGAGGAATTTAAACCAAACAGAACAACGAACTTCATATACATGTATGGTGATGAAACGAAAAATGGTGACGCCCAGGAGCTGGAACAAGCTTAACGTTGCGTCTCCCCAGATTGAGCAGAGTGAAAACCTCATAAGTCAACCAAGAGGAACGACGAGCGAAAGAACATCTCCAAACGTAACTTCCGGAGTTAATACAATTCGTTCAACCCAATGAACAAAACCCTATCTGAAACATAGCATCCCCATCGTCCACTTGTCATCAGATCCATAGAATGCCACAGATCGAAATGGGAAAAGTGGAGAACCCTTGCACAGTAGTCTAAGCCATAAATGAGAAATCAATTGAAATCGAATTCACTGTACTTACAATAGCATACCAGGACAGGCGTGAGTAATGATCCCATATATCTTACAAATATAAAATTATAATATTGCAACGCTGGCATTTATACATGTACAAACCAAGATGAGAGATCCCCTTTCAGGCCTTAGATCCTCAGAAGACCATGAAGCTAAATCGACGTGGAAAACATAAGGAACTATCCAACTCTCACCACGTTAATTGCAAATTGCCAACGTGACAAGTAAGGAAGACGACTTCAATGTCGTATATTCCCATAAAAATTATGTCATAATGGAAAAATATATGAGATCTCTATGGTGCCAAAGGTACGGTGCATCATCCCATTAAACCATGACCGCAAGGCAGAATTGAACGAATAGAAATGCCCACTAAGAAAGGACATAAATCGAATTAAATTATCAAGCATATTAGATAAATTCGATACCCAGCCAATTTTTTCCAGCTTATGGAAACGTTACAAGGAATTAGCAAGAATTGCGTGACATATTCATGATGCATCAATAGGAATAGATAAACGAAATCAAAAAATTTCTATGCGTGGTGAACTTTATAAAGAAGTATGGGTGTAATTACTATGAGTATAACACTCAATTATGGATCCATACAATTATATTCACATAGATATATACAGTCGAGACATGGATATATAGATATGTACAACATAAGTCACCCCAGCCATTAAGGGAAAAATAAATCAAAGAGAAATAAGGATCCAAGATATACGTGTAAAAATAGGAAGTCTTCCATAGCCTTTCATACTTATTGGAACTCAATGGTATATCTAAATGGAGCTGACAATTAAAAGCATAGTAGTATGGTATGACAAGAAAATAAAAATAAAAAAAATTGTGCAGTGGTTAAGAGGAGGTGTTACAAATGATATCAAAGCTCATGTTACATAAAACTAGGTTGTTGTGTTGAGCTCACTCTTGTTATGTTCTCATTGTATGTTTATATTTTTTTATTATTACCGATCTGTGTTGTTTAGTGTACAGTGTGGTGCTTGAACAAACAATTCCAATGGCTCGAAATGATGAAATTTATGTCGATCTGTGTGATGAAGATAATACACCAGATCCCAATGCTCTGGTGATGGCTATGTTGCACAGTTTGCAATGAGAAATGTCTGAGCTGAGAAGCCAGAATGCCAGATTGTCATTAGCCAGTGAGGAGCAGGAAAAACTCATCAGAGAGCTAACTCCGTGGAACAGCCAAGAAGGTGAAGGTTCCGGAAAGAGGAAGAATGATGAGTATGAGGAGGAGGATCCAGTTAGGCATCAGTATAAGCAGAAAAAGGAATTACAGGGAGAATTCTGAAAGATCAAGCCTCCCTCCTATGATGGGGAGAAGGAGGAAGATGTTGAAGCTTGGTTGTTGAATATGATTAAATACTTCCAATTCTATGAGTATGAAAGCGATATGAAAGCTAGATTAGCTGTCTACCGGCTGCAAGGTAAGGCTACCTTGTGGTGGGAGGAGATGAAAATGATTCATGCCATTGATGAAAAGACAGTTACCTGGGAAGATTTCTAGGTTAAGTTTAAAAACCGTTATTTAAATGAATGTTATTATGATGATAAAGCAAAATAATTTCATGAGCTTAGACTGGGACAACTTACTATTGATGAATTTGTTACTATGTTTACGAATCTGTTGAGATATGTCCCTTACATTAGGGAAGAGAAGGCAAAGGTGCAAAGGTTTCAGAACTGTTTGTCTACTATGTACAAGGAGAAAATAGAGTTCGATAATCCAAAAACCATGGATGAAGCGGTGAGAAAATCCAGATTATGTTACCAACAGTTCAAAGGTAAAAATGAACATGGAAAAAGCTGGATAAATAAGGGTGAATTCAAGGGGAAGAAACAGAAACCAGCTTATTTGAAGAACTTTGGCAGAGATCGTCAGCGAAAGAAATTTAATAAACCCAAAGAAATTCAAACTGCTTATTCCCAAGTGGGTTCAAAAAAAATAGATGGAGACAATAAGAAAGAGGGCACAGTTAAAATGAGGGAACCTTTGAAATGTTGGGGATGTGGAAAACCCCATCTGTTGAGGGATTTTCCCCACAGAAACATTCGGATGATTATGAGAGACCGAGAAGCGACCACAGTAAATGGCATAGCAAGAAATATACCCACTATCAGTGCAGCCTTGGAGAATCGACAAGCAGAACATCAAGCTACCATGGTTGAAATGGAGGGTAAGATTTCTGACCAGTCTATTACTGTTTTAATTGATCCAAGTGCTTCTTTGAGTTACATTAGTCCACAAGTGGTAGAGAAATGTAATCTTAAAACTGGAAAATTTCAGCAGTCATGGTTGGTTCAGCTGGCCACTGGAACCAAGAGGAAGGTAACACATAAATTTCCCCGAACAACACTTAAATTAAATGATTTTCAAACAGAAGTAAATTTTAAAATTCTTCCATTAGGTTCATATGACTTGCTGATAGGAATGGAATGGTTGGAAAAGAAAAAGGCCATGATGAATTGCCGGGATAAGACCCTGCATTGTGTAGATGATGAGGGGAAACCTTTTATTCTCAAGGGAAAACCAAAACCTGTCTCTGTAAGACAAATATCAGCACTGCAATTAAAACGAACATCTAGGAAAGGATACCAAGAGTATGCAGTACATGTTGAAGAATTAGAACAACAACCTGAATCAAATTTTATGGATACATTACCAGTGGTGAGAGAGTTTAAGGAAGTATTCCCAGATGAGATTCCTCATCTTCCCCCTAAGAGAGAAATGGAATTTTCAATTGATTTGGTGCCGGGAGCAACACCTGTTTCCCGAGCCCCTTATCAAATGAGTCCCCACGAACTCATGGAACTGAAAATGCAGTTGCAAGAATTGTTGGATAAGGGCTATATCCGACCGAGTGTGTCTCCTTGGGGAGAACCGGTTCTATTCGTGAAAAATAAGGATGGAACCTTTAGGATGTGCATTGATTATCATCAACTGAATAAGTTGACTATAAGAAATAGATACCCTTTGCCCAGAATTGATGATATTTTTGACCAAGTGAGAGGAGCTTCAGTATTTTCGAAGATTGACTTAAGGACTGGTTATCACCAACTCAAAATTAAGGAGGAAGACATTAGCAAAACAACTTTTCGAACCAGGTATGGTCACTATGAAGTTGTAGTCCTACCTTTTGGTTTGAAAAATTCCCTTGCCACCTTTATGTGCCTAATGAATAGTGTGTTAAACAAGTACGTGGATAAATTTTCACTTGTGTTCATAGATGATATCTTATTTAACTCCAAAAATAAGGAGGAACACAAACAGCACCTGAGAATAGTGTTGCAAACTCTGAAAGAAAACTAGTTATATGCCAAGTTCAGCAAATGTGAATTTTATAAAGAAAATATTCAATACTTGGGACATATTATCTCTGAACAAGGGTTCGCTGTTGACCCTGAAAAGATAAAGGCTATTAAAGAATGGCCTGTACCAACTGATGTTTCAGCAGTGAGGTCATTTATGGGGATTGCAGGTTATTATCGTAGATTTGTTGAAATATTTTCTGCCATAGCATATCCCATAACCTCACTACAAAGAAAGGGTGTCAAATTTGAGTGGACTGAAAAGTGCCAAAACAGTTTTGAACAATTAAAACAAAAACTCACTACAGCCCCTATCTTGAAAATTGCAGATCCTGATAAAGAATTTATTGTATGCACAGATGCTTGTGGAGAGGGGTTGGGAGGAGTCATTTTGCAAGAAAATTCAGTTATTTCATATGAGTCTAGGAAACTGAAGACACATGAACAGAACTATAGTGCATATGATTTGGAGTTGGCTGCTGTTATTCATGCCTTGAAGATGTGGCGACACTATCTTCTTGGAAAGAAATTTACATTGATGACAGATCATATTAGTCTTAAATACTTCTTTTCCCAAAATGATTTGAATGCTTGACAAGCCAGATGGCTGTCTTTTCTAAGTGAATTTGATATGGACATAAAACATATCAGGGGGAAAGAGAAAAAAATTGCTAATGCTCTGAGCAGAAATGCTTGCCAACACATAAACAACATTGGGAGTAGTGCCAATTTTGATTTAGAGGAATTGGTGAAGAAGGTAGCAGACCAAGATTCAAATTATGAGAACCTACAAGTGAAAATACTAAAGAGGGAGATGGATGATTTCACTCAAAACCAAAAAGGGCTGATCTGCTACAAAAACATATTATATATCCCCAATGTGGAGTCCTTGAAAAGAGAGATTTTAGATGAATATAACAAAAAGATGTATGCAGGACATCCTGGATATCAGAAAATGTTAACAACTTTGAAAAAGAAGTTGTTTTGGCCAGGAATGAAAAGGGATATAGAAGAATATTTAGCTAGATGCATGGAGTGTCAAGTAGTTAAAGTTGAACATCAACATCCTGCTGGTCTTCTAAATCCCTTGCCGATTGCATAATGGAAATGGGACACAGTTTATATAGATTTTATAACAGGGCTACCCAAAACTAAGTACCAACATGATTCAGTGATGGTAGTAGTAGACACTTTAACAAAAGCTGCACACTTCATACCTGTAAAGTCTACTTTTGGGACAGCCCAAGTAGCAGATGTGTTTTTAAAAGAGATAGTAAGGTTACATGGAGTCCCAAAGATGATTGTGTCAGATATAAATGCTAAGTTCACAGCACCCTTTTGGAAAGGTTTGTTTGGGGGCATGGGAACTAAGCTGAATTTTAGCACTGCATATCACCCACAAACAGATGGGTAGATAGAGAGAACAAACCATATTTTGGAGGATATGTTAAGAATGTATGTGATGGATAGGCCATCAAAGTGGGAAGAATACTTGCATTTAACTGAATTTGCATATAATAACAGCTACCAATTGTCTATCAAAATGAGTCCGTTTGAGGCACTTTATGGAAGGAAATGTCGTACTCCTTTGAGTTGGAGCGAACCTGAAGATAAGCTAATGTTGGGACCAGATGCTTTACAAGAGATGGAAAGAATTGTTAAACAAATACAAAGAAACATCAAGACAACACAAGAACGCCAGAAGAACTATGTTGATAAGAAAAGAGTACATCGAGAATTTAAAGTGGGGGAACATGTGTATTTGCGTATTAAACCAAAAAAGAGCACACTTTATGCTGGAAGTTGTGCAAAACTAGCTCCTACATATTGTGGACCTTTTGAAGTATTAGAAAGGGTGGGACCAGTGGCTTACAAGTTGGCCTTACCACTCCATGTTAGAGTTCATGATGTGTTTCATGTTTCATTATTAAAAAGGTATGTACATGATGCTTCTCACATTGTTGATTGGAATGTGATATAGGTGGAACCAGAAGGGGAGTTCCTTCCAGAACCGCTTCAAATATTGGAGTGGCAAGAAATTGAATTGAGGAATCGGGCGGTAGCAAGAGTAAAGGTGCAGTGGAAGCACTTTACTGCTAAAGAAGCTACCTGGGAAAGAGAAGCTGAAATGATGGAAAAATATCCAGTTTTGTTTGAAAAAAAAATGAACTCAAGTAGTTAAATAGCAACACCGAGGACGGTGTTTACTTTGAGAGGGGGAATATGTAACACCCCTAGTTTATGTTTTCCTTCAAAGCTAGAAATTTGAACTTTAATCCTAAGGGGAGTGGACCCCAAATGGATAAGTATTTTGTGGATGTAATTAAATATTTAAGTTGAGAAAATGAATAAAATAATTCTGTGCAGATTGACCAAAATGAGAATTATGAGATCACTTGCTAAATCCATGACGATGGATAAAGGCAAATACTTTCCCCAAAAATATTTCAAAAATCCTTGAAAGAATTTATTTCTAAATTAGATTTTGAGGTAAATCTAGTTTCCCCAATGATGTGGAGAGTAGTTGGGGAGATGTAAAAAGCTGGGAAAAGCATAAAGCAGCTTTAAAAAAATCCCTAAAATGGGAAGCCTAGGTAAATAGGAAGAAAAGAATCCTGATATTCTGGACACAGAATTAAAAACATGCTTTGGGGAGCAAAAGCTTAAATAAGATATTCCTGAACAGATTAGTGGTTGGTCTTTTCTGGGAAATGATCTCAGCTCGGGGGTGAGTTCTGGGAGACAGAAGGACTCTAAGGTTGGGAGGTTGCTTAATTGCAAGAGTGGTATGTCTCTAAATTGCCTGATGTTTTTACTTCATGTGGTATAAATTGGCTACATATAATTGTCTGATTTGTATGTTAGACTTGTTAGTTCTACATTCAATAGAATTAATTATAAGGAATTCACCTTTATAATTCTGTATAGTTGCAGAAAAGAAATCTGTAGAAGAGAATCCAGCAGAATCTCTAAACCAGTGTTGGTTTAAATCTGAGGATACATATTCCTCCACAGATAATTTAACTTTAATCTGCTTCTGATTTAATAGAATGAATTTCTGAGTATGTTTATGAGAAAGCAGTATGAGAGTTCCTGTACAAATATTTAAAATAGAAATAGATGAATTGTAATCTAAATTGTGCAGTAAATGGGTAAAATAATACATAAGGAATTTTAGAGTCAATATACCATTCATACATAACCAGAAGCACAATAGAAATTATTCCTGCATATAACAAATTATTTCTATAACAGAATGAAGCAACGATCAAGTAGTGCAGGAAATAAACCACCATAGAAATTGATGGAGAAGTTAATAAAATCGAAGCTAGAATAGTAGAATACAGGTACCTACAACAATTAGCATGAGGCTGCCCATTAATACTTAATACAATGAACAAATCTCTCACCAGAAGCTGAAACTAATATGTGAAAGAAAGCTGAGTGATAAAGACTATTACATCAACTGACTTGATTAGCAGTTAATTCAAGTTATATAAGGAGTTGGTAGAAGTTATTAAAGCATGAGCATAATAGGAATATCTATTTTCACTAGTGACAACATAAAGAGATACAGGAAAATAAAAGGAGGACTAAGATAGCACTGTTCCACTTTTAATAGGAGACAAGAAACTAGTAAGAACCTATTTAACAAGCATGCAACAATTACTAGAAAAACAAATACTCAACCGTGTCTCAAAACTAGGGAAAGCCAGAATGATTCATGAAGAAAATTCTTAATAAGCTAGTTGATATCATCGACCTATCTACTGACCAAATAGCCTATGAGATGTCATTATTGTGTACTGAACATTAGAACATAGACTGAACCACGGATATGAGAAGTAAAAATCATTTCCATGACCATAGGGAATGGTACCTCTGAAATTCTGAAGTGGCTCACTAGCCATAAGTAATTACAGAAGAGGAAATTAAGACTGGAAAAACTATAAAATTCTTCACTCAAATTTAGCATAAAAAGTTTTGAAAAAAAAAAAAACCATTTCCCATAAGTATTAACACAAAGATAGAAATGGTAAGGCTGACCGAAAATATAATGATGTCCACTCGCATGGGTATGAGATAATCGATATAATCTATATATATATATATATATATATATATATATATATATATATATATATATATATATATATATATATATATATATATATTCACCTCTGAAACTCATTGTGACATAATATTTTCATGGGTTTATGACAATCTTACAAAATTTAAATTAATTCGGGAATTTCATAAAATTGTTCACAGTCCCAGTTCGAACATAAATCCTTATTACAGTATAAATTTTGTGGACAGTATAAAACTTAAAGGTCTAGATATACTTCATGTAACAACCACGAACAAGCTAGGTCATGCTTGGACTGAGGTCACGTTGATATCGACCTGAAACCCAAGGTCAACGACGTCAAGCTGAATAAATGAAAAATCCATCAATTATCATTGAGGGAAAACCTGGACGAGATTCGAAAATACCTGCAATACAATTTTAGGGCGACATGAGAGCTCGTTATAACCAGAAAAATTGAGGACCATTCATAATATAATGTGATGAACTCAGCATCACAACAGAAGATTTACCTCTAAAAGTTGAGGGCTCAGCTAACAAGTTCGTCTTGTAGAGCGGCAAAAGAAGTGTGGTGAAAATGCATGTCCCAGGATGAAGTACTTCCAACAAATCGATGGCTTACTTGTGTAGCAGCGTCTTACTGTGAGCCAGGGAAAACTCAGCGAACGAGTCAACGACGGCCATGAAAGACATGAACAACAGGAATTCCTACCCTGCCAAGGTTAATATTAGAGAAAAACCCAACTAGCACTGATATAATAAACCCCAAGTCAAAATAGCAGAACGATAAACCACCAGTGATCATATTTTGGGTGGCTAAGATGGTTATCTTCCAAATTTGAATGATGAGGAATTTAAACCAAACCGAACAACGAACTTCATATACCTGTATGGCGATGAAACGAAAAATGGTGTTGCCAAGGAGCTGGAATGAGCTTAACGCTACGTCTCCCTAGATTGAGCAGTGTGAAAACCTCATAAGTCGATCAAGAGGAACGACAAGCCGAAGAACATCTCCAAATGCAACTTCCAGAGTTAATACAATTTGTTAAACCCAAGGAACAAAACCCGATCTGATACGCAGTATCTCCATCCTCCACTTGTCATCAGATCCATAGAATGCCACGGATCGAAATGGGAAAATTCGAGAACCCTTGCACAATAGTCTAAGCCATAAATGAGAAATCAATTGAAATCGAATTCACTGTACTCACAATAGTATACCAGTACAGGCGTGAGTAATGATCCCATATATCTTACAAATATAAAATTATAAGGGTGCAACGCTTGCGTTTATACATGCACAAACCAGGATGAGAGATCCCCTCTCAGGCCTTAGATCCTCAGAAGACCATGAAACTAAATCGACGCGGAGAACATAACGAACTACCCACTCTCACCACGCTAATTGGAAATTTCCAATGTGACAAGTAAGGACGACGACTTCAATGTCGTCTATTCCCACAAAAATTATGTCATAATGGAAAAATATACGAGATCTCTATGGTGCCAAAGGTACGGTGCATCATCCCATTAAACCATGATCGCAAGGCGAAACTGAACGAATAGAAATGCCCACTAAGAAAGGACATAAATCGAATTAAATTATCAAGCATATTGGATAAATTCGATACCCAGCCAATGTTTTCCAGCTTATGGAAACGTTACAAGGACATAGCAAGAATTGCGTGACATATTCACGATGCATCAATAGGAATAGATAAATGAAATCCAAAAACCTTTATGTGTGGTGAACTTTATAAATATGTGTGGGTGTAATTACTATGAGTATAATACTCAATTTTGGATCCATACAATTATATTCACCATAGGTATATATAGTCGATACATGGATATATAGATATGTACAACATAAGTCACCCCAGCCATTAAGGGAGAAATAAATCAAAGCGAGATAAGGATCCAAGATATACGTGTAAAAATAGGAATTTCTTCCATAGCCTTTCGTACTTATTGGAACTCAATGGTATATCTAAATGGATCTGACAATTAAAAGCACAGTAGTATGGTATGACAAAAATAAAATAAAAAATTGTGCAGTGGTTAAGAGGATGTGTTACAAGACCGAAGTGGAGAAACTTACCTACAACCAAACATAGGTAAAATAAGTATTCACATATCGATAAGTATATAAAATCAAAAAGTATTATAACAAAAATCGAATACATATTAACTGTGTATGAATGGGAGTAAACGTACCCCATATACAATATTTAAATTGGGAAATTCTCTGAAAGGATGAGGAAGGAATTAGCAGTATAAAATGATTTCAACCTTTTTGATAAGAGAATAAAAATGATAAGCTTTAATACGATATTAAATAAATTACCTGGTAATGTATTAGCCAAAGGTTAATGGAAATAGCGCAACGATAACTCTTTATCCATTGCCAACTGAGCGATGAGTTCAAGCTCAGAAAATCGACCCTAAACAATCGATCCATTTGGCAGTGACCTTCCACAAAGAAACAAAATTAAAAAGGGAAGAAACGATAAATCATATGAGGAAATTAGAAGAATGAAATAAAAAGGAAATTTCATCCTTCAACAATAATAATAACTCAAAAATTTAGCTCAGACATGGAATAAGAAATGAAAGTGTTGGATAAATTCCTAAATGTCTGTATCGATTTGATACAAATTAAAAACTTTGAATCAGAGAAATGGCGGAACCATTCTCATCTCTGACTTAATAAGAAAGCTACTAATAATGCAAGCCAAAAACAAAATTAATATTACCTGAGACAAGTCGAGCTTGAATAGGAATGGAATCGAACCTCTCTGTTAAGTTTTTGTGGAAAGAACGATGAAAATGATAACTGGAAAGAGGAATAGAATGGCGTCAAGAGAATTTTATTATCAAAGGAAACCCTAAGACTTGTAGAGATCTCACCGTCCACGTGGTAACATCTGAGAAGAGAGGTGTGGATCGATGCTATGACCTCAGATTTTGGGTAACGTCTGAAATCATAACTGATGAAAACCTTATGAATCGAACGGAAAAGATTCTAATTTAATGTAATAGTACTTGATCACATGGGATCGTGATGGAAAAACAATTAAATATTACCATGTCAATGGTTCAAATCTTATCATATAAATGCAAAAGGGTTGTAATGATACGACTATATTAAATAACACTACGGATTGAACATTCTAATGCATACCAAGGCGCAAACCACTTTAGTGTAACGTAAATGTTAGATCACATACTCAGTTATACAAAGATTCTGGCATTTATGATGAGAATTATCATCGTATAGAATAATTGTAATTAAAATTATAAGGTTCGAACTTAACATAATGTATTGTGAATCGAATTCATAGTTCGTATACAGATGTAATCGTCCTTTCATACATACAAGAGGAGATCTAATGGTTGGTTCACAAATATATATATGTATTGAGATACTTAAGAAAAAGAAATATATACGCAACCTTAGAAATTAAAATATGACAATATAATACTCCAATACAATATATTTTATGAGGGATAAAATACATTTGTGAGATAATATATAATTGTTAATACAAATATGAAATTGTCGAGGGGACAATTATTATGTATAATACCTTTCTTTTACAATTTTAGGAAGATAAAATTTGAAGAAAATGATGTAATTGGATTATGAAAAACATTTGAAACAAGAATTATATTACTATTCGATAAACCTCTTTTTCCTTAGTAATATTAGTACAGTGGTTAAGTATTAATATTATAATTACTTAAGGATGAAGTAGAAGAATTACTAATGAAAAAGGAGAAAATGGAGGAGCGGAAAAGGTGAGAAAACTTAGAAAAAAAAAATGGTGTTAGATGAGAGTCGTTACAATTTCAGATTCTCTTTCTAACTTCAGTAATATTTCAATCAACTTCTAAGCTCTTTGTGCTTCTCCTGAATTAGAAGCTTCACTCTTTGTCCTATGGTCTCATAACACTTTAACCTGGTCCTACAGTTTCTTATCTCTTATGTCCAGATGGAAAAATTTTCAACTGCCTTAGTCAACTCTTAAACACAATTTGTTGTTCGTGGTGTAGAAGTTGTAGCTGTAGGAATGGTTATAAGAGAAACAACATCTAATCGAACCATGGACAACTTTGTAGTCAGCTCCCTTTCTTTGATCATCTTCTCCATCTAAGTCTCCATATTTATTATTTGTGCATTTTGCTCCAAATGACGTTCATCATGTTATTCTTTTGGGTTTTTGTCTCCTCAATATCTTTGTTAAGAGGATCTTTAGTGGCTGATAGCTTGAGTTGTTTTATAGATGTTGCTATGTCAACATTCTTCTTCTGAACTATCTCCTCTGCAACCTTCATATTTGAGGGATCGTATCCTATATTAACCACTAAATCTTGTAAGGATTTAATGCTTGTATCCTTAGCAAGAGAAGAAATCTTCTCCATTTTTAACTCTGGCTGGATATTTGACAAGGAAAAATACAATTTGGAAAGATTTATGGCATTATTAGCCAGAGTTGTACAAATTATTTCACCTGTCTTCTTCTGCATCTCCATTTCATCAATGGGATGGATATCCTTTATTTAAAATTCAAAGGTTGTATTCTTGTAGTTGGATGATGAGTTTGGTTGTGGAATTTGGCCCTTAAGGAAGGCCATCTACATCTTACCCTTCTCTGAATCAAATACTAACATCTACCTTCTTTGAGAATTGGAAGTATGTTTCTAGAATTGGGCATAGGTGTTGTTAACAATGGAAAATCATAAAAGTAAAGACGAAATTATTTAATGTCAGAAGGAAGGATTTAAAGGGCTGAGAGACATTAGCGAATCTATAAACTATTTAAAAATCTCTAAGTTCTGAGGAAAAATCAAATTTGAGCAAATCATAAATGCTTTTACGCGAAAAATCCTTCGATAAGAGTGCCTTTGTGCACCTTTTCACCTAAAAAACCTGCAATCCTGGGAGTGGCATAAATCACTTTCTGGGACAACAAAATTCACACTCCAGGACATTGATTCGACACTTTAAGTTGCCTAAGGATAGCCACCCAAGCCTCCTTAGGACATCAAGGGGGCACACAATGGAATAAATGTGGCACACAATGGAATAATCCCCCTCTTTGGGGTCACCATCCACAATGTACCAAGAGAGGGAAGGAGGATTTTAATTCTCCTATAAAAGGCCACCAAGAGATGAACGACTTGAGAGCACATTGTTATGCTAGCCATAATTGCCCCAAGCAATACCAGCAGTGTGCGATCTGGAGAAGAGATAGACTCGGTCAAGTTACCGATTATTTTCAAGCTCCGAGTATATGACACCCATAGATTTTCCATGGTATACGTGATTGGTGTAGATTATTTATAGGAAACCAAACTCAATTATTATTCATCTTATTGGTTAGTGGAATAAATAAACAATGTCTTTAGACACCATCACTTCCCTTGGTGTGTGTGATACTAGCAAATTCTCCACCCAACATTAATGAAAAATAAATATTCTTATGATAACAAAGTGTGTAAGACCATGTTGAATATAATATCATGTTAATGGCTAAACAAAGTGAATGTTTAAAAATGGGAAAAAAAATTATTACTAAAAATAGAAATTAAAAGAAAAAAAATTCGAATTTTTTTACTAAAAATCAATATTAGAGAAAAAAATACTTGATTTTAGATTTAAAGAAAAATCCAATAGAACAATGTGTAGTCTCAGAATGACACAATTTCACTCGGAAAAATAACAGAAATTTCGACAAGATTTTGAGAAAATATGGTAGACATTTTTTAAAATGGAGGTTACGACCATCAAGTTTCAGGATTTTTGTTTCCCAAGGGGTTCTTGATGTTTCTAAATATATTTTTACCATTAAAAACATATTTAAACATTGCAAAAATTGATTTTCTTGATTTATCAAGGTATTTTATCGAATCATGTCTCTAAGTAAGGTTTGAATTTAGGTAACAACGATTCTACCCAACCATCCCTCATAACCCCAATTGATATATTATTAATAATATTTATAATGTTATTAACATTATTATATTAATAATAATATTATTACAATTAAAAATAATTGATATTAATAATATTATTAATACCAGCATAGATCCATGTTTAATTATGTATCTCCCAATCATTGGAAGGTATCCAATGTATGAAGATACAAACCTCTCTATGAGTGAAAAACTAGACGAAAAGATTGCACCTTGAAATGTTCCTCCCTATGACCTCCTAGTAGATCCATAATTAATATGGATTCCATAATTAATGTGGATCTGTCTTGGTTTTGAGAAATACATTAATAAAATGTTTTAACTATAATGTTTTCACTTGTTTTATATAATATGTAAATATTTGATATCGAAATATTTTATATATGATCCACAATCGCCATATTAAAATGTTTTTTTTTTTTTTTGTAATCTTGGTACTACCTTTAATTTTTCTCTTTCTTGCTCTTTTTTTTTCTTTTTTACTCAATCTTCAACAACATGTTCAAATGCATCACCCCGATCGGGAAAGGGAATTGAACCTGTGATGAGTGCTATAACAGGCCGCCTCATCACCATTTAACCAAGACCCCATAGACATCGCCATATTAAAATGTTAGTACATGGGATTTTATAAAAAAAAAATAGAAAACATCCTCTCTCTCTCTCTCTCTCTCTCTCTCTCTCTCTCTCTCTCTCTATATATATATATATATATATATATATATATATATATATATATATATATATATGTATATCTATATATATACTCTTTCTATGCATACATTGAATTATTCTTATTATTAAATATTAATAATTTTTTAAAATATTGAAGGAAGTGCAAATCTTTTTTTAAATTGAATTAGAAAGTTGATATTAATGGAATAAGAGCTCTCTCTCTCTCTCTCTCTTAAACTTTATGTATCAAATCCATATTAATGATGAAATTAATTACATATCTACATTATAATGGGAAGTGAAATACATGATTTTTTTTTAATTCAAATTACTTTATTTTTTATGATGATGATGATGATTAATGTTCACTAAGACCAATGTAGGCTATCATCCCTTAAGAAGGTAAGAGATAAATTTTGACTCTTAACATTTTATGTCTATGATGATCATAAAAGTAGAGAAATAAATACTCCAAGATTTAACAAGTGAAGAAGGTTGAAGGTGTTGAAAATGTTTTGAAAATGATAATAGACTAAGAGGTAAACAATCTAAATGAAATTTCTTTTCATATTCAACCCTCTTACTATGGCAAAGGTGACAAATTATTTCTTCCTAGGTTGTTTTGAGAATAGACCAACATCCAGTGTAACACCCCTAGTTTTATGTTTTTCAAGTAAGACAATTGAACTTCGGTGAGTGGACCCCAATGGATAATTATTGTGTGGATGTAATTAATTAATTATTTATGAAAAATAAATAAAATATTTTCTGTGCACTATGACCAAATGAGATTTTTGAGATAACTTGCCAAATCCATGAGGTCTAGAAAGAGGCTAAGACTTTCCCCAAAAATCTTTCAAAAAGCCTTGAAAGAAATTATTTCTAATTTAGATTTTTGAGGAAAAATCTAAATTTCCCCAATGATGAGGAAAGTAGTTGGGAAGAGGCAAAAAGCTGGAAAAGCAGAAAGTAGCTTTAAAGTCCCTAAGTAAGGGAAGCCTAGGCAAACAAGAATAAAAGCATCCTATAATTCTAGACGCAGAATTAGAAACAATATTTGGGGAGAGCATAAGATTAAATAAGCTACTCCAGAACAAATTGGGGTTGGTCTGTTCCTAGAGGGGATCTCAGCTCGGGGGTGAGACTTGGAGACAAAGGAACTCTAAGGTTGGGAGGACTGGTCATTAGAAGAAGTGGTATGCACATCCAATTTATAATATGATAACACTAGTTTTATGGTGTTTATTTATACTAAATTAAATAGTGTTAAGTTCAGGTTATGAATATTAGATTCCTCACATTTAACAAATTCTGTTAGAGGGTGAAATCCTCTAAAATCTGTATAGTTGTAGGAATAAAAATCTGTGAGAAAATATCAATTAGAATTTCTAAACTAATAGTAGTTTAAATATGAAGATTTATGCTATTCCCACAGAAGATTGAATTTTGTAATCTTAATTTGCTTCTAGTATATAAATTTAGGTACAGGAAAAGAAATTAAAGTTCTAGTAACAAGGCATAAAACAGAAAATTCTGTCTAATTATGTATAAGAAGAAAGTAATGGATTTCCGGAAAATAAATTATTATTCTATCTTCAAGAGCAAGTATAAAGAAAAGAAAAAAATACTTGGGGACTGAAATCCAGAATTTTTACTAATTAGGACGGCAAGAACATAATAGGAATTTAGGTATTTTTGCATGTTGATTATCTTTCTAAGTGCTAGATAAGATATTAATTCATTGCAAATGATCTGCATGTAGAATATGTATAAACATTTAGTCTAATCCAAAATGACAATTCCAACTTCTGTGATAAGTCATAAAATATTAATAGTTTAATTAAACTATATCTATACTAGCAGATCTCTACAACTTTAAACCAAAATGAGTTTTAAATATTCTCTTGAATAGGGATAGTGTTATTTATGATAACTACCAAAATGAAATTATAAAATGAACAATGAGGTAACTGAAGGAAATGAAGAGTACATTATAAATTGTAACTGTTAACTCAGATACCGAAGTTAAAAAAAAAAATCTTGTGTAATGTGGTAAATAAATATGAACAGAACACTTAAGAAAACTCTGTTTAGGGAAATATAGAGAGATATAGGAAATTATTATGGTTGATATTTTTCATATCCAAATAAAATTCTGAATAGACGAGTATCAATATCAAGAGATACTCATATACACTACACTTACTAAGTCCCATTGCGGAATTCATATTCATTGTCATTTAAGACGAAAAATCAATGAACTCCGGAAAATACACAGTACCGATAATTACATCTGTATGAATAGTCCTACTTCTACAAAAAAAAATGTATAAAAACTTAGTATATTACAAGAGGATGACATTTTAGAAATTCATGAAGAATGGTGTTAGAAACCATGTCCGTTATAAGGTTTAGTGACAAAATGTAAGCCAGGAAAAGGGGTCTATCATTATACAAGAAAATTTTCAGTTCATATGCATATTTTGGTACTGGGGAAAACTACGACAGAGCCATATAATATCGGCTTCTGAGTAAATAATATGCCAAGAGTAATATAAATGTTTAAATTACAAATTTGAAGAATATAATGGTAACTCCATTATAAACTGAGTAATCATACTCGTTGAGGAATATACAAAAGAAAAATGACCTGTATAGAGAGAGATTGAGCTAATTCCATGAAGTGAAAAAGCTCAAATTTACCACAGTATAAATTTAACTTCGATGATGAGAGGCAAAGAAATTAAAGTTTACTTGTAACAATTCATTTAACATCGAGTTAGGAAAAATACAACAAACCAAAATAAATGAAAACTCCTTATACAATAAGCTAAAGCGAAATATTGTTCACATGTGCGAATCGAGATATATTGAAGCTCAGATTCATATCAGAATCTGAGTCGCAATCCTTTAAGCTAGCAAAGAGAAATTTTTACAAATCAAATGCCCATAATATTAGTCATACACAAAGAACAAATTCTAAATTACCCAATAAAAAGGGAAAAATGATATGCGTGGATGAACGATTCCATAATACCAGTTGTGAGTTCAATTAAAAACAAAAAATACCAAACGGTATAGAGATTAGGAAAACAAAAATTGGGATTCTTGACGCTGGGGTTCTCTAAACCTTCGATATGCTTGAACAAGGATAGAAATTGCCCAAGTACGCTTAAGGAAATTTACCATAACGACTATATAAAAATACAACAGAATTAATAAGGGGGAATATTTTTATTCATTGTATATCTAGAATAGAGGCTCTTCTTAAATGCATTATCAAACACAAAAGAATGCCATACAGACTATATGTATGAAGCTAGGGTGAAGTTCAATTTTTAATTAACAATAACATTCTTACCGAATGGAGTAGTCTCATCCAAAGAAAGTCGTGGATGAACCCTTGCCAAGAACTCATTGTCACATTGCAGAGGTAGGTTGATGGAATGGAAAAGCGAAACCAAAGAAATGAAAATGGAGGCAAATGAATTATCACTACTCTGATCTCTTACATTAAATATCAAATGAATTTCTAAAACCCTAACATCATCTAACCCTACAGGTGTAAAATTTGGATGAAGTCGTCTGACCTAATACAATGAAATCGATACAAATAAATGTGGAGGACTGTTGGTAAAAATTTTATACGGCTATAATTAATACCATTCTACGAATGAAATCCCTAAAATCTACTGGATCAGTATGCTGGAAAAATCGAGAAAGGGAGTAGTTGAGAAACGTTGTGTGTGAGATACATGTTAATAAAACTCTCTGTTGTCAAAATCGTATATACTAACTTTAACTGCTTCAGTACAAAAATATCAAGTTGCCCGAGATTCGATAAGATCGACAATTAAAATTTTACATACCTCAAAGAAATAACCATACGGATGTATAACTTCAACACCACGCTTTGAATGTCATTGTACACCAGGCTATGAGGTAGTCGAGGCTCATTAATGGTTAGTACATCAAATTTCACGAGAAGTGACTTATTAAGGATGCGCCAAGATTAAGTTCTGGGAATAAGAGTATTTGCACAATAATATAATAACCATGTTGAAAACCCCATATATATGATATTATGGGGGGGTTAATTAAAACCAGGCTCATTCTAAATTAGGTATAAAAATAATGTATAAAATTTAATATATCTCGGCTCATATATCCAATCGTGGCATAACATAAATGCCCTACAGTGGCCAACGAGAATGATATATATAATATTTCATCGATACAATATTTTTCTATCATAGAAGTTGTGTGGAAAAATAATTAAGGTACTAGGATGTGAATTATATTAAACTATATGAAATAGGAATTAGATAAATATATGAGTTGAGGAAATAAAAACATTTTAAGTATATGGTATAATGGTAGAAATACCATAAAATTTTATGCAAACTTTATGATAAGGGAAATTTTAAATAAATTCAATTAGGATGAAAACAATTATCATGTATGTATAGGTACTTATGTGTAGTCTCCTCAATATAATAAATGTTAGGTTGAGGTAAGAATTCTCAACGTTAGGGAATGTTAATATTATAGAATTCTATTGTAACATCATGTATATAGAGATATATACATTTGCTAAGCGCAAGTTAATTATATTATTTATCTAAAGATCAAAATTAGAAAATGCAAGTGGAAAAAAATTAAAAAATTGATGGGGAAAAGTGAGGTATATTACAAATGGTATCAGAGCTCATGCTAGAAAAACTAGGCTGTTGTTGTGCTCACTGTATAAATTAAATTATTTTTTGAATTTTTTTTTTTAACTGATGTTGGTTTGTTTTAGTGTACAAAGGTACTGAAACTAAAAAGTCAATGGCTGAAGGAGATGAAATTTATGTTGATCTGGGTGATGGAGATAACACGCCAGATCCAAATGCTCCTTTGATGGCTGTGTTTCATAGGTTGCAACGGGATATGGCTGAGCTAAGAAGCGAGAACGGTAGGCTTTCATTAGCCAGTGAGGAGCAAGAAAAGCTGATAAGAGAACTGACCTCGCGGAACAGCCAAGAAGGTGAAGGTTTCGGAAAGAGGAGGAAAGGCAAGTTATCAGATGATTCTGAGGAAGATGACACTACTACACATCAATCTAGATAGAAGAAGGAATTACAGGGTGAGTTTTGAAAAATTAAACCTCCCTCCTATGATGGAGAGAAGGAGGAAGATGCTGAGGCATGGCTATTGAATATGATTAAGTATTTTCAGATCTAAGAATATGAAAGAAATCTGAAGGCCGGATTAGCTATCTACCATTTGCAAGGTAAGGCTACCTTGTGGTGGGAGGAGACAAAAATAGTTCATGCCATTGATGGAAAAACAGTGACTTGGGAAGATTTCCAAGTCAAGTTTAAAAACCGCTATTTGAACGAACGCTATTATGATGATAAAGCAAAGGAGTTCCATGAACTCAGATTGGGACAACTCACCATAGATGAGTTTGTCACCAAGTTTAAAAATATTTTAAGGAATGTTCCTTATATTCGTGAAGAGAAAGCAAAGGTACAAAGGTTTTTGAACTATTTGCCTACTATGTACAAGGAGAAAATAGAGTTCGATAATCCAAAAAATATGGACGAAGTGGTGAGGAAAGCTAGATTATGCTACCAGCAGTTTAAAGGAAAGAGTGAACATGGGAAAAGCTAGATAAACAAGGGTGAATTCAAAGGTAAGAAACAGAAACCAACTTACTTGAAGAACTTTAGTAGGGATCATAAGCGGAAGAAATTTAACAAACCAAAGGAAATTCAAACTCCTCAGTCCCAATTTGGTACAAAACAAATAGATGGAGATAATAAGAAGGAAGGAACAATTAAAATGTGGGAGCCTTTGAAATGTTGGGGTTGCAGAGAACCTCATCTGTTGAGGAACCATCCACACCGAAATAGTCAGATGGTTATGAGAGATAGAGAAGCTACCACAGTGAATGATATAGCAAGGAACATACCCAATATCAATGCAACCTTGGAGAACCGACAAGCAGAACACCAGTCTACCATGGTAAAGATGGAAGGTAAGATTTTTGACCAATCTGTTACAGTTTTAATTGATCCGGGTGCTTCTTTGACTTACATTAGTCCGCAAGTTATAGATAAATGCAATCTCAAAACTGAAAAATTTCAACAGTCTTGGTTGGTTCATTTATCCACTGGCACCAAATGAAAATTAACTCATAAGTTACCTCAAACAGCAATTAAATTAAATTATTTTCAAACAGAAGTAAATTTAAACATTCTGCCCTTAGGCTCATACGATTTGCTGATAGGAATGGACTGGCTAGAAAAAGGAAAGGCTATGATGAACTGTTGGGATACAACTCTACATTGCATAGATGAGGAAGGGATACCCTTTATACTCAAAGGAAAACCAAAACCAATCTCTGTAAATCAAATATCTGCCCTTCAGCTAAAAAGAATAGCTAGGAAAGGATATCAAGTATATGTTGTACATGTGGAAGAATTAGGACAACAATCTGAAGAAAACCTGCTAGACACTTTGCGAGTGCTAAGAGAATTTAAGGAAGTTTTTCTAGATGAGATTCATCATCTTCCCCCCAAAAGAGAGATTGACTTTTCAATCGATTTGGTGCCAGGAGCAACACCCATTTCTAGAGCCCTTACCGGATGAGCCCCCCTGAACTTATGGAGTTAAAAATGCAATTACAAGAATTGTTGGATAAAGGTTACATCAGACCGAGTGTATCCCCTTGGGGAGCACCGGTGTTGTTCGTGAAAAAGAAGGATGGAACCTTTAGAATGTGCATTGACTATCGTCAACTGAATAAGTTGACAATAAAAAATAGGTACCCATTGCCCAGAATAGATGACCTTTTTGATCAGGTGAGAGGGGCTTCAGTATTTTCTAAGATTGATTTGAGGACTGGTTATCACCAACTCAGAATTAAGGAGGAAGATATCAGTAAAACATATTTTCGAACCAGGTATGGTCACTACGAATTTGTATTCCTACCTTTTGGTTTGACAAATAGCCCTGCCACTTTTATGTGCTTAATGAACAACGTTTTGAACAAATAATTAGATAAATTCATACTAGTTTTCATAGACGATATTCTAGTCTATTAAAAAAGTGAGGAAGAGCACGAAGAACACTTAAGGATAGTTTTAAAAACTTTGAAAGAAAACTAGTTATATGCCAAATTCAGTAAATGTGAATTTTATAAAGACAAGATTCAATATTTGGGGCATATCATTTCTGAACAAGGACTGGCTGTCGACCCTGAGAAAATAAAGGCTATTAGAGAATGGTCGGTGCCGACTGATGTTTTAGCCGTAAGGTGATTTATGGGGATTGCAAGGTATTATCGAAGGTTTGTAGAAATATTTTCTGCAATTGCATACCCCATAACTTCACTACAAAGGAAATGTACGAAATTTGAGTGGACTGAAAAATGCCAACAGAGCCTTGAACAACTAAAATTAAAACTTACTACAGCCCCTATATTGAAAATTGCAGATCGTGACAAAGAGTTTGTTGTGTGTACGGATGCATGTAGAGAGGGATTGGGAGGAGCTCTGTTGCAAGAAAATTCTGTGATTGCATGTGAATCTAGAAAACTTCAGAAACATGAACAGAATTAAAGTGTATATGATCTGGAATTGGCTGCTGTAATTCATGCCTTGAAGATGTGGTGACACTATCTTATTGGAAAAAAATTTACATTGATGACAGATCATATTAGTCTAAAGTATTTATTTTCTCAAACCGATTTGAATGCTCGACAAGCCAAATGACTGTCTTTTCTGAGTGAATTTGATATGGACATAAAACATATCAAATGGAAAGAAAACAAAATTATTGATGCTCTAAGCAGAAATGCTTGCCAAAACATAAACAGCATTGGGAGTAGTGCTAGTTTTGACTTAGCATAACTAGTTAAAAAGGTAGAAGATCAAGATCCAAACTATGAGAATCTACAAGTGAAAATGCTAAAAAAAGAAATGGCTGAATACACTCAAAACTAGAAAGGGTTGATCTGCTATAGAAACAGATTGTACATCCCCAATGTGGATTCTTTGAAAAAATAAATCCTAGATGAATATCATAAACAACCATATTCAGGACATCCTGGATACCAGAAAATGCTTACAGCCTTGAAAAAGAAATTTTTTTGGCCAGGAATGAAAAATGATGTAGTAAACTATTTAGCTAGATGCATGGAATGTCAACTGGTCAAAGTTGAACATCAGCATCCAGCTGGTCTTTTAAATCCTTTGCCAATTGCAGAATGGAAATGGGACACTATTTCTATAGATTTTATAACCGGGTTACCCAAAAAAAAGTATCAGCATGACTCAGTGATGGTAGTGGTAGATACTTTAATGAAGGCTGCACACTTCATACCTGTAAAATCTACTTTTGGGACAACCCAAGTAGCAAATGTGTTCCTAAAAGAAATAGTAAGGCTACATGGAGTCCTAAAGATGATTATTTCTGATAGAGACGCTAAGTTGGCAGCCGCCTTTCGGAAAGGTCTGTTTGGTGGCATGGGCACTAAATTGAATTTTAGTACTACTTATCACCCTCAAACGGATGGTCAAAAAGAGAGAACAAATCAGATTTTGGAGGATATGTTGAGAATGTATGTGATGGATAGGCCATCAAAATGGGAAGACTACTTGCATTTAGTCGAATTTGCTTACAACAGCAGCTATCAATGCTCCATCAAAATGAGTCCATTTGAAGCACTCTACGGAAGAAAGTGTCGTACTCCTTTAAGTTGGAACCAACCTGAATATAAGCTAATATTAGGGCCAGATACTCTACAATAAATGGAAAGGATTGTCAAACAAATACAGAGGAACATCAAGACAACACAAGATCGACAGAAAAGCTATGCTGATAAGAAGAGAGTGCATCGAGAGTTCAAAGTGGGTGATCATGTGTATCTGCGTATTAAACAGAACACACTTTATGCTGGAAGTTGTGCAAAATGTCTCCTAGATATTGTGGGCCTTTTGAGGTGTTAGAAAGGGTGGGACCAGTGGGTTATAAGCTTGCCTTACCTCCCCATGTTCAATTTCATGATGTGTTTCATGTTTCATTATTAAAAATATATGTACATGATGCTTCTCACATTGTTGATTAGAATGTGATACAGGTGGAACCAAAAAGGGAGTTCCTTCCAGAGCCGTTTCAAATATTAGAGTAGCAAGGAATTTAATTGAGAAATCGAACAGTAGCCAGAGTAAAGGTACAATGGAAGCACACTTTACTGCTGAAGAAGCTACGTGGGAAAGAGAAACTAATATGATGGAAAAATACATGTATCTAATTTCAAAATAAACTCTAGTAGTTAGTTGTTAACACCGAAGATGGTGTTTGTTTTCAGAGGGGGAATATGTAACACCCCTAGTTTTATGTTCTTCAAGTTAGAAAATTGAACTTCAGTCCAAAGGGGAGTGGACCCCAATGGATAATTATTGTGTGGATGTAATTAATTAATTATTTATGAAAAATAAATAAAATATTTTCTGTGCACTATGACCAAATGAGATTTTTGAGATCACTTGCCAAATCCATGAGGTATGGAAATAGGCTAAGAATTTCCCCAAAAATATTTCAAAAAGCCTTGAAAGAAATTATTTCTAATTTGGATTTTTGCAGATAAATCTAAATTTCCCCAATGATGAGGAAAGTAGTTGGGAAGAGGTAAAAAGGTGGAAAAGCATAAAGCAGCTTTAAAGTCTCTAAATAAGGGAAGCCTAGGCAAACAGGAATAAAAGCATCCTGTAATTTTGGACGCAAAATTAGAAACAGGCTTTGGGGAGAGAATAAGCTTAAATAAGCTACTCAAGAACAGATTGGGATTGGTCTGTTCTTGGAGGGGATCTCAGCTTGGGGGTGAGTTTTGGAGACAAAGGAACTCTAAGGTTGGGAGGACTGGTCATTAGAAGCAGTGGTATGCACATCCAATTTATAATATGCTAACTCTAGTTTTATGGTGTTTATTTATTCTGAATTAAACAGTGTTAAGTTCAGGTTATGAATATTAGATTCCTCACATTTAACAGATTTTGTTAGAGGGTAAAATCCTCTAAAATCTGTATAGTTGTAGGAATAAAAATCTGTGAGAAAATATCAATAAGAATTTTTAAACTAATAGTAGTTTAAATATGAATATATATGCTATTCCCATAGAAGATTGAATTTTGTAATCTTAATCTGCTTCTAGTATATAAATTTAGGTACAGGAAAAGAAATTAAAGTTTCAGTAACAGGGGATAAAACAAAAAAATTTGTCTAATTATATATAAGAAGAAAGTAGTAGATTTCTGGAAAATAAATTATTATTCTATCTTCAAGAGAAAGTATAAAGAAAAAAAAAAAACTTGAGGACTGAAATCCAAAATTTTTACTAATTAGGATGGAAAAAACATAATAGGAATTTAGTTATTTTTGCATGCTGATTATCTTTCTAAGTGCTAAATAAGATATTAATTCATTGCAAATGATCTGCATGTAGAATATGTATAAACATTTAGTTTAATCCAAAATGACAATTACTACTTGTGTGATAAGTCATAAAATATTAATAGTTTAATTAAACCATATCTATACTAGCAGATTTGTACAACTTTAAACCAAAATGAGTTTTAAATATTCTCTTGAATAGGGATAGTGTTATTTATCATAACTACCAAAATGAAATTATCAAATGAACAATGAGGTAACTGAAGGAAATGAAGAGTACATTATAAATTGTAACTGTTAACTCAGATACCGAAGTTAACAAAAAAAAATCTTGTGTAATGTGGTAAATAAATCTGAACAAAAATCTTAAGAAAACCTTGTTTAGAGCAATATAGAGAGCTATAGGAAATTATTATGGTTGATATTTTTCATATCCAAATAAAATTCTGAATAGACGAGTATCAATATCAAGAGATACTCATATACACTGCACTTACTAAGTCCCATTGCGGAATTTATATTCATTGTCATTTAAGACGAAAAATCAATGAACTCAGGAAAATACATAGTACTGATACTTACATCTGTATGAATAGTCCTACTTCTACAAATAAAAATGTATAAAAACTTAGAATATTACAAGAGGATGACATTTTAGAAATCCATGAAGAATGGTGTTAGAAACCATGTTCATTATAAAGTCTAGTGACAAAATGTAAGCCAGGAAAAAGGGTCTATCATTATACAAGAAACTTTTCAGTTCATATGCATATTTTGGTACTAGGGAAAACTACGACAGAGCCATATAATATCGGCTTCTGAGTAAATAATATGCCAAGAGTAATATAAATGTTTAAATTACAAATTTGAAGAATATATTGGTAACTCCATTATAAACTGCGTAATCATACTCAGTGAGGAATATACAAAAGAAAATCGACTTGTATAGAGAGAGATTCACTTAATTCCATGAAGTGAAAAAGCTCAAATTTACCACAGTATAACTTTTATGTCAATGATGAGAGGCAAAGAAATTAACGTTTATTTGTAAGAATTCATTTAACGTCGAGTTAGGGCAAATACAACAAACCGAAATGAACGAAAACTCGTTATACAATAAGCTAAAGTGAAATATTGTTCACATGTGCGAATCGAGATATATTGAAGCTCGGATTCATATCAAAATCTGAGTCGCAATCCTTTAAGGTAGCGAGGAAATTTTTTTAGAAATTCCCATAATATTAGTCCTACACAGAGAACGAATTCTAAATTACCCAATAAAAATGGAAAAATGATATGCGTGGATGAACGATTCCATAATACCAGCTGTGAGTTCAATTAAAAACAAAAATTACTAAACTGTATACAGATTAGAAAAACAAAAATTGGGGTTCTTGACGCTGGGGTTCTCTCAACCTTCGATACGCTTGAACGACGATAGAAATTGCCCAAGTAATGTATAAAATTTAATATATCTCGACTCATATATCCAATCATGGCATAACATAAATGCCCTATAGTGGCCAACGATAATGATATATATAACATTTCATCGATATAGTATTCATAAATCATAAAAGTTGTGTGGAAAAATAATTAAGGTATTGGGATTTGAATTATATTAAACTATATGAAATGGGAGTTAGATAAATATATGAGTTGAGAAAATAAAAACATATTAAGTATATGGTATAATGGTAGAAATACGATAAACTCTAATGAAAACTTTATGATAAGGGAAATTTTAAATAAATTCAATTAGGATGCAAACCATTATCATGTATGTATAGGTACTTATGTGTAGTCTCCTCAATATAATAAATGTTAGGTTGAGGTAAGAATTATCAATGTTAGAGAATGTTAAGATTATAGAAGTCTATTGTAAAATCATGTATATAGAGATATATACATTTGCTAAGCGCAAGTTAATTATATTATTTATCTAAAGATCAAAATTAGAAAATGCAAGTGAAAAAAAATAAAAAAAATTGATGGGAAAAGTGAGTTATATTACATCCACTTTCATTCCAAAGTGCATGAGAATTAGTTCTTACCTTTGCTTATTTTGGTTAGAAACGGTTTGGTTGATCTCCACCTTATAATACCTTAGCTTCCTTTTCCCCTCTAGGTCCTTATCATCCCACAACTTATCCTTAAATTTGGAGGTAATTATAATTTTAATATTATCGTTATTTTCTTACAACATATCATATCCTCCTTTATCCCATAGTAGTCCAGCGAGGACTAGGTATCATCTACATCTTCCTCCACTCATATACTGCAACAAGACACCTCACATACATGACTATATGGATATAGTGTAACCCTATGCCTCACATACATATAAAATAACAACCGTGTCAAGAATCTCAAAGAGGAACATTGTTTTACTCCAAATCCATATATAATAAATTTTCTATCCTCCAATAATCTTTTTCACAATGCTATAATTCTAGTTGAGCTCATGATGACTATAAAATTATGTTATTTAATATGCACATTTAAATATTTTATTATAATTGTGTGACACACACATCAAACTAAACATAGAATGAATTACACATCATGCAATATATACATAATGGAAATTGAAATATTTTATTTATGATGGGCATTATTTTATTTTATTTTATTATTGTTTTTCAATGTGTTAATATAGTTATTACTTTATTATTTTTAAATATAATATTATGTGACAAGGTCTTCCTTATACTAATTTATAGTGCACTATTAATATATTTTTATTAACTAGTTATATCACATTCAAAAAAAAAATTTCATCTCTTCAATTTTATTTTTTAATTCTTTTCTTTTAACTTTTAATCAATCTTGAGGATATCACATTATATATAGTATTTAAAAATATAAATATTAACAACATAATATTATAGTATGAATGTGAATATCTAAACACTCATATTTTTTTTTAATTAAATTATTTTATAAGATAAATATATAGATGTAAACTTCCAAATATAATAGAAAATTTATAATTAAATCATGGGAATGATTTTTTTTAATTACATTATTTTATAAAATAAATGTAATCGGCCATTTACAATTAAATAATGATCACCTTATGAAAATATTGAAGTGAATGATATTTTATGATAATGGAGAAAAATATTTGAAAATTTTATTTCAAACAAATCACATAAAATTTATATTTAAACTATTTTATAAAATTAATGTAATAGGTCATTTATAATTAAATAATGATCACTTTATGCAAATATTGAAATGAATGATATTTTATGATAATAGAGAAAAATATTTCAAAATTTTATTTCAAACAAATCAATTAAAATTTATATTTAATAACTTGGAACCATCTATTAATTATGTGTTAAAAAAAAATTAAAATCATATTTAAAAATTATACCAAAATTTGAATTACCATATAAATCAAAACTCATATTTATCTTTAATAAATTGAAATCATTTACTCGCAACAAACTATTCCTACCGAATAAAATACAAAAAATATAATTACCTAATAATTCAATACCTATTAATATAATACTAAGAATTTAAGTTACCATGTTTAAGAAAGAAATATTATTGTGTCATGTTTAATAATGAAGCAAAAACCCAATTTAAATATTGAATTACTTAAAAGGCTACAATAAAATTCATTAGAGGTGAAAGAAAAATAAATTAAGCTGACAAAACAGTTAAGCAAAACTAATGGACCCATTAGTCGTCAAGTTCTGTACAATTGATTTATAATAAAAGCTAAAATTCGTTATATCATACATAAAGACATGTATTGCATGGCCTCTGATATCTGCAAAAGGTGGCGGTGTGTCGAACAGTCTTGCGAGCGGTGAAATACGAGGCTGATTGGTGGTTTCAGGGGTTAAAGATTTTGTTGCCGCATTCGCATTTCCACACCACGGGATAGTAATCCTCTACACGTTCTTGAATGCACTGCAGTTTTGGAGTGATGGCGCACTGCACAGGTTTACAAGGGTTGCACGCCCCGCATTTCTTGACACATGATGGCGGCCCGGAGCCACTAGTAACCTCGCTTCTACCCTCTCCCAGCACCTGTAACAGCCGTTTATATCATTCAATTGTACAACAATATCTTCTATCCAATCCAATGCACATTTACATAATATATTGTGTATTTAATATCAAATATTACTAATAAAACATGGATTCAGAAACGAAAGATTACAAAAAAAAGCGGGGCCACTACGTTCCGACGAAGACGTGGTTTGTTTATCATTAATTTCTCTCCCAACGATCTCTGCATTATCAGCCAACTAAAAGGGTTACTGTATCATATTAGTGTTTTTGCAGGCATGTGAGAAAATAGTCTGTGCAAAATAAATTGAATAGCCAATCATTTTTTTTATGTAAAGTAAAGTACACACCCCTAAAGCTCAACAATATTATTAAAACACAAACGAGGATCTTCGTTCTGGCATAACGTGAAAATCCAGTTTCCATAACCGTGTGTTGTTTTATGTCAGCAGAAACCTCTTCCAATAACGTACTCTCTCACAGGTTTCTCTCACAAAAATCTAAGAGAAATTGTGGAGGAGAGTTTGCTATTCTCAATATTCAAGAGACTTAAATAGATTGGATAAAAAGAACATAAACAATAAATGACACTCCAGTCAACTGAAGTAAACTTGAAATAACTATAACACCTTGCAAACACTGTATGACACCTAACCATAGAAAAAAATGTAATGGCACCTAACAACGAATCAGTTAGATAATATCTCAACTCACCAGGCAGATATCTCTTTGAATAACATATTCTCCCCGGCAATAACATATTCTCCCCGGCAAAATCTCTTCGTATACTGTATTCTGCCTTGCTGTGTCTCCGAATATTGTATATATATATTGAATCTGAAGAGCTACGATGCTAATAATAAAGGGAAAAGAAAAAGGATAAAATGAAAAATAACGCATAAAGCATATATCCCAGTCATAATATTTAACCTTTAGATTGATCTAAAGGGATTGAAAAATAAAAATATAATAAAGGAAAAGTAGAAACTTATAATAAGTATAAGTAGATTGAAAGATAAAAGGTAAATTATAAAAGAAAAATAAAATGTAAATCAAATTATTAAAAAACAAATTAATGCATAGACACAAAATCTAAATAGTTAATGACCATTTATTATTTTGGAACAAGTTATTAATATTACTAACTTTTTCTTGTCTTTTCCTTTTAGGATTAAGGGAAATTAAAGAAAGAAAATAAAGCTTCAAGAAAATATTTTAAAAAACAACCTATAAACATATAAAGGAAATCAATAATGAAAATTTAATATCATTTGGAAAAAAAATTATTTATATTTTTAGATTTGTCTTGTCTTTACCTTTTTAAGATAATGAAAAATTAAGAGCTACAATGCAAATAAAAAGAAAAATAAAACATAAAGCAAATAACAGAAAAATTACACATAAACATACAACACAAATCAATAATGAAAATTTACTACCATTTAGAAAAAAAATTATTAATATTTCTAGGTTTTTCTTGTCTTTTCCCTTTCCATTACAACGTTCTAAATTAACTCAAAGAGAATTCAAATTTAAATTTGCATACCACTTAGGTTTGACTAGTTGTTTCCCAACCTTAGAGCTCTTTCTCCATAGGTCACCCCCGAGTAGAGATATTTTTCTCCAGTTATAGATAAACCCTTTTCTATCCTAAATCTGCTTATATAAGCATGCATTCCCCCTGTCCGTTTCCCTTAACTGCGTCTAGTTAATTCAAGATGTTGTATTCATGTTTTCCTAGGCTTTCTCTCTATTTCTTCCACAAAGGTACTTTTAAAGCTAGCTTTTCTGCATTCGGCTTTATTTCACCTCTTCCCAATAATTTCCTCTTTATTGGAGTATTTATATATTTATCTCCAAATCTAATTTTAGTATCTTACTTTATTCCTTCGAAGGATTTCTAGAAGTCTGGAAAAGTCTTACAACCTTATCCATCCTCATGGATTAGATTTCTAGATCTCAAATATCAATCTAGTCAGTGCACATTAATTTCCATTTTATTTAATAACTTAATTTAATAAAATATATCCATCCTCAATATGTTCTTTGGGGTCCACTTTGACCCTTAAAGTTCTTAACTGCCCTATTTTAAAAAGCAGCAATTCAGGGCCATTACAGAATGAGACAGGGAACCGTTAACTTAGTAGCCTCAAGATGAAGGTTCCGAGTTGGTCGTTCCCTGCAAAGAGGTTAAACACGAACAAAATGGTTTGACCATTTTCATGTTTAATCTTAAAGAAAAATAATCAAGAATAAGAATATCTGTTGTCTGAATGCATGGAAAACATACTCAAAGCTTTATCTAAAAATTATAACCAACATTGTAGTTATTAACTCTGGAATTGAAAGAAATGGTCTACAGAGTTTTTCTTTGAAAATACCTAAGTAGCAAGGTTCTGCTTAAATATTTATAAATGTACCAAAGATAAAAAAGAAAGATACAGAATTTAAGTCTTTAGATCGAAATAAGCATTACTGTGTAATTTCCACAAATGCCACACTGTATATGCAAATATAAATATATTCAAGAAAACCTCCATAGAAGAATGATGACTATAAATCGTTACGAAGAAGAACAAACCAAAAAACTCAGTTAAGGTTTACAAGTAATTATTGTCGAAAACAACCAAATGTACATGCAATGGGTTTAACCCAACAAAGAAAGTATATTTATATCCAGAATCGAATAGGGCAAACAAGAAATCGTAATCATAAATATATTATGCTGTGTATAGAAAAATATAAGAAAGGATTCGTAATAAGACTACAACCAAAACATCCGATAAAAGCCAAAGCTTATATTCGAGCAAATGTAAAAGTATATATATATTTGAGTCTGAATAAGAAAAATTTAAAATAATAACTGTTACATAAAACTACCTGGCATGCCCATATAGGGTATTGGCCTTAAGGAAAGAGTTAACATTTTCGATAAGAGATTTAAAACAAAACTCTATAACCAGTCATAAACCCTCCGCAAGCCTGACCTTTCTGGGACCAAGTGGTTCACAACAAAGGGGTACCTGAAAGAGCCAAAAGAAGTTAGAGAAATGATATGTGAACTTCATGGAGTGCATCCTTACAAAAGAAACAATAAGAAAACCTGCGAACAAAGGAATTGTGAAAGAAATCAGTAAACAACCAACCTAGTCTTTAAATCCTAGAGAGTTTTAGAATAAAATTATTATATTGTGCTACAGAATTACCTGTAATAGTTTTGTCGCTGAAGTATAAGAAGCACATCCTGTAAGTGTTACCAATAAATTGAAGGTAAGAATACCGATTGAGCTCAAGACAAATAGAGGAGATTTGTGTGCAAACAAACAAAAATATAGTAAGGGTTTTATGATGGATTTGTTGGACCTCGCTCAGGTGAGGAAAGAGACTTTATTCTCTAGAGCCCAAAATCACTACGGCGGCCTAAGGGAAAAGCTGTAGAGCTTAAGACCAAAAAGAAGATTGAATTCATGATAGTCGAAAAAACAAAACCTGTGAAATTAACTATGGAACAAAGAAAAACTATAACATGACATATACTCACGCGAGGAGACTTATGGCATGGTAAACAACAATAGCAAGAAACCCAAAATAAACTTGTAAAGACTCACCATGCTTCTGGCTACCGGAAATCTGTCAACACTAGAGGAAACCCTAATGGGTTGTTGCAGAGGCAAAGTGGTTCTCCAACGGAGCAAGGGTCGAAATGATCGAGAAGCAATGAAAGCGGTTATTGGTAATAGGGTCATTACTGTAACCCTAATTCTTTGCCACCATTGAATGTCGAAATGTGAGATAAAGGGCAGAGAATTCGCCATCTGTCCACCGTAGTGGCGTTAACATCGACAAACCAGACAGAATAGCCATCAACACTTCCAAATTCACCATATGGAAAAGGGTTAACAATTAAATTACAAATTGATTGCAATAAACATCCGTACAATGAATTTAATTAAGGCCGTATGGTGGTTGACTCGTTGATTACTCCAGAAAATTCAAGCCAGGAATTAACCTTAGTAAACTTCGTCTAATGTGTATATAATGTATTAAACTTAAATGCTTGAGATATTTTACTAAATGTGGGACATATATTATCTAAATGCATGACACATGTTAAGTCTTGCGTGGAATAGACAATACTAATGCGAATGTAGAAATCAAAATAGGATGTAAATGTAAGTGTAAGTTTTGTAAACAATTTTTTTTTTTTTTAATGGTTATAATGATGTATGTTACACATTTAATGTCTATGATGATCATAAAAGAAGAGAAATAAGTACTCCAAGGTCATTATAGCTTGTTGACTCAACAAGTCAAGAAGGTTGTAGGTGTTGCAAATGTTTTGAAAATGATAATAGATGTAAGAGATAAACAATATAAATGAAATTTATTTTCATCTTGAACCCTCCTAGTATGGAAAAGGTTACAACTTATTTCTTCCCAAGTTTTTTTTAGAGTAGACCAACTTCCAGTTTCACTCCAAAGTTCATGAGAATTAGTTATTATGTTTTATTTTCATTTTCTTCTTAGTACTGGTCACTAGAGATAATTTTTGTTAGAAACGATGTGGTTGATCTTCTCCTTATAATACCTTAGCTTCCTTTTCCCCTCTAGGTCCTTATCATCCCAAAATTTATCCTTAAATTTGCAGGTAATAGTAAATTTAATATTATCCTTATTTTCTCACAAGATATCCTCTTTTATCCCATAGTAGTCCACCCAAGACTAGGCATCATCTAGATATTCCTCCACTCATATACTACAACAAGAGACGTCACATACATGATTATATGGATATAGTGCAACCCTATGCCTCACATACATATAAAATAACATGGGTGTCAAGAATCTCAAAGAGGAAATTTTTTTTACTCCAAATCCATATGCAATAAAATTCTCATCCTCCAATAATCCTTTTCACAATGCTATAATTCTAGTTGAACTCATGGTGACTATAAAATTGTGTTATTTAATATGAACATTGACATATTATAGTTCTGTGACACACAAATCAAAATAAATATAGAATGAATTACACATCATGCAAATTGAAGTATTTTATTTATGATGGGCATTAATTTTTTTTTGTTATTATTATTTTTCAATGTGTTAATATAGTTATTACTTTATTATTTTTAAATATTATGTTATGTGACAATATCTTGCTTATACTAAATTATAGTGCACAATCAATATATTTTTATTAACTAGTAATAATATTACATTAAACACATTTTTTTTTTCTTCAATTTTAATTTTTAATTATTTTCTTTTAAGTTTTAATCTATCTTGATGATATCACATAATCGTCATGCATTATATATAGTATTTAAAAATAGAAATATTAAAAACATAATATTCTAGTGTGAATGTGAATATCTAAATACTCATATTTCTTTTTAATTAAATTGCTTTATTAGATAAATATATAGATGTAAACTGCCAAGTATAATAGGAAATTTATAACTAAATTGTGACATTAATATTTTTTTAATTAAATTATTTTATAAAATAAATGTGATTTGGCCATTTACAATTAAATAGTGATCACTTTATGCAAATATTGAAGTGAATGATATTTCATGATAATGGAGAAAAATATTTCAAACAAATTACATAAAATTTATATTTAAATTATTTTATAAAATAAATGTAATAGGTCATTTATAATTAAATAATGACCACTTTATGAAAACATTGAATTGAATGATATTTTATGATAATGGAGAAAAGTATTTTAAAATTTTATTTCAAACAAATCACTTAAAATTTATGTTTAATAACTTAGAATCATTTGTTAAAAAAATAAATTTAATTATTTGTTTAGAAAAAATTGAAATCATATTTAAAAATTAACTTCCCAACTATTTGAAACCCATTGTCATAATACCAAAATTTGAATTATCATATAAATCAAAACTAATATTTATCTTCAATAAAACTATTTACTCATTATCAGTCAATAATTCAAAACTTATTAAGATAATATTAAAACTTGAGTTACCACAAATAAATCAAAACTTATATTTATCTTTAATAAATTGAAATTATTTACTCACAACAAACTATTCCTAAAGGTAAAATACAAAAATTATAATTATCAAATAATTCAATAACTATTAATATAATACTAAATATTTGAGTTACCATGTTTAGGAAATAAATATTATTACATTGTCATGTTTAATGATGAATCAAAAATCCAATTTAAATATTCATTTACTTAAAAGGCCACAACAAAATTCATTAGAGGTGAAAGAAAAATAAAATAAACTGACAAAACAATTAAGCAAAACTAATGGACCCATTAGTCGTCAAATTCTGTATAACTGATTTATAATAAAAGCTAAAATTCGTTATTTCATACATAAAAGACATGTATTGCATGGTCTCTGATTTCTGCAAAAGGTGGCGGTGAGTCGGACAGTTTTGCGAGTGGTGAAATACGAGGCTGATTGGTAGTTTCAGGGGTTAAAGATTTTGTTGCCGCATTCGCATTTCCACACCACGGGATAGTAATCCTCTACACGTTTTTGAATGCACTGCAGTTTTGGAGTGATGGCGCACTGCACAGGATTACAAGGGTTGCACGCCCCGCATTTCTTGACACATGATGGCGGCCCGGAGCCACTAGTAACCTCGCTTCTACCCTCTCCCATCACCTGTAACAGCAGTTTATATCATTCAATTGTACACCAATATATTTTATCCAATCCAATGCACATTTACATAATATATTGTGTACTTAATATCAAAGATTACAGATAAAACATGGACTCAGAAACGAAAGATTACAAAAAAAAAAAAGCGGGGCCACGACGTTCCGACGAAGACGTGGTTTGTTTATCATTAATTTCTCTCCCAACGATCTCTGCATTATCAGCCAGGGTTACTGTATCATATTAGTGTTTTTGCAGGCATGTGAGAAAAGTAAAGTACACACCCCTAAAGCTCAACAACATTATTAAAACACAAACGAGGATCTTCGTTCTGTCATAACGTGAAAATCCAGTTTCCATAACCGTGTGTTGTTTTATATGTCAGCAGAAACCTCTTCCAATAACGTACTCTCTCACAGGTTTCTCTCACAAAAATTTAAGAGAAATTGTGGAGGAGAGTTTGCTATTCTCAATATTCAAGAGACTTAAATAAATTGGATAAAAAGAACTTAAACAATAAATGACACTCCAGTCAACTGAAGTAAACTTGAACTAACTATAACACCTTGCAAAACATATATGACACCTAACCATAGAAATAAATGTAATGACACCTAACAACGAAACAGTTAGATAATATCTCAACTCACCCAGCAGATATCTCTTTGAATAACATATTCTCCCCGGCAAAATCTCTTCGTATACTTTATTCTTCCTTGCTGTGTCTCCGAATATTGTATATATTGAATCTGAAGAGCTATAATGCTAATAATAAAGGGAAAAGAAGAGGATAAAATGAAAAATAACGCATAAAGCATATAACCAAGTCATAGTATTTAACTACCATCTAAATAAATTGAAAAATAAAAATAGAAACTTATAATAAGTATAATTTATTATTATTTTTTAATAAAAGTTACTATTTTTTTTTTGATAATTTATTATCATTTTGGATAAAAAGTTATTAATATTTTTAGGTTTTTATTTTAATTTTTAATTTTTTTTTTAAGGATAAAAAGTAAATGATAGAATGAAAAATAAAATATAAATCAGATTATTAAAAATCAAATTAATGCATAAACACAAAATCTAAATAGCTAATGACCATTTACTATTATTTTGGAGCAAGTTCTTAATATTACTAGGTTTTTTTTGTCTTTTCCTTTTAGGATTAAAGGGAATTAAAGAGAGAATAAAGGGTAAAGAAAATATTAAAAAAACAACATACAAAGGAAATCAATAATGAAAATTTAATATCATTTGGAAAAAAAATATTAATATTTTTAGATTTGTCTTGTCTTTACCTTTCTAAGATAATGGAAAAATTAAGATCTACAATGCAAATAGAAAGAAAAATAAAACATAAAACAAATAACAAAAAAAAGGAAAAGAAAAATAACACATTAACATATAACACAAATCAATAATGAAAATTTACCACCATTTCGAAAAAAATTATTAATATTTCTAGGTTTTTCTTGTCTTTTCCATTTTAACATAGAATAAAATAACTTTCATTTCTAGAGTATAAATCTATTACGATAAAATATTCATTTTATATATAAACAAAATAATTATTTAAAACTCTTCATGTCATGTTACTATGTAGAAAGAATAATACTTCTTAACTTGACTAACATTAACAATATAAATCTTAATATTTTTTTATTGGGAAATGATTATGAACAACATTGAATCCAGACCTCATCCATACATTAAAACAATTTGTACCAATTATTTAACTCACACCTCATCCATAGATTAAAAAAACCGTACCAACAAATTCTTTAGTTAAAACATTTGTATTGGTATCCAAATCTTTAAAATTGATTTTAATTGCTTCACAAAACTCCACTACTCCTAGTTGGAATTTGAAATTATTTTTCAAAGAAATTGCATATCAAATATACATGATTCTAGCTTCAAATTGAATATCTATTTACACTACAACCAAACCACTTCATTGGATGCATTAGAAGTTACAATATCTTCTATCTCAATAACATGAATAAATCATACAAAGAAAAACATTTGGTTATACACAAACATTTGATTATTGGGATTAGGTCTTAATCAATTTGTCCATAGATGAATTTTTGGGTAAATATCAATTCTAAATCTTCTATTGTTAAATTATACTAAATCAATATACACAGATAATCTAATTTCTCCTAATTATCTCTGAATTATCATGCAAATAAAAAAACCACTACATCCTATTAGTAATTTTGCACGCATTTGTTTCGATCTCCTGTTTCGATGGCCTCCTCCATCGTAGAATTGTTCACTAATTCGATTCATAGCTATCCAAGAGACTTACCAAACAACGATGGGTTTAAGGCTGTCTAACTTTCCTTTCCAAAACTAGTTTGTTGGCAAATCTGGCTGGAAAGAAATATGAGAATCTTCCAAGGAAAAGCACATAATGCTAAGTTAGTCATGGCCAAGATCAAGAACTTACTGAAATATAATTTGCGCGAGAAGCTGGAGAAGCTTGAGGAAATAAACTTTAGTCCTTAGGATTTGGAGTGGGGTGGTATGATGGGCCTCGAGTTTTCTGTGGCTGAAAGGCAGAGTAGGAACAATAAATAATGGAAAATCAGGTTGAATGAGAATGATTACTCTACTTGGATCAAGTATCAGTCCAGTTATATTTTGTTCCTTGATGGGGCGGCCAAAGGCAATGTCAGAAAAGTCGGGGTTGGAGGTGTCATCAAGAATCTGGAGGGTATCATTGAGTACATTTATGCGTGGGGCTTGGGCCACAATACCAACATCAACATATTAACATATGGATAATAATGTTTGTGATAGATGAGAAAAGCTAGACTTTGATTCCAAATTTTGTAATCCAATCTAAAGCATTCAAGCCAAAATTTTAATATAAAACTCTACCCATTTCTTAAAAAATAAATAAGTAAATAAAAAAAATTAAAAAATGCACATTAACTTAAACACCCAATGAATTTCTTATGAAAATTACACACCCCTAAAGTTCAATAATATTAAAACAAAAATGAGGATGTTCATCCTCTTATAACGCGAAAATCCAGGTTCTATAACCGCTTCTTTTTCCATATCTCAACAAGAACCTTCTTGAATAACATACTCCCATGCAGAAATACCTTTGAATAACGTATTCTCCCGAAAAAAATCTCTTTGAATAATGTATTATCACTGGTCGTATTTCCCTTTCAGTAAAAGCATAAAAACAAAAATAATTAACATTTCAACAGCGCGAGAACATTATTAGACATTTGTACTTGGAAGGGGTGCTAAATATTATCCGTTGGTAAGATAGATGAAAATTGTTTATTTTATTTTTTATTTCATTTTAGAAACTAATATTAATTATATTTATTTAATTTTAATTATAAAGGAATAAGTGTATAATATTATAATTCAAAATCTCACAATTTATAATAGAAATGTTGGAGGTTGTGAAAATGAAATTGATTCTATGGAAGGAAATGATATTCTTATTACTAAGAGTGAAGGGAAAAGTAAGTTAATCAACTACACCTTTGTTGCCATGGATGAGGCTTACGATGATATTGAGGATGTATCATGCAAAAATATTCAAATATAATTCTTCTCATGGTTATTTTTTTGTTGGACAAGTTGAAAGTGTTGCATACTATCTCAAACATATAGATTTTAAGGTATGCAATATAGTTCTTTATATAAATATTAGTTTTTATATTTTTTTCGAGTGATTGTAATATATAAGATTTAATATCCATTATTTAATAGACTAATTTTTCTTGTAATTTTTTAGGTGATTAGATGATATTCTCAAACCACCATCAATTACATTACCTCACACATGCTAAAAAAATTGTGTTATGAAAAATATAACGTAGATTTTCAAACAACCAATGCATGTGCCAATGATCGTATTATATAATTTGGAAATTAGGAAAGAAATTTGGAATTCCTTGAATGTGGAATTAGTATATATTGAATTGATAAGGTAAAAAATACAGTGTGATTTAAGGTTCTTTATTATATCCTTGTAATTCCACATTTTGAATGATTGTTCAAGTGAAACAACGTAACAAAATTTATGGATTACCTTCTATGAAATATCAATGTAGATAGTGATATGTGAATGAATGCACATGCTTATGTATCTAGAGACATCAAGGAAAGATCACCCTTTTGTAAGCTAAGACCCTTGTAATGTTAGATTTTCAGTAATAATTGGTAGTTTCAATCCATTTGGAGAAGTTAGATCCAATAACTTAGTTTACCTAGTTTTTATTATAAACAAGGACATTCCTTTGATGTTATTGATGTTTTTTCTAGTGCAATGGTTTAGTAAGAACCCGAATCTAGAAAGTTGTGTAACTATATATACAAAACTTGGAAATAAATGACTCACATGCATCCATTCTACGTAAACACTACTCGGGAATAAAAATAAACAATGCCACATGTTAGTCTCAAATTCATTTTTTAGGGGGTGGGTTACGAAATGGTTTTTAAATAATACCTAGGGGCCAAAGTAAATTTGATTGTGCCACATCATTTCCCATCAAAACCATGTTTTGGATTTTGGATTCCACCCCTACACAAATTAACTATCACACAGTTTTCCTACCATAAATGAATGTTAGTTGTCTATGTGATAATGTGTTCAATCACTAACTTAAAAAGGGGTTAAGGCTAGAAGAATTTCCTTCTATTTTTATTATTATGGGAATATTTTTAGTTATTAAGGCCAAAGATAAATTCCCTTGACCTTAGTATCAAACTCTCAAAGGAACTAAATAAAATCACAATAGTTCATATTAATGGGTGTCCATAGTATTGTCACAATGAGCACCAACATATCATGATTGCATGAATTTTGAACATACCCTAGAATTATATAAATTTTAATTACATACCCATAAATTAACATAAATTTTAATTATTAACCTATTAAATAATAGCTATATTTTTTATTTTAAGAATTACTTAGAAACAATACATTTATTTTTAAGAATTATTAAATTTCATTTATACTTTTCTATTCATAATAAAGAGTGTTAAGTGATGAGCCTCAGTATTGCAACAATAATGATGCAAGGCCGCCAGCTTAAATTATCAACCCAAGGCTCGTACAAACTTAAGAGGTATCATCATTATATGTGCAACATAAAATGTGTCCTTTTTTTCATTGATCTAATGTAATGGACGGAATGTCCTGAAATAAAATCCTAAACTAATTGTAGATATGGAAATGTTACTCTATTTGAAATAAATGGAGATGCTACTTCCTCAAATGTAAACACTAGTCCTAATTTCAAGAGGGTAAAATTTATTCTATTTCTAGGAATGAAAATTACATTTCTATTTGCAGAATGTCAACCTTGTGCTACTTGAAACAATGTAAATCATTAATCTAATTGTTTTCTTTGAAAAGAAGCTAATCCTATGCAATAACAACAACTTTTAATTGAAATCCTAAGAGCATAAATTCAAATAAATAGGCCTAATATACTTTGTAAAAATGCAATTCTTAAGTGGTGTTTATTCTTCCCTAGACATGGATTTAGAGCCTAGGGGAAATTATTCAAACCTAAGATACAAAAACCAAGATTTTTGAGAAAATATGGTCAAGTTTACACATGCTATGGGAGTGCTATAGGAGGTGCTATAGGAGGCCCTATTGTGCTACAAGAGGAGATAACTTGCCGAATTTCCAAGTAAATCAAGATGAAAATGGGATTGCATTTTTTTATTATTAAGTATGATGTCTCAGGAATGTATTCCGAGTGGAACCACTCTAAACTACCCCGGTTAACATGTGCTAAAATATAACAGAAAACTTCTACTCTAAAAACTAAAAATTCAAGAAGTAGTGAGCTAGTTACCCTACCAAATGCTTGACCTAATTAAGTAAAAATTATATGGTGTGAATTTTTTTATTAACCTGAATTTTTTTACGACCCAATGTACGTGGAATAAACTCAAATTAATTTCATTAACATTTTTTAATAGATATAAGAAAATTACTAATATTTTGTTAGAAGGGATTTCCAGAACTTATAGATTTATGAACGAGTAAACCAATCGAAGCAGCTCACTGACGAATATGAATTTTCAAATCTATTATAATCATGAATCATGCTTTTGATTCTTTTAATAACATTAAAAAAACTCACTTCAATCATTTAACCAATTCAACCTACAACAAAAGAAGCATTAACAGTCAATTCATAAACAAGAGATTCAAGTAAAAAATACATTCAAAGGAAATTAAGGAATTTTACAAGAGGGTTCTAAGGCTGGTGGGATGGTCAAGCCCAAGGAAAATCAGACTCCTATGAAGGAAACCAACCTTTAGAAGATAAAAATGACACAAAAATTATTATTTTAATCAATCCACGTACATCCTTGCTACAAATGGAAGTGGATATTCTAAGGAACAATTTTTCTCCACAACAAGACTCAGAAATACATGCCACTAGAGGCCAATTAAAAATTTTACTTATACCTTGTTATGTGAAAGAATTTTCCTTGAAAGGAGGAATATTTCCCCTCCAAAATCCCTCAATACTCGATCTGGTTCCCAACACTATGAGTATGAATTAATTTACATGGAGCACATTCCTTCATTGTAGCTCCAGAATTTGCCAAAAAATTTCATCTTGACTTACCGATCTTGATGTTGATTTATTTTCTCTTTCCCTTCATCCTGATATGCACTTCCATTTCTTACAAATTTCTTCAAATGATAATTGGTATATATCACTTGTACTCATGAGATTGAGGAGATAAATCCACTCATCCCTAATTTTTATAAGTAAGAAGGGTTTTAGTGTGTCAAATCCTAAATGATGTAATTTTTCCCTCTTAAAATTTACATGAATATCTCTATTATATCTTGAAGGCTCTCATCTTATTTTTTAATCATTCTAAATATTTTTTCTTTAAGATCGTGATATTTATATTTTTCTAGAAACCTATTTTTCATATCATTCCATGACCTTATTGAATTATTCCCTAAACTCATGAACCATTTAACAACTCTATCCTTCAACTTTACCGGAAACAATCTTGATTTTTTAGTGTTTAGTAAGTAGCAATAAGATTTAAAAATGGTTTTAAATTCAAAGAGAGGTTTGTGGATCCTTTCTTGTCATTTCATGGAAGTTAGGAAGGAAATATTGAGGGATGTTCTTCATATGAAAACTGATATGAATATATTGAATGGGAAATCCAAGAGGATATTCCTCATTGTCACCATCTCCTTCCATTTATTCTACCTTATATGTCATGCCTTCTTCTTCTACCTACAAAAGTGGTTGGTTATGTGGTTCTTACTACACAACATGATCAAATGGGAGGGTTTGGTGTTGGAGAAGTAATATGTTTTTTGAATAAGAATGCTAATGCCATGAAATTTTTATGTATTTGAAATGAAATATGCCTAATTAAATTTGTGTTATTGGGGAAATTAAAATAAATGAATCAACTATTGAATAAAACAATGCATACTTTGCAACCTCCTCAGAAATAGTGCTAAAAAGCGATGAGCCTCAGTGTTGAAACAAGAATGATGCAACTCCCAAGGTTACCAACTTAAATTATCAACCCAAGATTCCTACAAACTTAAGAGGTATCATCACTATATGTGAAAAATAAAATGTGTCCTTTTTTCATTGATCTAATGTAATGGAGGGAATGTCGGGAAGTAAAATCCTAAACTAGTTGCAAAGATGGAAATGTTACTCTATTTGCAAGAAAGGGAATCCTACTTGCTCAAATGTGAGCACAAGTCCTAATTACAATAAGGTAAATGTTATGCTATTTGAAGGAATGACAAGTATTTTTATATTTGCAGAATGTAAACCTTGTGCTACTTCCAACAATGTGAATCATTAGTTTAATTGTAGAAAGTGAAAATTTTCTTTGAAAGGAAACTAATCCTATGCAGGAACAATAATTTGTAATTGAAATCCTAAGAGCATTAATTCAAAGAAATAGGCCTAATCTACTTTGTAGAGAGGAAAGTCCTAAGTGGTGTTTATTCTTCCACAATAATATATTTAGAGACTATAGGCCATTATTCAAGCCTATGAGACAAAAACCAAGATTTTGGTGCAATCTGGTCAAGTTTACACATGTTACAGGAGTGGTACAAGAGGACATGTTTTGCTATATGAGGAGATAACTTGCCGAATTCCCAAGTAAATCAACTTCAAATGGAATGGTAATTTTTTTTATTAAGTAGGATGTATTGGGACTTCATTAAAAGTGGAATAAATCCCAAATACCCCTCTTAACATGTTCTAAAAAATAGCAGAAAATTACTACTATAAAAAATGGAAATTCAAGAACTAGTGAGCTATTTAGCCTACCAAATGCGTAACCTAATAAAGTGAAAATACTAGGGGGTGAATATTTTTATTAAACTGATTTTTTTTATGACTCAATTCAAGTAGAATCAACTCAAATGAATCTCATTAGTAGGTTTTAAAAAATAGCAGAAAATTACTACTATTTTGTTACAAGGGACTTCGAGAAATTCTAGAATTGTGAACTAGTAAACCAATTCAAGTAGCTCAATGATGAATACAAATTTGAAAAGATGCTATAAGGATGAATATTTCTTGTGAATATGTAAATAACCTAAAAAAAATCACTTCAATAATTTAACCAATGTAATCTATAGAAAAATAACATGAATAGTAATGAATAAATAAGAGATGCAACTGAAAAATACATTTAAAAGAAATAAAGAAATTATATAAGAGTTTTGTTAAGGCTCTTGGGAAGGCAAAGCCCAAGGAAAATAATATTCCTTTGAACTGAAACAAGATTTAGATGCTAAAAATGGAACCAAACTTCATTACTGGAGTCAATTGAAGTACATCCCTTCTATAAATGAAAGTGGAGTTGGTAAGGAATAAGTTTTCTCCACAAGAAGGCTAAGAAATACATGCACCCTAGAGGACAACTCAAATTTTTACTTTTAAAAAGTAATGAGGAAGAATTCTTCTTGAATGGAGGACACTTTCCCCTCCCAAATATCTAAAATTTGGCTCCCAACACCAGGAACCTACATTAAATGAGAGGGACCACATTCCTAGATTTTCTCAATCTCTTGAGATTTAGAAATTGCGAATAGTTTCATGATATTTTTTTCATTTATTATCCAATATTGATACCCATGTAATACTAAGAAAGTCCCTATATTATCTCATCCTCTAGTTCTTCATAATATGCCCAATATTCTCACAATATTCTATGAAAATAAATAATGTTCGGCACAAATATGCAATTATCTATTATCCTTCATAATGAACATATTAAAGCTAAAAATATATATCATATAATTAAAAAAATAAAGGTTTAATGTGCTGAAGGATTGCGAGATGGGCCTTAATTTCTGTCTAATTTGGAGGTCCATCATTTAGTAGATTACATTAAAAAATATAGAGCAGTCTCTCCTTATATATATATATATATATATATATATAATTATTATATACATTTATTCGTCTCTCTCTCTCTCTCTCTCTCTCTCTCACACACACACGGATCGATCTATCTATATATATATATATATATATATATATATATATATATATATATATATATATATATATATATATATATATATATATATATATATATATATATATATATTAAATAAAATGTTTACTTCACTACAAAGCTAATTCATTAAAATTCCCCTTGTTTACTTCTTTCCAATGTGAATAAATGAATTTCTAGAGAAGAATATATGCTAGGAACAAAAAGAGGGGTTTTGTAAGTGAATATATTATAAAATTACCCCAACAAAACACAAAATTTAGAACACATAATACTACTAATGACATTTTTAATAGATTTCATTCACCATTAGGGAATTCTAGAAGGTGTGAGTTGACCATTAAAATTTAATTCACCTATCTTAAATATGCATCCCTAGTTAGTATACGTGTTTTCTTCTCTCCTCAAGTCTCCTAGGACATGGAAATATGATTCTTATGGCATATCATCAATAATTTTTGAGATAAAATTAATGATTTTTTCCATATATTTCTCCAATGGGAGGAACCTTTGACCACATATAGTATTAGGAGAGAATCTCACATAATTGTAACTTTAAGTACTTGAACACTTTGTCCTCCTTGAAGCCATATATTGCCCCTCCCGCTATTTTAACCCCCATATAAATTTTACCTATTAACCTATTATCTAATTACTAAAAAAAATATATTTTTTAAAATAAATTATTAAATTTTAAATCATTAATTAACTATAATTTTTATTTAGAAAATTATTAAAAGTAATAGTTTTTTTCTTATTGTTGTTAAGTTTTGGTTGGAAATATTATCTACAATGGAGGAAACCTTAGATGTTTTGAGTGGATTTTGTTACGGTGGATTAGGTAAACTTGAATCCATCAAGTTATCATTTTTTTTTCGGCTCCACGTGTATGACACTCATGGTTTTGCTTGTGGTAGTTGTGTTTTATGTAGCCTATTTATAAAGAAAAAAAGGAACTCCAATATTATTCCTCCTACTCGCGTGGGATCAAAAAATAATGTTTTTATACACCATAACTTATCTTGGTGCTGTGTGATCCTAACAACTAGTAACTATATATATGTGTTGATTGATTTATAAAAAATGATAAATACAATCGAGGAGTGCATATATTGAATTGAAAAGTTTGGACACTATGAAGTCAAATAAAAAATTGAAAAAGGAGTAACACTACATGAAAAAAATTTAGAATTATCAAAGCCCCTATGTGGAATATGTTGAGAAAGGCCAAGTAAATGTATGGATTACAAAATATATAAAAAATTAGAGAGGGTAAGTTGGATATATCTTACATTACAAGTGAGATCATGAAGATGGTGGATTTCAAAAAATAAAAATAGGTGATTTTGTGTGGAATAGGATAGTGCAATTCATGTTTAAAGGAAAATTCATAATATGGATCCAGCTGGTAAAGAAACCGAGAGAGTGGTTTTATGGTAAAGAGAAGGATTGAAGATTGATATGGGGTAAATGGTGCTGAAATTTAATGAAGGATCTAGTGTGTGCTGTATGAACACCCAAATACTTTTTGTCCAATTTATGAAATCCTATCATAGGAAGGTGTATTCCCCTATGAATTCATAAGACCTAATGTTGATATACACATGTTGTGTGGGAGCACACATAGTTGTAAGGCTTAAGTGCTTGGTAAGGCACACATGTATTATAGTGGAACATGGAGTAATCGAGCTATGGAATGGAATACCTGGAGAGGTACCACTGTGGGGGGTATACCAATATACTAGAATGAAAAAAATTAGATGATAAGGTTTATGAATGAAATGAGGTCATTCTCCTAGAGTCAAGTTTACAGGACGGATTTTTAGGGTGGATCACGTAAACTTGACTCGGTCAAGTTACATATTGTTTTCAAGATCCGGGTATATGACACCCATAGCTTCTCCATTGTATTCATGTTTGGTGTAGATTATTTATAGGAAAAAAAAACTCCATGATTATTCATCCTATTCGTTAGTGGAATGAAGAAACAATGTCTTTAGAGACCATCACTTCCCTTGGTGTCTGTGATACTAACATATGCTCCACCCAGCATCAATGAAACATAAATATTTTGTGATAACAAAGTGTGTAGACCAAGTTGAATATAATATAATGTTAATGGCTGAAATAATTGAATGTTTAAAAATGGGAAAACAAATTATTATTTAAAAAACATTAGGAATTTAAAAAAAAATTAAAATTAGAGAAAAAAATATTTGATAGATTTAATGCCGAATCCATATAACAATGTGTAGTCTAAACATGACACAGATTCACAAGGAAAATAAAAGAAATTTTGACAAGATTTTGAGAAAACATGGTAGACATTTTTTAAAATCGAGGTTACAGTTATAAGGCTTAAGGTTTTTTGTTTTCGAAGGGGTTCTTGATGGCTCTAAACCTATATTTACCATTAAAAAAACTATTTAAACACCGCAACAATTGAATTTTTTGATCTATCAAGGTATTTTATCTCATCATGTCTTTAACTAAGGTTCGAATTTAGGTAATAGCCATTCCACCCAACCACGCCTCGTAACCCCAATTGACATATTATTAATAATATTAATAATGTTATTAACATTATTATATTAATAATATTATGATTAACATTAAAAATAATTGATATCAATAATATTATCAATACCAACATAGATCCATATTTAATTATTGATCTCCCAAGCATTGGAAGGGATCAAATCTATCAAGATGAATACCTCTTACTAGTGAAACACTTGTGGAAAAGATTGAACCTTGAAAGATTCATTCCTATCAACTCCTAGTACATCCATAATTAATATGGATGTATGTTGGTTTTGAGAAATAATCTTATAAAATGTTTCAACTATAATATTTTTATTTATTTTTACTTTTTTTATATATAATATGTACATAGTTGACATTGAAATATTTTATATATGATCCACAATCACCATATTAAAATGTTAATAAATAGGCTCTTATAATAAAAAATAGAAAAGATCTCTCTCTCTCTCTCTCTCTCTCTCTATATATATATATATAGATATATATATACACACTGAATTATTTTTATTATTAATTATTAATATGTTTAAAATATTGAAGGAATTAAAAATCTCTCTTATAAATTGAACTGGAAGGCACGTATTAATGGAATAATAACTCTCTCTTAAATGTTATGTATCAACTCCATATTAATAATGAAATAAATTACACATCTACATTATAATGGAAAGTGAAATACTGAATTTGTTTTTTCAAATTACTTTAGTTTTTATGATGATGATGATGATTAATGTCTAGGGTGAAAACCCGAAGTTGGGAAACACTTTTTGGCCGATGGCCAAAATTTGGGTGAAAGTTTTAATCTCCCATTTCAGAAAATAGTGAACTCAATTTCTTGACTGATAGTTTTAAGAACTCTAGTCTGAGAGATTTTTAATGTTTCACCCAAGAGTTATATTGGGCTTGACTAGAGTTAAACTACTCTCGAACGAGAGATAAGTATTTTCTCGTCTGAGATTTCTATTGGCATAAAATCTTGGGTAAACTCTTAGACGAGAGTTTTAAAACTCTCAGCCTAGAGTTGTTTTAACTCTCATCTGAGAGTTAAGTATTTTCTTGTCTAAGGATTTTATTGACACAAAATATTGGGTAAACTCTTGGGCAAGAGTTTTAAATCTATCAGTCTAGAATTCTCATCCAAGAGATTTATTCTTATAAAAAAAAACTCCAAAATCTTGTCTCCTGTGACATTCTACAAACCCTTGGCCTACGCAAACCTGTACACTGTAGCACAACAAGGCCTGTCTTTTTGGAGCCACCTCAGCGATCGCGTCTGCCACCATGAGCACCAGAGATAAATTGGATATCTAGCTAGGTAAGTCTCATATTTGTTTTTTTTTTAAGGTAGATTTTTTTTTACCATAACATCTCTTCCATAAATTTCCTACGAAGAATTAAAATTCAACATGTACCAGGGGAAGTAATGATTTTATAGCTTTTTTGGAAGATGGGCCATCCATGAATAATGGGAGTAAGGTCCATTTTTTCCTAATTAGACATGACCATAGCCCAATCTCAACAAAAATGGTGGGGATGACAGAAAAGGGGCAAATGGACCTAGATCTCTGACAGGGAACAATGAGTATGTTTGCATATCCAATGATAATACCAAAAAAAAAAAAAAAAATGCGTAATGTCTCTGACAGAGCACCATGAGTATGTTTGCATGTCACAATGATAATGATAATTAATAACGAAATACAAATTCACCTCACTTTCCATTGCAAGAAAATGGGTGTCCCTGCAGGAGGTGATTGGAAGAAACTGCCTTGCACGACCTCAGATTCTTTTTTGTCACCATAGGGTTATCCCTGATTATATAATCTTTAATGTTTTGTTAATTCTCCTTAAATATGACCCAAAAGTGTACTAAAATAGAGAAATGTGGTGTATGGTTTTCTTCTTCAAAGGGAAAAGACATGTCTCCCTATAAATGAATGTAAGTGTACATGATAAGGGGATTCTGGTTGATACATTAATTTGTCTTGTATTGCCTAATAGGGCTTCACGCCTGTCACTCACAGTCTTCTCTGTAAATTCACCCTTGGGCTAATATTTTGACTTGGAAACTTGGAAATGTTGCTGTCGGAGGTTCTTCATGTGCTTTTTATGTGAGGTTAAGTATTTTGTGGGCTACATTCTCAATCACATAATAGAAAAGTGAATGCAACCAGATGGAGTGATAAAGCACAGGACACTGACTCAAATATTTTATGTGATTTGGGTTAGTCACATTACAAATAGTATAAATGAATGTTTCCTCATATCTGCATCTCGTGCTCATACTTTGCTTCATTTATTCACTGATATAGACCAAAGTGTGTCGTTTCCTTGTTATCAAACCTATTGCTCAACTATACCATGGAGGATTTTGGTTGTTAGATTTCTTAAACCTACCAAGCTGTGTAAATTTTTTTTCCATAGTGTTTGTTTTCTTCTTTTGTATATTGTAAATTGGAAAAAAAAAATGGTTCATAAGGAAATACCTTCCATTTCCAACATACTTAGGGGTGACAGTCCTTGTACCCAAATTCACTTGATTTGTCCATGCAAATCATTAAACGAATGCAAGCCTATAAACCCTTTGAAATCAATAACAAACTCTTCCAACACTAAAAGCATTATTGGATAGAACAAAGCATCAATTGTGTAGACATATAATTAGAGAAATATTGATTTAGTGGAAAGATATGCAATTAGAAGATCCACTTGGGAATAGAAAAATATTTCTTCACCTTGAACCTTAAGGACAAAGTTTTTTCCAATGGAGAGGGCATGTGAAGTTCATAGCCTAAACCCCTAAAGGCCCATTAAATAGCTAGCTAATAGTCACCCATTACAAAAAGGGCCCAATTTGTTAAGAGGGTCCAAATTAGTAAGTATGCTCTCATTGTAAGTACAGCCTTGGGTATTTTAGGCTCTAAATGGATAGTTATCTATTGTGTGGAAGGTTATGAAATGTATTGTCAATGACCTTGATTTTATTTGGAGCACAGTTATTGCAAGCTACACCCTTGAAGAGGAAAATTAACATCGCTCTATATATCTTATAATAAAAGAGATATTTGTTATTGTTTATCTCTATTTCTCTTGTATTCTTAGATTTTTCACTACATTTAGTGATTTTCCAAAGTTTTGGAGTTGATTAAAAGAAAAATTGTGTCAAAGTTCTTTCTTGGGTGTAATGTCTCTCCTACAATTTTATTTTTATTTTTTCTTTTATAATACTAATGATCTCATTTTTTTTTTCTAGGTTGTAATTCCACTTACAGCAAGCTTATGTACCTTTTTAACAAAGGCATACAATTCTGCAAATACATTAATTTTCTGCAATTAAATATTCACATACTTGGAGCTATACTTTTACGACCAGAGATCACTTTGATGGTTCTCTCTTCCACTTCTTCCATATATATATATATATATACACATCATTACACCTAACAATGATTTGTATCCTCTTCAACATTTGTATCAACCTATTTAGTCTCTCTTTGGTATAAGTGTCAATATATTTCTAACAGTAACCCTCACCCTTCATTAAATTTATAACATATAATGTGTGTTCCATATTTATACTTAACAATGGTAACTTATACCATCACTAGTCGAATGTACCCATACATATAGGTATGGAATTGTAATAGTTAACTTCCACATTAAGAGTTGTATTCCTTTTAATGTGTCACATGATGCCAGAGTCACTCCCCGGTCTTATACGTTATCATGGAGGAATGTATTATTGGTATAAATTTTGTGTATCAAACCCCTAACATCTTCCTCTTGATGTAGGGTCAACACTTCATTTGATTCGATTGGTATTCACTGTCTTTGTGCGCATATAGTAAAGTCTATACTGGTACTAAAGATTTCGATGTACATGAATGTGCTATGGAAATTGATCTATGTATCTATATGTTATTCGTCTCACTCTTAATGAGTTGAACTTTACGTGCTCCATAAGATAATGGCTTCCATCAGAGCCGACTATTAAATACCTCGAATCCTTGTCCAGCAATATTTATGTAGTTCATTTAATTGAGGTTATCATGGTTTTGGTTAAACCACCATGATTTACATGTTTGTACGCCTCGATGTATGACTTCTGTATGGAGTTTTATTTTACTTGTACTGTGATTATTCCGGGTTCATTTATGTGACAAGAAGTAACGAGTTGAGTGATGAATTTTTTTATTGTTATTCCGTCGCTCTCCCATGTGATCACGTCCTGTATAATCAATGTATGGATCTATTCCATGTGATTTATATGGCTGGCATTTGTATCATTTTATTCATACCAGAGATATAGGTCTCGATCCACACCTCTACCACCAGATCCTTACACGTGAACGGTGTGATGTACACACTAGTTGTGTATAGATGCATGCCCTTGTTCACCATATAAAAAATCCTTTCATTTTTTTTTTCTGTTTACTTCAGGAAATAAATTTTACTTTATTGCTACAGATAAGAGAGTTCCACAATGGTTTAATAGCATTAATCTGTCATTTTCTATACAGTTATCAGTTAATTTTATTCTGAATAAAATTTGTCTTTTTCATGGCCAACATGCCATATGCTACAGCAGAATTATATTTTTATACCTATTCACAGTACCCTACTCTTTTCTGGTGTAATTTATAGTTTAATTTTTCATACATCTTTTTCCTTGAATTTGAATTTATTTTCTCTGTTAGTATGCATGTATATATATACAAAGTATAATTTGGTCACAGCTATTAGATATGAATATGGAGAATCTATATCTTTATGTTCTAGTATTTATTCCTTATAGAAGCAGATTAAAGTTACACTTCTAATCATTCTTGGGAATTTTTTTTTTCTATCTCGAGATTTAAGCCAAATAATCATTTAGAGATTCTGGATAATAGTATTCCCTAGGATTTTTCCTTACTACCATAGAGAAAGGCAGAAGATTTATTTCTTCTATTTAATTCTGTGAAATGTAAGGAAGATGATAACACAGTAACTAAATTAAACATAACAACTACATCATTTATCCATCTTGACTAACAGCATCAAACTTAATCATTCATAAAATCTGTGTGCATACCACTTATGTGCAGACCAATCCTCCCAGCCTTAGAGTTCTTTTGTCTCCAGAACTATTGAGATCCTCTCCTAGAATAGACCAACCTCAATCTGTTCTGGAGTAGCTTATTTAAGCTTATGCTCCCCAAAGCCTGTTTCTAATTTTGCGTACAAAATTACAGGATGCTTTTATTCCTGTTTGCCTAGGCTTCCCTTATTTAGGGACTGTTAAAGCTGCTTTCTGCTTTTCCATCTTTTTACCTCTTGCCAACTACTCTCCACGCCATTTGGGAAATTTAGATTTTTCCTCAAAATTATAAATTATAAATAAATTCTTTCAAGGATTTTTGAAATATTTTTGGGGAAAGTATTAGCCTCTTTCCATACCTCATGGATTTGGCAAGTGATCTCAAAAATCTCATTTGGTCAACATGCACAGAAATATTTTATTTATTTTTCATAATTAAATAATTAATTACATTCACATGATAATTATCCATTGGGGTCCACTCCCCTTTGGATTGAAGTTCAAATGTCTAACTTGAAAAACATAAAACTAGGGGTGTTACATATTCCCCCTCTGAAAACAAACACAGTCCTTGGTGTTAACAACTAACTACTAGAGTTTATTTCGAAAATAGATATGGATATTTTTCCATCATCTCAGTTTATTTTTCCCACGTAGCTTCTTCAGCAGTAAAGTGCTTCCATTGCACCTTTACTCTTACTATTTTTCGGTTTCTCAATTCAATTTCTTCCCGCTCCAATATTTGAAGCGGCTCTGGAAGGAACTCCCCTTCTGTTTCCACCTGTATCACATTACAATAAAAAATGTGAGAAGAATCATGTACATATCTTTTTAATACCGAAACATGAAACACATCATGAACTTTAACATGGGGCGGTAGGGCCAACTTATAAGCCACTGGTTCCACCCTTTTTTAGCACCTCAAAAGGCCCACAATATCTAGGAGAAAAATTTTGCACTACTTCCAGCATAAAGTGTGCTCTTGTTGGGTTTAATATGCAGGTACACATGATCACCCACTTTGAACTCTCAATGCACCCTATTCTTATCAGCATAGTTTTTCTGTCGATCTTATGCCTTCTTGATGTTTCTTTGTATTTGTTTGACAACCCTTTCCATTTCTTGTAGAGTATCTGGCCCCAGTATTAGCTTATCCTTAGGTTGGCTCCAGCTTAAAGGAGTACGACACTTCCTTGCATAGAGTGCTTAAAATGGACTCATTTTGATGGAGGATTGATAGCTATTGTTGTAAGAAAATTTGACTAAATGCAAATAGTCTTCCCATTTTGATGGCCTATCCATCAAATACATTCTCAGCATATCCTCCAAAATCTGATTAGTTCTCTCTGTTTTTCCATCCGTATGAGGGTGATATGTAGTGCTAAAATTCAATTTAGTGCCCATGCCCCCAAACAGACCTTTCCAAAAGGCGGCTGTGAACTTAGCGTCTCTATCTGAAATAATCATTTTTGGGACCCCGTGTAGCCTTAATATTTCTTTTAGGAACACATCTGCTACTTGGGTTGTCCCGAAAGTATATTTTACAGGAATGAAGTGTGCATCTTTTGTTAAGGTGTCTACCACTACCATCACTAAGTCATGTTGGTACTTGGTTCTGGGTAAACCGGTTATGAAATCTATAGAAACAATGTCCCATTTCCACTCTGCAATTGGTAAGGGATTTAAAAGACCAACTGGATGCTGATGCTCAACTTTAACTAGTTGATATTCCATGCATCTAGCTAAATATTCTTCTACATCCTTTTTCATTCTTGGCCAAAACAATTTCTTTTTAAAATATGTTAGCATTTTCTGATATCCAGGATTTCCTGAATATGGGTGTTTATGATATTCATCTAGGATCTTTTTTTTTTTTTTTCAAAGACTCTGCATTGGGGATATACAATCTATTTTTATAGCAGATCAACCCTTTCTGGTTTTGGGTGTATTCATCCATTTCTTTCTTCTGCATTTTCACCTGTAGATTCTCATAATTTGGATCTTGATCTACTACCTTTTTAACTAGTTCTTCTCAATCCAAACTAGCAACACTCCCAATGCTGCTTATGTTTTGGCAAGCATTTCTGCTTAGCGCATCAGCAATTTTGTTTTCTTTCCCTTTGATATGTTTTATATCCATATCAAATTCACTCATAAAAAACATCCATCTGGCTTGTCGAGCATTCAAATCTATGTGAGAAAAGAAATACTTGAGACTATTGTGATCTGTCATCAATGTGAATTTTTTTCCAAGAAGATAGTGTCGCCACATCTTCAAGGCATGAATTACAACAACCAACTCTAGATCATATACACTGTAATTCTGTTCATGTTTCTTAAGTTTTCTAGATTCATATGCAATAACATAATTTTCTTGCACTCCACCCAATCCCTCTCTACACGCATCAGTACACACAACAAACTCTTTGTCAGGATCTGCAATCTTCAGTATAGGGGCTGTAGTGAGTTTTCATTTTAGTTGTTCAAAGCTGTTTTGGCATTTTCAGTCCACTCAAACTTGGTGCCTTTTCTCTGTAGTGAAGTTATGGGATATGCTATTGCAGAAAATATTTCCACAAACCTTCGATAATAGCCTGCAATTCCCATAAATGATATCACTGCTGAAACATCATTTGGCACTGGCCATTCTCTAATAGCCTTTATTTTCTCATGGTCCACAACCAATCCTTGTTCAAAAATAATATGCCCCAAGTATTGAATCTTGTATTTATAAAATTCACATTTACTGAATTTGGCATATAACTGGTTTTCCTTTAAAGTCTGCAAAACTATCCTTAAGTGTTCTTGGTGCTCCTCCTCACTTTTTGAATAGAACAGAATATCGTCTATGAACACTAGTACGGATTTATCTAATTACTTGTTCAAAACGTTGTTTATTAGGCACATAAAAGTGGCATGGGCATTTGTCAAACCAAAAGGTAGGACTACAAATTCGTAGTGACCATACCTCGTTCAAAAAGATGTTTTACTAATATCTTCCTCAATTCTGAGTTGGTGATAACCAATCCTCAGACCAATCTTAGAAAATACTGAAGCCCCTCTTACCTAATCAAAAAGGTCATCAATTCTGGGCAATGCGTATTTGCTTTTTATTGTCAACTTATTCAGTTGACGGTAGTCAATGCACATTCTAAAGGTTCCATCCTTCTTTTTCACGAACAGTTCCAGTGCTCCCCAAGGAGATATGCTCGGTCTGATATAACCTTTATCCAGCAATTCTTGCAATTGCATTTTCAACTCCATAAGTTCATGGGGGCTCATTTGGTAAGGGTCTCTAGAAATAGGTGTTGCTCTAGGCACCAAATCGATGGAAAATTCAATCTCTCTTTTGGGGGGAAGATGAGGAATCTCATCTGGAAATACTTCTTTGAAATCTCTTACCATTGGTAAGGTGTTTATCAGGTTTTCTTCAGGTTGTTGTCCTAATTATTCAACATGTACAACATATACTTGATATCCTTTTCTAGCTGTTCTTTTTAATTACAGTGCTGATATTTGTCTTACAGAATTTTTTTTTGGTTTTCTTTTGAGTATAAAGGGTCTGCCCTCCTCATCTATGAAATGCAGAGTTTTATCCCAACAGTTCATCATAGCCTTTCTCTTTTCTAACCACTCCATTCCTATCAACAAATCGTATGAGCCTAACGGAAGAATGTTTAAATTTACTTCTGTCTGGAAATCATTTAACTTAATTGTTGTTTGAGGTAACTTATGAGTTACCTTTCGCTTGGTGCTAGTGGCTAACTAGACCAACCAAGACTGTTGGAATTTTTCATTTCTGAGATTGCACTTCTCTACAACTTGTGGACTAATGTAACTCAAAGAAGCACCAAAATCAATTAAAACTGTAACAGATTGGTTAGCAATCTTACCTTCCATCTCAACCATGGTAGCCTGGTGTTCTGCTTGCCGGTTCTCTAAGTCTGCACTGATAGTGGGTATATTCCTTGTTATATCATTCATGGTAGGAGCTTCTCTATCTCTTATAATCATCTGAATATTTCGGTGTGGACAGTCCCTCAACAGATGAGGTTCTCTGCAACCCCAACATTTCAAAGGCTCCTGCATTTTAACTGTTCCTTCCTTTTTATTATCTCCATCTATTTGTTTTGAACCAACCTGGGACTGAGCAGTTTGACTTTCCTTTGGTTTGTTAAATTTCTTCTGCTTATGATCCCTACCAAAGTTCTTCAAATAAGCTGGTTTATGTTTCTTTCCTTTGAATTCAACCTTGTTTACCCAGCTTTTTCCATGCTCACCCTTTCCTTTAAACTGCTGGTAGCATAATATAGCTTTCCTCACTACTTCATCCATAGTTTTTGGATTATTGAACTCTATTTTCTCCTTGTACACAGCAGGAAAATAGTTCAAAAACCTTTGTACCTTTTTCCTTCTCTTCATGAATATAAGGAACATACCTTAACAGATTTCTAAACTTGGTGACAAACTCATCGATGGTGAGTTGTCCCAATCTGAGTTCGTGGAACTCCTTTTCTTTATCATCATAATAACATTTATTCAGATAGCGTTTTTTAAACTTGACTTGGAAATCTTCCCAAGTCACTGTCTTTTCATCAATGGCATGAACCATTTTTTTCTCCTCCCACCACAAGGTATCCTTACCCTACAGCTGGTAGACAGCTAATCTGGCCTTCAGATTGCTTTCATATTCATAGACTTGGAAATACTTAATCATATTCAACAGCCATGCCTCAGCATCTTCCTCCTTCTCCCCGTCATAGGAGGGAGGTTTAATTTTTCGGAATTCACCCTATAATTCCTTCTTCTGTTTAGACTGATGTCTAGTAGTTTCATATTCTTCAGAATCATTTGAGAACTTGCCTTTCCTCCTCTTTCCGGAACCTTCACCTTCTTGGCTGTTCTGCGAGGTCAGTTCTCTTAGGAGATTTTCTTGCTCTTCACTAGCTAATGATAGCCTGTCATTCTGGCTTCTTAGCTCAGCCATTTCCCGTTGCAACCTGTGCAACATAGCCATCAAAGGAGCATTGGGATTTGGCATGTTATCTTCATCACACAGATCAACATAAATTTCATCTCCTTCAGCCATTGAATTTTCAGTTCCGACACCACTGTACACTAAACAAAACAACATCAGTATGAGAAAATTTTCTCAAGAATAATTTATACAGTGAGCACAACAATAGCCCAGTTTTTCCAACATGAGCTCTGATACCATTTGTAATGTCTCTCCTACAATTTTTTTTTTTCTTTTATAATACTAATGATCTCATTTTTTTTTCTAGGTTGTAATTCCATTTACAGCAAGCCTATATATTTTTTAACAAAGGCATACAATTCTACACATACAATAATTTTCCGCAAATAAATATTCACATGCTTGGAGCTATACTTTTATGACCAAAGATCACTTTGATGGTTCTCTCTTCCACTTCTTCCATATATATATATATATATATAGATATATAGATATATATATATATCATTACACCTAGCAATGATTTGTATCCTCTTCAACATTTCTATCAACCTATTTAGTCTCTCTTTGGTATAAGTGTCAATTTATTTCTAACATTAACCCTCACCCTTCATTAAATTTATAACATATAATGTGTGTTCCATCTTTATACTTAACAATGGTAACTTATACCATCACTAGTCAAATGTACCCATACATATAGGTATGGCATTTTAATAGTTAACTTCCACGTTATGAGTTGTATTCCTTGTAATGTGTCACATGATGCCAGAGTCACTCCCCAGTCTTATATGTTATCATTGAGGAATGTATTATTGGTATAAATTTCGTGGATCAGATCCCTAACGTCTTCCTCTTGACGTAGGTTCAACACTTCATTTGAATCGATTGGTATTCACCGTCCTTGTGCACATATAGTAAAGTCTATATTGGTACTAAAGATTTCGATGTACATGAATGTGCTACGCAAATTGATCTATGTATCTGTATGTTATTTGTCTCACTGTTAATGAGTTGAAATTTACGTGCTCCATAAGATAATGGCTTCCATCATAGCCAACTATTAAATACCTCGAATCCTTGTCCAACAATATTTTTGTAGTTCATTTAATTGAGGTTATCGTGGTTTTGGTTAAACCACCATGATTTACATGTTTGTACGCCTCGATGTATGACTTCCATATGGAGTTTTATTTTACTTGTACTGTGATGATTCCGGGTTCATTTATGTGAAAAGAAGTAATGAGTTGAGTGATGAATTTTTTCATTGTTATTCTGTTGCTTTCCCATGTGATCACGTCCTGTATAATCAATGTATGGATCTATTCCGTGCGATTTATATGGCTGGAATTTGTATCTTTTTATTCATACCAGAGATAGAGGTCTCGATCCACACCTCTACCACCAGATCCTTACATGTGGACGGTGTGATGTACACACTAGTTAGGTTTTCGTTTTACCATAAAAGTTCCCCGCTCGTGTTCTATTCTTCTTTCCAGTGCATTTGTTCTACCGTTTTTCCACAGAGCTCAGCCTCTATGCGAAGGCGTTTTCATCTCAGTTATGAGATCAATTGTTTGTTTGAGGACTCATCTCATGTTTTTATTCAAATTAAGATGAGAATAATTTTTCTATCTTTCTGTGTCAAGCGTTGTATTTTGTCTAGTTTCCTTACAATGGTTTCCACTCTATGCATCCTTTGATTCTGGCGTTACATAGCGAAGACATCAATTGTTTTCATGTTGTTTTTGTTTTACGATTTATTTCAGTAATCTCTTACCCATTACTCCATTCATTGCTTATACATTACATGGGTTCTTCCTTGACAAGTTGGGCATCTTGGATGCACATTCCACCAGGAATTTGATCCTTGTAAGGCATCGTTCTTAAGCTGTAGTTCAAGACCAATGATAAAAATTTGATGGAGTTTACTCGGTCTTCCTTGTGGTTTTCCGTAGCAAGAGTTTTCTTAGGTGGTTTTACATTCAATAAAATTCTTATTCATATTTTTATTTCTATTTCTAATTGACAGTCATCATTCCGGTTGTTTAACTCATCATTTCATTCCACAGAGGCATGTCACTCTGACGCTGTAGTTATTGGGGTATGTACATTCTCGTTCGACTTCCCTTAGCCGCTATTAACTCCTTCATTTATATACTGGTCAATACCCTTATCGATATTCATTTGTCTCAGTTGGTTTTGCAGGTAAGTTCCTACTTCGTGGTGACTTCATTTTCTCGTTGAAACTCCTGAACTCTTTGACCAGGGTCCATTGACACCAATATTATTCTCGTGTGTTACAGGTTAGTATGAATGACTCGTTTTAATTCATATTTGGAACAATGTATTCCGAGATTTTATCCTTAATTTCTGGAGAGCAATACCCCAAAATTTTTCTCGGGAAGATTTACTCAATGTAATTTGTAATACAGTAAACAGGAAGTTGGAGATTCGTTAACATGAATCTCGGCATTAGGATATTTGTTAACCCTCATTAGGGTTTCATTTTCTACTGTTATTTGTTTCCACAGTTGACCCACTTTATTTGGAGTGTTAAATACTTATTCAGAAGTATATATATATTTTTTTCAATTTTTGTTCATAATAATTATTCTTCTAATATTCTCCTGCCAGTAATTTCTGAATATATCCAGCTGAGTGTTCTTAAACTAACAGTATTTACCTACTTTTTTTTTCATTATTTTTACAGGTATAAAATTCACCTGTATTTTCATAAAAACATAACATTTTATTGGTTAGTCAATAAACTTAAGTTAGGGCTATTTGTATATCTTAAATATCGAGGTAGGAAAATGGATTCTCTTCTGGTTCTCTGTTAGCTGTTTGAATGAACGGTCATTTAATATACCGAATAATAGCCTCACAATGGGGTTCAGTATAACACATAAATTTCTCCAATGGTTTTCTTTTGTAAATCTATAGATGCATCCCCTTGTTCACCATATAAAACATCCTTTCATTTTTTATTTTTTTTTACTTCAGGAAATAAATTTTACTTTATTGCTACAGATAAGAGAGTTCCACAATGGTTTAATAGCATTAATCTGTCTTTTTCTATACAGTTATCAGTTAATTTTATTCTGAATAAAATTTTTCTTTTTCATGGCTAGTATGCCATATGCTACAGCAGAATTATATTTTTATACCTATTCACAGTACCCTACTCTTTTCTAGTGTAATTTATAGTTTAATTTGTCATACATATTTTTCCTTGAATTTGAATTTATTTGCTCTATTATTATGCATGTATATATATACAAAGTATAATTTGGTCACAGATATTAGATATGAATATGGAGAATCTATATCTTTCTATTCTAGTATTTATTCCTTACAGAAGCAGATTAAAGTTACACTTCTAATCATTCTAGGGAATATTTTTTTTCTATCTCCAGATTTAAGACAAATAATGATTTAGAGATTCTGGCTGATAGTATTCCCTAGGATTTTTCCTTACTACCATACAGAAAGGCAGAAGATTTATTTCTTCTGTTTACTTCTGTGAAATGTAAGGAAGATGATAACACAGTAACTAAATTAAACATAACAACTACATCATTTATCCATCTTGACTAACAACATCAAACTTAATCATTCATAAAATCTGTGTGCATACCACTTCTGTGCAGACCAATCCTCCCAACCTTAGAGTTCTTCTGTCTCCAGAACTCACCCCCGAGCTGAGATCCTCTCCTAGAACAGACCAACCTCAATCTGTTCTGGAGTAGCTTATTTAAGCTTATGCTCCCCAAAGCCTGTTTCTAATTCTGCGTCAAGAATTATAGGATTTTTTTATTCCTGTTTTCCTAGGCTTCCCCTATTTAGGCACTTTTAAAGCTGATTTCTGCTTTTCCAGCTTTTTACCTCTTCCCAACTACTCTCCACACCATTGGGGAAATTTAGATTTTTCCTCAAAAATATAAATTAGAAATAAATTCTTTCAAGGCTTTTTGAAATATTTTTGGGGATAGTATTAGCTTGTTTCCATACCTCATGGATTTGGAAAGTGATCTCAAAAATCTCATTTGGTCAACATGCACAGAAATATTTTATTTATTTTTCATAATTAAATAATTAATTACATTCACATCATAATTATCCATTGGGGTCCACTCCCCTTTCGATTGAATTTCAAATGTATAACTTGAAAAACATAAAACTAGGGGTGTTACATTGGGAATGTAGTGAGAAATTTCTTGGGCACAAAATTAAAAAAAAAAAAAAAAAATATCTTTGCTGGTTTTTTTTGGAAAAGAAAGTATATGAACATTCAAGTAGTTTGAAATTTTCTATGCATGACTTGGAGAATGAAATTTCAAAATTCAATTCCTCTTGAAAAATACCCTGTCCTAGAAGAAAATAATTGTCCAAAATGAAGTACAATAATTGGAGATATCATTTATGTAAACTCAACATCTTTTAGAGTTTTTCTTGGAAGGTGACAAATTCAACTAATTGGATATGTTTTGATAGATTGCAATTTTTTTTGCCAATCCAGTGACAATAGATCTAATAATATTGTAGCATTTCATGATTGGGGTCATAATAGCCAAACAAAGAAGTATAGTAGAAGTTGTGAACATTTTGCAATTTCAACCTCAAGACATGCCTTGCACAAATTATTTTCTTTCGATTTTAGGATACCTTTCCTTTGGTTAGCAAGCTCATATATATTTAAATTTTATTTTCAGATTGTGTTCTAATGCCCTTTAATAACATGATGATCTATCCATAACTAGGTAATACTACAGTAGAGGAACAATAAATGTAGGAAATAAAGTGTAATCACATTGTGTGAAACACTTGTAATCCTTTCTAGTATTGCTTGCAGTACTATGACATAAGACAATACTTGAAAACAAAATATCACCTCCATGTGCCTTTAGGAATATAGGAATTCCCATAGGTATACTGGAAGCCCTCTTTCGATAGGCTAACCAACCGCCCTATTCCTCCAAAAGAAATAGAACAACACTCAAGGAGACCACTCACTAATACCTAGGTAGTGAAGTTGTACAACTGGAGGAGAAATAGACCCACCTTAGTTAGTGCCATGAGATATTGTGCCATGTAATATTGTTGAGCCAGTGTATTTTAGGAGCTATAGTACCTATTATCCATTGGTTGATGACATGACTGTCGATTGATAATTTTTTTTCTAATTTGTTTATGAGGGGCAGAAATTTGGTTTGATACTATAACAAGAATGGCATCAGGCGAGCCCCCCAGAGACATCTCAATGAGAGGAGGATTATCAAGCACATTGGACGTTTAGTTATGTCATGTTTTCAAGTAGGTTATATTTATTGTTCATTGTTAAAAATTGATTAATGTGAATTTTTTTTGTCCTGCAGAGGTGGAAGCACTCATATGACTCATGTGCCCAGACACCAAATCGAACAAGAGGATCTCCATAGACATTTTCCCATTCATCCCCAATTTCTTAGATCCCATTGTGAGGGGTATACTATACACGATATAGGTACACATTAGATTGGTAGTTAAAATGTTCAAGTTTACGTTATATTCAATGTTGAACAAATGAATTTTTTTTTCAAATGACATGTGTTTAATGTAAAAAAATTATGCTCGATAGGTGAAAATGTAGGATTTGGGGTTGGCCCTATTGCTGGTGAGGGACAAAGGAGAACAATGTCTCAGCCTGTGGCATACATCCCACACCTGGATAGATCTCGTTCAGGTAAAATCTAAAGGAAAAGGTATTGTTTGATGTATGTCTAATGTGAAACTTATTGTGTGTCTCATTTACTTGTGTGATAAAAAAATTTGATGTTTTGTAAAGTGGCTATTAGATACCTTCATACCTCAGAAGGGAGAAATCCTAGTCCAATGAGCGAAGAGGATGAGATATTTTTTCCACAAGGTATTTTTAAATGACTAGACAATTTTTTTAAGTACAAATTTTCCTTATAAATTATTTAATTTTTAATATGTACAATAATTTAACATGTTATAGGTTTTCGTCATCGCCCTCATAGGGAGAGAGGTTGTAGGGTTCGTGAGTTTTCTTGAAATCCGAGCTATGAGCCCCTTTACACCCATCACGATGATATTCCTGAGGAGATGCATTAGGAAAACACCAGTTTCTTACTTACTGTTGATGGGATGAGGGAGCATTCCACGATATTGCACAATGAATTTCAAAGTTGAAATCTCTCTACCCCTAGTCGAGATTATATCCAAATTGTTTTGCACAATTTGGAGAGTTTGATAGAGACTTATCATGGGGTTGGACCATCAACCTAAGTTTTTTTTGACATGATGCGTATGAGGAGAGCGTCAGTGATTGGTATCCACTCCTACAATGAAGCTAAAAGTGGGGTCACTAAATAAATGGCCTTGTCACTCTTTGACTTGCGGCCTGAAGAAAAAAATTTTCTAAAGATTGCAAGATTAAATGATCCCAGTACTACACCTTATATTTATGAGAAGTTCCTTTATGCATACGATAAGTTCCCAAATAATGATGAGGTGCCACAATATTTTGTTAGGATGTTGGATGATAAATTCCGAGAGCACATGGACCCTAACTATACAAGTACGAGGTCAAAATTATATGGAGTTGGAAAAGGTTGTACATATGAACGACCTGATGCTATGCAGGATGTTGGGTTTAGGCCTCCATCACCTCGTTTAGAACCTCAACCACCTAGGCTAGTTACACATCTAGAGGACTTAGCCCTTATCTCCTATGATGTATCTCATATGAGGGAGAAGATACAAGAACATATTGCAGCTTCTTTAGGAGGGGTGGAAGTCGACTTAGGGACAAGCCAACCTTCATCTAGTGCAGGAGTTCATTTATTTCTGAGTATTCTAGATGACATGTTGAGGGAGATGGAGCGAGATGAGCTTCTGGAGTATGCATCCTCTTGTAGAGACAACTATGAGTGAGCCATTAGACAAAAATACACACCATGGGTGAGGTATGTATAAGACTATTTTTATCTACTTTAAAATACACATTTATAAGATGATCTAGAGTGCATGTCACATTCTTTTTTGGTGTATATACATTTAGTCTACAAAAAAATACGCCAATATATTTATTTAACTTATGCAATTTACAACATTCTTAGAACACCATTTCTTTGCCCCTGATTCTTATTCTGTAGATCATGGACATGATCATGTACAGGTTCCACATTCATTATTATCTATCTATATTTTTTTATATCAAATTTAAAATGAATTTATGTCACATAATTTTATATGGTATGAGTCTTAACATTATGGAATTTTCAAGTTAGCGCTACACATGAAGGGCTTCGTGAAGACATGATACCTTCATATGTTCCAGTGGTATCATGGGTATTATCTATCTATATTTTTACATTAAATTGCAAGTGAATTTAAGATGAACATAATTTTATATGGTGTGGCTCTTAACATTACTAAATTTACATGTATGTGCTACACATCAAGGGCTGCCTGAAGAGATTATTCCTTCTCAGGTTCCAGTCGTGACATAGGTATCGATATTTTTCGTTAATCATATTTATTATGTTTTTTATATTTCTTTCGCAAACTTTTCTATTAAATTTTGTTTCTAATTTTCAGGCTACATATGAATATTGAGATGATGCAAACTAAGCCCCAAGGAGATCGTGTAGGCTTTAGGTCAAAGATTCTACATTTTTAGGTGAGTTTAATCTTATAGTGGATGTAGGCATATACCAACAAGTTGGAATTTTCTTGCACATACTTCCAATGTTATTATTCCTTTCAATAGTTGGCACAATAATTTATTATATAGAATCGAAATTATGTTAAAAAAGTAGTCTGATAATGTCATGAAGGGAGCAATTAATGCAATTACATTATTTGTTTTATCATTTCATGCTTTACTTGTAAATGCATCACCTTGGCAGTTACTGATAGAATATTGAACAAATGATGGGTGATTCACAATGTCAAATGCATCCCCAACATTGTCATTAAGGATGAAGTCATAGGCTTCACTTCCATAGTCAACATTTTAGTCTTTCCATGTCCCATGCCTTCGAAATCTAAATCTAAAGCTTTTGCATTGTCGCATGCCTTCCAGATGATCTAAAAAACGATCCGTTAATACAAAATAGAGTTTGGACTATTGAGATATTAGGAAGCCTATGTAGACCAAGCACCTTTCCAACAACCGACTTCCTCTTCAAGAATTTCATCCTTTATTATACATAATTGGTATTTCCCCCCCTTTCAATTCTCTTCCCAAGGTTATACAAGTTGTACCTCAACAAATATTTATGGTTCTTAGAGATGAATATGATGCATCGGTTTACAATAATGATGAAGAATATGATTAAGATGGTCTTGTGGGCTAGAAAAAAATTTATTTTCATTTGGTTAAGTTTATATTTGGTAAAATCGATATGGAACAGAAAATGGAGGAAGATACAATGCATATGGAATAGAAAAGGGAGGAAATTTCACCACATAGCTTTTCCATTAGTTGTCATGACCTAGGTCACTTCAAACAATTTGACAGTGTAAAGGACTCTCGGGATCACTTCTACCACCAAGAAACAATCCGGGTATACATTTATTAAAGGGCATGCTCTTCTCATCCCTTTTTGTGATTTTTTTTGCCAAAATAAATGTTCTTTTCCATGTTTATGGTGTATGATTGAAGTTTTTAAACATTTTTTCACAACATATTAATAAGCATAAATGGATCAAGAAATTTCAGCAGGAATGGTAAATTCTCCAAGAAAATTTACCATGTTTGTTAGATGGAAATCATAATGTCTACATATATTGTTAGGGAATAGTTTATAGGAATTGCTTTCATATCCTGATGTGATAAATAGTTGACTCATAATAGCAAAACTTAATTAATTTTGGGACATCCAAAATTCATAACCTTGGTATACAAATTCTTTGAACAAGTGTACAGTATAAGGTATAACAAGTAGTACTGCAGGTCCTTACATACATGTGGAACTATTAACATATGTGTAAAACATTGATTTATGTGCAGCGTGATGGTATATGTATGAGCGCATGAAAATAGAGTATACAAGAGGGTGCACCAATACTTTTATAGGCTTTCAAATTGTACCTATTTTTTCCCTATTTATATTGTATAGCATCAGGTATGTGTGCATCTTTTCCTACGAATTTAAAGTGGTATTTTGATGTTCAATTTAAAAAATTCAAAATGGATATTTTTAAGGTTTTTTTTGCAAGAGTTGATTGATGGTCTCACTTACATTTTATTGAATGTCTTGTAGAACTACAATGAAGATGGAAGACACACAACAAGATTTGTTTGATCGCCTTCCTGAAGATGTTATTGAGATGATATTTGGCACCATATGCAATTGTAAATCTATAGTATGATGCATGGTTATCTATCAGGGATTTTTTAGACATGCAACATGCATATCTTATTTTTCTATAGTTTGTCCTGATAATTATTCTAGCTATGAAGAGAAACTGAAAAAGATATACTCAATCGTGAAAGAGTTTCAAGAGCTACAAACACTTGTTGTAAGGTTGGTATGACCAAGGATGAGCCAAATTCATGGGCCTGTTGCATTCATTATCTAGATATTGGTGCTTCTATGGATAAATTCATGTTCATGCCTGCTAAATCTGGATATTTTTCCAAACTGGAAAAAGCTCTTACTCGTTCAGAGTATGGACCATATTTTGGTAATGCCATTTTAAAGAGTAGGGAATTTCCAAATGGAACACAAGGGGAGAGTGAGGATCAATGGGGTGAAACATCCAATTATTTAATATCTACTCGGGGAAACTCCCATGGAATAGAAGATATTGATTCTTTCCATTCCAGTGAAAGTAGACTACGCAGAGAATCTCAATAGGCTTTAATGAATAGTAGACTTATATGTAGTCTCTTCTTATAAAACAAAATTCCCTTCAATGTTGTCCAAGAATCAGACGCCTGTCAGATTTTAGCCTTAGACAGGTAATTGCACCTAGAAATTATGTCATGAGACGTATGCTTCTAGTCATTCACTTTGTGATACTCCAGGGACTGAATGAGTTCATGGATTTTATTCCTTCTTTCATTGTCAAATTTTCAAAACAAAATAGGTTTCTAATAGTTGATATGTTACAGAGTGTTACGATCCACTTAAGACAACATCATCTAGATGAGATATGTTCTTCATATCTGTAGGACATGAATGCAGCAAGTGTGAGAGAGAATTTGTTGTCAGTGAAAATAATATCAGTTATGAATTTCCATATGGTAAATTTTCAGAAGCAAACCATGAGAATGCACATAAAAATTTCCTGAGGTCATAGTCTACAGAGAATGGTTTCATGTTTTCTTTAGATAATAAAGAAATTTCCAAGTCAGATAAAAATGAAGGCATCATGTCTAGGGAAACTGGTTCTACCCTAAAGAATGAGTTATATTGTGAGATAAGTCCATTTAATTTGCATGCAAGTGAAATACATAATGCATCTGAATATCTTGATCTAGGGGAAAAATTATACATTGAAGCTAATTTGGAGAAGTGGCCCAAAAAGGGAAAAGGCTTCAGTGAAGAACTTCCCAAAATTACTGAACATGGGACTGGAAACATAGAATCATTTTATGTCAAGTCTAAATATGAAAATATTAGTAACTCAGGGAAGACCAAGGAAGTTTATCATATTCATGTAGAGCAGGATGATGTGTCTTCCTCAAAATCAGAGGGAGCAAGTTCAACATATAGCCATGAAGGCTCTAAAAGGCTCTGTAACTTAGGAATGACCAAGGAAAGTTATCATATTCATTTAGAGAAGGATTAAATTTCTTGCTCACAATTAGAGGGAGCGGGTTCAGGGTATAGCCATGAAGGCTCTCAAAGGCTCTCCTATGGGCACCATGATAGGGCCAGTGAGTTCATTGAGGAGAAAGGTTATCCAAAGGCTGATTTTCCCCCATGCTAATATGATGTTTTCCTTTGTGATAAAGATGGGTTATGCCATAAATATGAGTCATTATTGGTTCCCGAGCATGGTTCATTCCAAACTAGTGGCACCTATAAAAATCAATGGAGTGATTCTCATAAAATATCACATATTTTAGAATGTTTACATGGGTTGACAATGTGTGAAAAGTTGTTGGACAAAAGATGCGTTCAAAGTAGAATTTCAAGTGTTGGAAGATGTGACTGTTTGAATTCTCAGGCAATGGATGATGGTCATAGCTTTGAAATAACTGAGACTTTAGACACCTTTAAAAATTTGAAAATGCTGAAAGCTACAGTATGCAAAGGGACTGCTTGAATGTGGAAAATGCATGTAATGGTTACAGATGTGGTTTTCTAGGAGAGAATGAGGAAGATAGATAGGATCAATTCAGGCATAGTATTCCAAGGTTTCATGATATTTACATGGATGGAAAATTAGATATTCCAAGCAGACACTGTTTTAAGGGAGAAGCTAAAATTGATAGCTCAAGATTAAGAGATTGTAGAAGGAACATTAAAATTGGTTCTCTCATATCATTGGATGAATCTTATAGCAGTTTGGAAAGCCTCAGAAAGGTAGAAGAAAAATTGGGTAAAGGAATTGATTCCTATGAAAGGAAAAGACATCTATTTGAAATATAAAATGAACCCACTTACCCCAGATCATTGGAAGATTCTCTAGTAAATTCATGCCCAAATCAGAAGCACCAAAGTTCTATTTCTGTAGGCTTTGGATGTGGCCAAAATGCAATGACATCTCCTTCTCAATCAAGTTAGATTAGAAAATATGGGGTTAACACTGAAGGTGATAAATGAATGTCTAGAATGGACAATCTTGAAAACGGTAATCTTGGTGCTTTACATTATCAAAATGGTTTCATAAAAAACCATAGTTGTGGGATGACTTCTAGGAGTAAAATTTTACAAGAAAGAACAGGTCAGGTGTAACACCCCTAGTTTTGTGTTTCTATCAGTTAGACATTTGAACTTTAATCCAAAGGGAAGTGGACCCCAATGGATAAGTAGTGTGTGGACGTAATTAAGTATTGATTATGAAAATTAAATAAAATAATTATGTGTATATTGACCAAATGAGAATGATGAGATCACTTGCCAAATCCATGAGGTATTGAAAGAGGCTAAGACTTTCCCCAAAAATCTTTCAAAAACCCTTGAAAGAATTTATTTATAATTTAGATTTTGAGGAAAAATCTAGATTTTCCCCAATGAGGTGGAGAGTAGTTGGGAAGAGGTAAAAAGCTGGAAAAGTAGAAATCAGCTTTAAAATTCCCTAAATAAGGGAAGCCTGGGAAAACAGGAAGAAAAGCATCCCGTAATTCTAGATGCAGAATTAGAAACAGGCTTTGGGGAGCATAAGCTTAAATAATCTACTCCGGAACAGATTGGGGTTGGTCTGTTCTAGGTGATGATCTCAACTCGGGGGTGAGTTCTAGAGGACAGAAGAACTCTAAGGTTGGGAGGTTGGTCAATTGCAGAAGTGGTATGTTCCTAAGTTTTATGAATAATTTAAGTACCTATTACTATACCAATTGGTCATACATATTTTGTTAGATTCAAATATTGGACTTGTTATTCCCTACATTTAACAGAATTTTGTAAAGGAAATTAATCCCCTTAATTCTGTAGAGTTGTAGGAATAAAAATCCGTGCAAAGAATCCAACAGAGTCTCTAAACCAATGTGGTTTAAATCTGAGGATACATGTTACTCCACAGATAATTTAGTGATTTAACTTTAATCTGCTTCTGGTTTAATAAAATGACTATGATATATATATATAAAGAAAGCAACATGAGATTACATGAGCAGATATCTCAAAGAAAACTAGACAAACTGTAACCTGAGTTATGTAGGAGATGATAGCAAACAAATAAGATCCTATGTTAAATGCACAATATTTATACAAGCGGAAGCAAAAGAAAAATTTAATTTCTGCATATACAAATCTATTTCCATAAAGTAATGAGGTAAACATCAGTTACAGTGAAGGGAAAAGTCCATGAAAGTAGATTTCCTAGTGATTTAAAATAGTCAAAGCTCTGTTAGAAATTTACATGTATACATAGTTATTTAACATAAGGCTGCAAAATAAGGCTAAGCATGATTAGAAATAATTTTTTTATCTGAATTGTAGACTACTGATTGAAAGAAGGATGAGTGAAAAATGCTTCCATATCAGTTGTTTTGAAGTAATAGTTAATTTTAATTCCATATAAAGAATTCTCAGAAATAATTGAATGGAAGAGTAAATATTATTGAAGGATGAAAAAAAAAATCCTAGCAGTATTATTGCATCTACTTACAGAAGTAAAAACACAAAGTGAAGCATGAACTTAAAATAATAATTATTAATAGAACCATTCTACTTCCCAGAAGGAGAAATATATATATAGCAATTAGTTTTATGGGAGTAAATACAAGAAATTGTTTTCAAACCCTATCATCTTGAAATGTAAACAATCTGAAAATAAAATAGGGATCTTAATTCAGATTACTATTATTATTAATCCAAATTTCACGGTTAACAAATATTAAACTGTGGCCAAAATTCGATTGTAAAAGAAAGCATAAATTTACAATTCATACAGCTAACTATGAAATCACAGAGGCTATACAACTATAGATATATAAATTTACTAGTGGCTTAAAATGTGCGAATAATGGACAGAAGGGAAATAGAAATAATACACTCATTGTGTGAAAAAAAAAAAAAAAACAATTTATTCTCTTCACAGTAAATTTTAACCGGCAAGGTGAGACAAGAATTAATATGTATGCAGGAAGTCCGACATGCATAACTATGCAGTCAAATATTGGAAAACGTTTGTTAGGGTTTTCTCCGGAAGATACTCAATTGACATTTGAGTATTTAAAATTTAACGTTCATATACAGTGATCGAAATTCATATGCTGCACAACAACAAATAAATTTTAAAATTTCCGGGAAACCCTAGTGGGTCTTAGCCACCGGAAGGAGAAGCCATTAGAGAAATAGGGCTAGTGGAGAATCAACCCTGTATATTTCAAAGCGAAAATTCAGAGGTCAGTCAATGAACCTACCATGGAAGTCGCAGAGAAATTTCACGAGATTGTGTGACAGGGATTACCTACGTTCACACAAAGTAAATGAAATTAAAAGAGAAATAGACAACATAAAATTTATATAGGAGTTAAATAAACCTCAACACAAATCAAATCGAGAGAAAAACAAGAAGGTTAGATACCTAGTTGAGGTTGAAAGCATTGACGCCGAATACATTCCTGTGAGGAATAACACAGTCAAAAGGGTAAATAAATGAGTTCAAGTATAAACCTATGAGCAAGGAAATAGAGCGATACTATAAAAATTTCCAACGATGTCAGACTTGACAACGTACCATTTCAGCTATCAAAGAAGGAGGTATCAACCACGATGTTTTGTAAGGATAAATCGAACCAAGGGATAACATTCTTCAGCAACCCTGGAATGCCTTGATTTCATCATTGGAACCTATACTCTTGGCCAAAAAATAATAGAAAGATATATTAGCCGTAGGCATAGCGAAGGTAATGAGTATTATTCCCATATAAGCGATGATGTAAAACAAACTGGAGATTGACGCGTTAATAGTTTGCAAATCGAACAATAATACTTGCAACTAGAAAATGTTGGTGTTCAGGAAAAAAAAAAACCCTGAAGAAAAATCAAATAGAGACAACGTTGACATAAATCGCAACACAGGTGATATCTCCCACTAAGAAGAGGATTACCTGTAACTTGGAGTCGATACGTCTATGTCGACATTCATGCGCTGAAGGCTAAACCCCAATTTCTCTTCCTCGGCACTGAAGTGATAGGCGACCAAGCAAAATGAAACGTAGAAGACTTTTACCAAGGATAACAACTGCTTTTAAAGAAAAGATAGAAAAACCCTAAATCTCGAATGAGATCCACGGTCCAAAATTGGGTTAAATAGATCGAGGGTGAGAAATCATGAAAGAACAGAAAGGACATCAAGAAATCCCAAGACATAGATCTACTGCAAGCCAATTTAATGAATGGGTACAAAAAAATTAACTCACCTTCAAAGGAATTCTACCCTCGAAATAATAGCTTTGGAAAAAAAATCGAGCACATACTCCGAGTACCAGAACTTCAATGAAAAAAATTAAATACCATGTATGCATGTCATATCAAGGGTACTAATAACCCAATCCATAAACACGAAGTCGGCGTGAGAGAATAAATATCCAATTAATACCATGTATCATGGCAGGGTAACGTGAATAAAAAACCACATCAACCATGACCAAGTACATGCGAATAATAAAGTCTGATCTTACCAATGATGGCGTATAAAACATTTCATTATTTGATAAACTGTGAACAAAAATGGTATAGTATTTAAACTGCTAAAAGTTGGCATTGAGAGTTAATTACTAAACGATTAAGTTAACTCAACATGTGAAAGTATTCGAAGCATTAAATCGTTACGTATATGGAATCGAATCATTCGTGGAAAGGAATTGAAATTAGAACTAAGGTTAAAGTTCTATATTCCTTAATCATGATGGGATTGAAGTTACATAATGATCTCTTACGCTGGGTTGACCCAAAGCAAGTTACAAGTGTTGAAAGTTGATATACGATTGTGATGGGTCGACTAACAATAGATCATATAAAAGAGAACGCATGGAATTAAAACCATAGGAATTAATAGCATAAAGTGATTTAAATGACAATTTACTATATAGAGGAGTTAAAATGAGGATATATATATATATATATATATATATATATATATATATATATATATATATATATATATATATATATATATAGGTATAGAGAGATAAATATTTAATTAAAAATTTCATGGATTGCTAGTAGCGCACATGGTAAGTGGATGATGTTGAGTGGTGTCAAGGAGAGATGTTACATCAGGAGAAAGACATAGAGGAGTTGAGTTCAAGCTCTAGCACTAGAATTGTTGGGTCTATGCAGGCTAATCATGGAAGGTTTATAGATGATAGGCTTATTGAAAGAGAAGTGTGGAAGGAAATGTGGAGAGAGTAGGTGATAAGGTCTAGGGATGAAAGATGAAGCACACACATATTAGATGATGGGAGGAGAGATTCTGAAGGACAACGAGCATCCAGGAATTCATTTATAAGGAGAAATAATGATCTTGAAAATGAATCACTCTCATTTGATTGTAGTTTTTTGAGGGAAGAACAAGGTGTGGTAGAAAATTATCACCTCTATAATGTGTCTGTGTGCATTGCAACCTACTCTGCAAAGCCTTCAGGGGAGGAAGACATTGACGTTTTAGCATGTGTAGTACTTGTAGGGCCACTACTTTCTGCAACTGTTTCTCATATAAATAAGTAGCACAACTCACATAATATTTAGACTTGCAGTATGCACGTTGTGGTTATTCGAAATTAATTAATTATGTTGTGTTATAACCTATCCAAAACTTATATCATCTATTTGTTTATTTTTTGTACTATTTGAAAATGCACGTAGACATTTATTGCTTTTAAAATGAAACTTTATTAGTCTATCTTAGTCTATTATCCATATTTTATATATATTATTAAGAATTTCATACCTAAGCCAAGCTGTTGAAAAGGATGTCTAATGTCCCGCAGAATGTTTCAGAGGTGTTTTAACCTTTTTATTCTTGGTAAGAATTAAAAGGGTATTACCTTGCCATTAGTAGTCTATGTTATTTGGTTTAGATTTCTGTACGTTTTTGTTGGTTTTGATTCCTTAATGTTGTACTTCAAGTTTTAACATTGAGACAACATGCATGCAGCAGCAGTAGATAGGAAGGGATATTGTTAGCTTCAACAATTTGCATTTTTTTTATTAGTTAAGAAAACGAGGGCATATGCATTTTCATGTGTTGGTTTTAGTTTTATCAAGAAATTTTAAAAAATTTAGTTCAAGTTTTTGTGATGCATTTTCTAACAACAAGAGACAATATGATTTTATTGTTTGAGAAGGTAAAGAGGGCACATTACTTCATCTTTTATTAAACATCCATTTGGTTGATTTGGATTCTCTCTTTTGTTAACAACAACCAGGAGGGCACAAATTGCTACATTGATGATTCTGTTGTGAAAAAATTTTACAAATCCTTTATACATGTTTGTATGGTCTATTTTATGAATCTATATTATTCTATAACATATTTTGTATGAATTGATGGGATGGTGGAGCCCAAATATGTGAGGTAGGGTATCTCGCCTCATTTCTTGCCAAAAGATTTTTTGTGTATCAGAACCCTCTTTGGAGGATGTAACCACCCTACCCCTTTCCGTTTCTGGTACCTTGGAAAGTGTGTCCAAGTCCTGGATGTGCATGTGGGAAAAGAAGGCACAATTATAGAAAGAAAAATTCAACAAAGGAGGTGCTGGAATAGGTCCATACTACATTATAATGTATAGAAAGTAGTATTGTAAATCCTTACATACATGTCTCACTGTGGCAATGGAAATATTAATAGATATGTACAACATTGATTTATGTACAACATTATTGAATGTGAATGAGGGTGTGGCAGTAGAGTATACAAGAGGGTGTAGTAAAACGTTTATAGGTCTTCAACATTGAGGAGGCATGCATGCATGCAAATTTTTTCTTCTTGTAAATTTTGGATTTTCTCTGTTTTGGCGAATGATAGGGAAGTTCAAGAGAGGAAAGGTTAGGTAGGATTGGCCCAAGGATATCATGCAAGTGTAGAGGCAAGGTGTGAGCCCAATTCCCTTGCAAACAATAGGTACTGTGATTTCCAAAACATTAAAAAGGTGAGAAGATCTCACCAATGCCAAAGAAAACGTTGTTCTCAAAGTTCATAGTCCTGAGTAATATTGCTTAAACTAGAGCCTCTAATAGCTCACATTAAGGATATTTTAGTTTCTTGAATGATATTATGGTTCATATTCATTTGGATATTAGAGGAAATGGTTGCAATATGGCTAAATATCAATTGGTAAACCAGCTATAGCACAACATTCCTTCATTACTTTATTCACTTTTCCATTCAACTATTTGGACATTTTCAAATGCTTAAAGTTTCACTTCTTTATACTTATCAATACCTGTTTCAACTTGTTGTAGTGCATTCCTTATTTCTTCATGTAACACCCCGAGTTTATGTGGTTAAATTTCAAAGATAGACATTTGAACCTTGATCCTAAGGGGAGTGGACCCCAAAGGACAAGTATTTTGTGGATGTAATTAAATAATTAATTTGATGAAATGAATAAGATGATTTTCTGCAGATTGACCAAAATGAGATTTATGAGATCACTTGCTAAATCCATGAGGATGGAAAAAGCAAATACTTTCCCCACAATCTTTCAAAAAAAAAAATCCTTGAAATAAATTATTTCTAAATTAGATTTTTGAGGAAAAATCTAGATTCCCCAATGAGGAGGAAAGTAGTTGGGAAGAGGTGAAAAGCTGGAAAAGCTGGGAAAAGCTGAAAAAAATCTTTAAAGAATCCCTAAAATGGGAAGCCTAGGAAAACAGGAAGAAAAGCATCCTGATATTCTGGACGCAGAATTGGAAACAGGCTTTGGTGAACAATAGGTTAAATAAGCTGCTCTTAAACAGATTGAGGTTGATCTGTTCTAGGAGGTGATCTCAGCTCGAGGGTGAGTTCTTGAGGACAGAAGGACTCTATGGTTGGGAGGTTGGTCGACTGCAAAAGTGGTATGTTCTCTGCTTTACTAATTAATATAAGTGATAACCTTACACAATCATTAAAAATGTTAGGATACTATGTTGAACAACAGTGAAGTGTAATGAGTTTCCTTACTTTTAACAGAGACGAGCAGGAGAAATGGTTCTCCTAATCTCTGTATGGTAGTAGGAATTAATACTAGAGAAATACTGTTTCCCAGAATCTCTAAACCATTTATTGGTTTAGATCTGGAAAAAGTGTAAATGCATCCCTAGTTCAGTTAATACAACTTTAATCTGATTCTAAATCTAGCAAAGAAAGAAGTCTCATTCAATACTAGGGTCAACCAGAATTAAAGCTATTAGACTTCTGAAAACAAAACAATTCTCAGAAGGAAGCAACAGATAATGGAACAAAATTTGAGTTGTAAATGAGTACTGTAACCAAAACTATATCCTGGAGAAAGACAAAATTTTATAAATTAATTTTGTTAAAAGAGAACTCTGTTATCCATTCAACAGAAATCTTTCACTGTAATGAACTGGGCAAATTACAAGTTAGAATGTTATGCATAAATTTTTTGTGTACAAAAGTAAGGAAATTCGCTGACATATATCTGTATAGTATTAAAATCTTCTTGCCCTAGAGTTACCATGGAATTACATGGGACATTTAGACAAGAACTTTAATACAGTGAATGATTCTAGGAAGTGTCAAATTTATACTTTTAACAGTGAGAAATTAGCTTCAGGAAATATCGTGACAAGAAGAATCATTAACTCAAGGTCGGGACAGCGCATGCATATATATATATATATATATATATATATATATTAAAGAGTTACTGTTAGAATAACATATCTTCTTGGAATGATATTTGCTTAATTAAACCAGCATAACATAAAAGGAACCGTATTAAATAAAATTCTGAAGGATATATATACGAACAGGGGTTCGAATAGTGGTAGAAATTTCCGATTTAAAATGAACTCTGTACATTCCTTTTCCAAGTAAGTGAAACGTTGTATTTTCACTAGAATTATAGGACTATTCACTCTTCCTTGGTGTACATAATCTCCCACAAAGGCTAGGTAAATATTAGTCCTGAAACTTGAACATATGTAAAATTTTATGGTTAATATTTACCCTTATAATTATTAATAAAACATCAGTTTAATAGACGTGGCGTATATATATATATGAACAAAAAAAAATAAAAGATAAAAATGTACACAATGAGCCGAACGCACATAGTGGAAACAAAGTGGAAAAAGAAAAATATGTTTCGATAAACACAGCTATGGCCCGAGCGCACATTCAGAGGCTCGGAGGGAACCTGTACACCGAGCAAGCTGAAATCAGGGTTAACAGGGTGTGAATTCAAATGTCTAGAAATCATTTATAGGATCTGTTGTACCTGTAACAAAACAAGATGTGCCATTGTAGGAGATTATAATAAGTTCGTTAATAATGATAAACAGGAAAGAGGTGTAAATATAAATTGAACCAAGAGCTATATTACTCACCGGAGAGGGAATCGAGATGCGAGAAACTATTGTTCGTTTCCGTGGAAATAAGAACGCCTCCCTGCTTTTGTATCAAACCCTTTTTTCACAATATGAAAGGAGCCATAACGATCTGAAAAAAGAGTTAGGTCGAAGTCAACTAAATCTATTAAACCCTATGAGTGGCAAAAATGAAAATAGAAAGGGCGGGAACCATACTACCCATTGTGTATACTAAAATGGGAAACATAGTTGAGAAACAAAATGGTGGAAATAAAAATAATACCGAAAGAAAAACCCCACATTTTCTGAACAGAAATCAAAAGCAGAACCAACCCTACATTACAGAGATAATCCACGAGTAAATGAACACAGAAGCAGAGCGGTGAAGGTAAGTAGATTACCAACGGGCCGGCGGTGAAACGCATGCCCTGGTATGCACGTCTAGTGGTGGCAGATCCCTGGTGTCTTGAGGAAAAGACGAAAATGCGAGACAAAGAGTAACAACCCTGGTAAATGGAACCCCAATGAAAAGAATGGGGTTTAAAATGAAAACAGGAACCCTAATACCGGAAATCGAAAACTGTATCCATAGAATTCGGATCAAAGGTTAACGCAGGTTATGAGGACTCGGAACCCTAAAACTGCAACGACAGAGAACCCAACGAAACCCCGATGGGGATTGTAGAAATAAAGTCAAACAGATAAGTTCATACCACTCCTGGGGTATTTAATTTTATTCAACCAAATTTCGAAGTAACTAGCAGGCGAAATTACTGCTGCGTCTGAGCCTTTCCATGCTGAAGTGACCCTTACCAGGTTTACATCCAGCTGCTGGTGATACGTGCCATCCGCTCATGAGTAGAAAGTATGAGAGCTGAAAGAAAATTTTCTCGAGGCGGTAGTGAGGCAAACGCCATTATGAGAATGTAAATTTCCAGTGAGGGAATGTAGAACGTGTGCCCCTCTCCAAGCTCAAGGACTGAGAAAAGTTTTGTACCACGTACTTCAATTTTGTGCGTGGAACTCTGGCAATGCAAACAAAATCTCCAATCAAAAGGAAAGTCATCATGTTATACGTACATAAAAGGTGAAAGTTGATATGGGCGACTTATATGTAATTATGGGTGAGAGTTCATGCGTTAGAGGTCTTCTATGACATGGAGTCACATTAATCATATATGGTAAGATTGTAACTATAGATAACGATTTTATATAAATATATATATAAAATGAAAACGAATGGTTATTGAATTAAACTGTGATTGTTGTTATAACAAATATAATTTGAAATGAGAGGTTAGATTCTTGTCTCAAATTAAAAATCAAGATACTATGGGGAATAGAGAAAACTTAGAACTTGTGTTTAAACCAAAGTGTATGGACTTGTTAGACAGTCCTAGTAAATGAACATGATTTAGTTCATCACTACATAGGAACTGATAACTTAAAAAAAAAAAAAAAAACTTTGAAATGGGAGGTGTGACACTTCAATTAGCTTCCTTCTACTGCTATTCACGGTTGCTTGCTTTTTCTTGGATGTGGTTTAATTTTTAGCCCTAATTGCCTTCATGTATGCAATCTTCCTTACTGGAATGATTTCTCCTTTAGTTGCACCCAAAGGTGCTATACATTGGGAAGTTTTTGAACATTCATCATGCATCACTATCCGACCAAAGTAACCAAGTCCTCCATGTTGTTGCCAACAATCAAGCATTAGTTTTTTAGGCATGGCCTAATTGTCAGAATATTTGACCTTCTCAGGTGATATTTTCTGATCAATTTTGTCTAAAATTTGGCAGGGATTTCTTGGAATGGCAAGTCTGAGTTCTGTAATCTGCACAATATAAGTGCCGTTGAGGATTTCTAGGGGCACTGAAACCATTTATGTATTCGAAAACACATTGTAAATAGTAAAAATTCACTATCTCATGAAAATTTGCATCGCCGAATTCCCGTCAAAAAGATAAAAATGATAAAAACATCTTATGGTTATAATGTTCCATTGTTTTATCCCTTGGCCATTATTTTCAAGTCCTTGCCAGAAAAATCACATCTTCATGTACAACATCAAACCTATTCCTTTTTTCTGCTTCTCGAAGCTCCCAATAAATCCTTTTGTTGATTTGTATTGAAAATTGTCTTGTGGTACAATCTTTATTGCTATATTGCATTACCCATTTGGTTTCTTTGCAATGGAGATCTATACCTTTTTAAACTTTCGAACATATTCTTAGAGACAATGCATTAACTAATTGGCTTCTATTTTTTCTTGCAAATTCACTAGTGTGCATCTGCAGCACTTATACTTGTGCCATGCTCTTCACAACACCATTCGCTAGCTCTATCCTTTTAATCTCCTCAACATATTGGAGATGATGCATTAAATCCTAGGCTTCTAACTCTTCCTCCACTCCAATGCAATGTTCTTGTGCCACTCTTCTAGTTATGCCATTCTGTCCATGGCATCACTGGGTAGTTGTATAACATTTCCTCGCAACTTAGCAAGTTTATTCGTTACATAAATGATGAAGCCTTATGTTTTCTATATCTTTTAGGCTACTGCTCTTCATTTTCTTCAACGATCCTGCCACTAAAACTTTCTCAACTCACATTTTTTGTTATGAATTTGTTCTTTAATGGCGTGTAACTACTCTAGTATCTTCCCTAAAATATTTTCACATATTTGCCTCACCAATACGATATGTAATCACTCAGCCTGCCTTACCAATACAATATGTCACTTAGCCAATTTTTTGATCACTAATTATCAATACAGACACTGTTAAATTTTAAATCTGGAATGTATGCCATTATATTGATTGTAGCACTATGTATTATCGCTGAAATTAATTTTTTTATTCTTTACACTATTGTGCATTCATTAAAGAATTCAAAAGAGTAGGGTCACACAAACAAGGATTTGTCAGAAAAACACACAAAGGAAAACCTCCATCAAAGAGGAGGCCTGCTAGACTCCAAGAAATCCCATAAAGGTGTAGATTACTATTCAAGCTCAACAAGAATGCATTTGATCCTATGCTGATGACTAAAGGTTTCAAGAAAGGTAAACTACCTTCAATCCTACACTTGACAATGCAAGGAAAAGTCTATCATTCATATCGAGCTTATTACCTATGGAATTATAACCAAACATGCAACAAGATCTTGCCTCTTAGAGAACAAATGATCAGTAGACCAATGTTGTTATTACCCTTGCAAACAGATCTTTTAGTAAAATTTAAAATTGAACTTGATACAAACCTCATACAACTATGAAACAAGGTCCATTTTTGGATTACATTCTCAAGGATATTTTTCTTTAGAAAAATTATTAACTGTGTATCCACAAAGCACAATACATGAGTTTATTTTGAAAGAGGCTCATTCTCCCTCCTACAAGTAGCATTTTGGTGTCAATAAGGAACTTCAATATCTCCAACATAATTTTTATTAATCATCAGTATGGAATAATATTGAATCCCTCATTCTTGGGGGTTCTATTTGTAGTGCAACAAAGCCTAATAACAAGAAAATAGGCTTGTATGAGCCACCACTAGCTCCCTATAAACCATAGGAGTCTATCTCCATGGAATTCATCAGAAAATTAATTAGTCATTCAATCACACCATAATTGCACCTTTATGCTAGTATCTCATTTTTCTAGCATCATCAATTTCATTCTTTTGAGTAAAATTTTCCAGCATCAATGCATATTTAAAAATAGATTTATGATTTTCACATGTATGGATACACTTTGGCCTCCCACTCACCATTCTTTCAAATCACAATTTTTTGTTTCTCAACCAATTTTATGAATTCAAACATCTTGAGTTGAGCCATGTGGGCATCTAGTTGAACATTTTATAGGAACACCTAACTCATAGGAAAATTCCTATACGCAATAGATCCCTTACACTTCAGTGCTACAAAGGTGTGCTTTGTAGTGTAAAATTTTTCTAGAAAATATTTATAACTACTTCACGTGATGGCATAAGAAAAATAAGTAAATGATGGAAATCATTAATGTTATTGTGTGGGTCAATGTTAAGTCCATGTCAATATTTTATTGAAACTAACATCAATTTCATTCTTTGCAGTAAGTTTGTCCAGCATCAGTGCACATTCAAAAATAGATTTATGTTAGTATCTTGCTTTTCTAGCATCATCAATCTCATTATTTGCAGTAAGACTGTCTAGCATCAATGCACATTCAAAAACATATTGATGCTTTTCATATGTATGGATACACTTTGGCCTCCCACTCACCATTGTTTCAAATCACAAATTTTTGTTTCTCAACCAATTTTTTGAAGTTGAACATCTTAAGTTGCGCCATGTGGACAACGAGTTGAACATTTTATAGGAACAGAGAACTCATAGGAAAATTCCTATATGAAATAGATCCCATACACTTCAGTGCGTCAAAGGTGTGCTTTGTAGTGTAAAACTTTTCCAAAAAATATTTATAACTACTTAAGGAGATGGCATAAGATAGAGAAGTAAATGATGGCAACCATTAATGTACATGGGTGGGTCAAAGTTAAATCCATGCCAATATTTTATTGCAACTAAACATAAATTTCATTCTTTGAATAGACTATCGAACATCAATGCACATTCAAAAACAAATTTATGCTAGTATCTCATTTTTCTAGCATCATTATTTTCATTCTTTGTAGTAAGACTATATAGCATAAATGCACACTCAAAAATAGATTTTCCTTAATACAATGAGATGGAAAATAAAAGTAGGAGACCTCCATCATGAGAAGAGACAATAATGAAGAGATTAGCCACATCAAACCTAAAGTAATCTATATTAATGAAGCGATGCAAATATGATGACATTTGATGTCAAAACTAGACTAACAATACAATAATATATATGTACTTAAATATTCATCCATCACCATCATATCCATGCAAAAAAATGGGCAATTTAAGATCGTCTAGGAGTAAACATCATCAACACATTAAATCAGCATATCATGGACACATTAATCACCATAACTTAATTATCTATAAAAGCACCCTTATCGAGGAGATAATAATATATTGTTCGTACCAGCACACACATAACCATCCACATGTCCAGTTATTTGAAAGCAATCCATAATAGAGTCTTAAAATATATAAAGTCCAATACGTTGTAGCAATTATATGTTCTAACCCTAGAATCAAAGTTCATTGTTTATCTTCAATAATGTATTCCACTCATATGAAATGTGCTAGTGGAAAATTTTCCAGAATGGCATCATGATCATCTATCGATAAGCTCCATTGTCGTCATTTTTTTCTACTCTTCACCTGCTTCAATTTCAACTGAGTTTCTATGACCAAGTGACTATATTGGGCATAAATAACATCTGGCTAGTAATCTTGAAAAATAATATGATCTTTAAATTTATTTACTTCTTCGAATAAATGTCCCATTAACACCATTGAACCCATTGGGTATGTATAATTTGATGGATCATCATACTCTTGCAACAACGTGGATTTAGACATAGTGTATTGTAATAAATAATAATGCACTTTTTCTTGATTATTTTTTGGTGCAATGATATCAAAGACATCACCTTATCTAACCATATCAGAAACATGATCATAATCGTTGTCATTCACAACCACTTCATTATCCATTTCCTTGTCATTCTCGTTTCCAAATGGGGACAATGGTGTAAATTCTTCATGTTTCCATGGTTTAAAAAATTTCTTAATCTCGTTTTCACAGTCATCAATGGACTCTGTCAGACCAATACATGCAGAACAAAAGCAAGAGCACTTTCTTTTCTTAATTCAATGTATATTTATCATGTTCTTACTCCTAATTGAGTGTAAACTTCTTGTTTGAGGGATTGTAGGGAAATTAAATGGAAACGATCTATGAACATCACCCATTGCAATCTTCTAAAATTACCTGCTTGAGAAAATCACACACATGTATGAGTCAAATTTTGAACAATACTTAATATTTTTTGGATAAAAAAATATACACACATGTATACACTTATATCTGTAGACATGTATAATATATTTTTAGTTAAATGTGTATGCTTACTTGTGCACATCAACCATCCTTGGGTTCAATACATGACTTAAATTGTCTTTGCACCAATTCACAACATATAAATAATTTGTAAGTCAGTAAGCTAAGTGATTCAATAAATGCCTCCTAAGCGCACGTTTTATGCATGCCCTAGCACCATCGTGCTCTCATTTTCCATGTCCTGTCTCAAATAAATTCCATGTATGTCGAATGCTGGTTCTCTTATAAAGACGAGACAACAAAAAAAGTGATCTTGTTGATTTAAATTGACCAGCATAGCCATCTGACCATACCCAATGTTATTTAAAAGTGACCCTTCATTTCAACAATTCATTATAAATAACATTAAAACAATGCTGAAAAAAACATGTATCATGTGTTCGATCATCACTGATGTAGAAATAATACTCCTTAATCACCTCACGATTATTTTCATCGCAATCATAACCATCGATATCAAGCTCTGCATGTCTATACAAAATATGTATAGATATAGATACTTGTTCTGAATGATAATACTCACTTTGTACCTCCTTTTTTGGACTAAACCTATAATTCTCAGTGAAATAAAACAATGATAATATTTTTCCTTTTGGGAACACATCATGTGATTGCTGAAATGTAAATCCTGCCATCATGTTATATGACAATGCTTAATATATTTGTATATTTTCACCCTTAACTTCTCCATAAAATATGTCACTGAAATGTCGTCGTCAAGTAAAGTGATATTTTTTTATGTTGTGTTGGAACCTGCAACAAGAGTGTAAGTAACATTTTCATATCGCTTACAATTCAGAAAAATATTTGATACTCTAGGATCATTAGGATCAATGGGATACTTCTCATCATAGAGTGCCAAATGAGAACATTCTGGGCATTTTCTTCCACCAACACATTCTTTATTATAAATTAATTTATTATTCTCTGGTGCACATAATATCTTCGATAAAAATTCACGAACACTTGAAGGAGGGGGGGTCATTTGACCAATACTTTATGCCAAAATTTAAAAATGTTTCATAAAATAATTGGAAGTCTATATGGTATCGACAATAGCATGTGCCTCGAACAGTGATAGGCCTGACATACAATAGTTTAATCTTCACAAATGTGCTAAGGAAAACCTTCATAACAATGTTACTCTCCATAAAATTCTGGAATAATTATACTTGTCTGACTTGTGTTATATGTTTGGCATGAGTTTCATAAACTCCCTTAGATATACAATGTCTCACAACGTTGGCGACACACAAGAATTCAAATTCCAAAATTCTTTTACCCTATCCCTCACACCATCAAGAATTCTATCATGATATGGTTGTGTAATGTCTCTCCTTTTCCACAAATTTTTTTTTTTTTCAATTGTCGTTCTAAGACTAGAGTTTCTTTTCATTTTCTTGGCATTGACTAACTCAATTTGGTTCACTTAACAATTTCCTAGGTATTCAGAACTACCTTTTTAATATTATATTTAATATACTTCTCTTAAATATAATATTTATGTGAACTGAAATTCTCAATATATATTTTTATAACTCTCTTATTTTATTAACCATTATATTTCATATTATTAAATTCTCATTCAAAATATATATCTACATATATATATATATGTATTTCCTCATATAAAAACGACCATATATATATAAATATATTTCTTGGTTCGCTCAAAATTTAATATGCCAAGAAACCTTAAGCTCTTGTACCAACTTCGTACTATTTTCAAATACAATTAAATTGATTTCGATTATGGTGAAATTCCATACGTTATACTGGATCTTTATCGGGGTTTCAACCATGTAACAATTTCATGACTTACTATATATTAATGTTTATGATTTGAATCGTGTCTTAGCTTGATTTCCATGTCAACTTGTCCATTATAACTTCAATAGATTTGATAGTCGTTCACTATACTTTGGCTTGATATGTGTAACGTATTGTCCCGTTTACATTTAGCCTCTGTAATGTTTTTGGGATCTGCATTATAGTCATTTGTGAATATTGACTTAAGTTAGCACGGTATCGCCTCCATTTCGTTTTTTTATTATTATTCTCGAGTTTGATTTTGTACTGTTTAGGGTTTCACAGTTCGCGTATTAATTTGGTAGCTATTTTATCCCATCGTTTCCTTACTCCTTGTACGCCTTTCCTAGATGACACCACTTTTATGGCGGAGATTTTTCTAGGGTTCAAACTTTGCAAGGTATATCTTGTTCATAGTTTGAAACTTTGCCATTAATTTGCATCATTTTTTTTCCACCGTTGTGAGCCTCCTTCCGAATGTAACAGAGGCAGGTTCGATTATTGGCAATGAACGAGGGTTTATAATTCAATTTGGCTCGATATTATACAGGTACTCATAAAATTTTTCAATGGTTTTTCATCATCGCTTCCCTTGAAGCTCCATTAAATGGTAGCCCTCTGTTATGTAACAATAATTCTAGTTAATTCGTTTTTATTATACTTTTTTTCCAGTACTTTACCGCTTTATGGTGGAGAAGAATTTTTATGGCATTTATATATATATATATATATATATATATATATATATGTTTGTTTTATAGATTTTCATCACACTGTTGTAGGAGTACGACCAGTGATATAAATCCTATTTCATTACCCTTGGTAGCGATGGGTAATTTCCTCAACCTTTGTTTTAAATCCTTTTTAGAAATACGAAATTAGCACCATATACTGAAATCATTTTATTTATATCTATGAGCAGCTAAATAAATTTTATGAAGGGTTTCTCAGTCCACTTTCCTTCAGGTAGTTTAATTGTTAAATCCTATCCGCCATATATGATTTTATTTAGTTTCTTGTATGTATAAAGATAACGAAATTAATCGTATCTCTTTCCATGTATACAGGAAAGGTATTAGGAAATTCTCCACTGTGTTTTTGGTCATGGACTTTATATCTTCAATTCTGCCTCTAACAACGCATCTCGGCCTTGTAACCAGGTTGGTTATGCCATCTTGCGGAGTCTTCCCGCATTCGAATGAAATTTTTGTTTTCATTGTTTTTAAACAGAATTTTTAAATCTGAGGATAATATTCCTCGCTGGTTTGTAACCGAACAATTTTATTTAACTGGTTTTCATTTAAATCAGAGTGATGTGAAATATGTAATAATTTCACTAGTTTTTCAGTATGAACAGTGAACTTCCTTTCTACTAGCTATTTTTCCATTTCGATTTAATACTGGGAAATATACCCTTAACTATAATGGTTTTTCATATATAAAATTTTCTATATATCATTTATGTACCTTTTATTTTATACATTCTATTTAGAATGTTATATATTATATCGCAGTATTACGATTTAAATATATTCTTTCAATATATATTTATCTATAAATGGTTGCAGAAAATTTACTTCCATTTATTTTCATTCAACTATTTACAAAGGAAATGATTTTAACTTTGCAATAATGGAAAATATGAGACTCATAGTTTTAGTATATCTTTTAGATCTGTATTAATGTACTATCTGCTAATAATTTTTCTTTTTCAGTTTTTAACTCTGAAATATCTGTTTAACCATTTTGTCCAGTTTTAACTATACCAGAAGTATAGATAAATATTTTATTTGTATACCTCTATTCAAGATTTGTTAAACTATTTTCTATTTAACAATAATTTACGCATAGTACTATTTTCTCTCGTTTTGAGAGTATCACTCTAATTATAAAATTCCTCAAATATACTTCTGATTATGCATAGTTGTTTTCTTACTCAATTATACCTCATGTAGGATAATTAGAGTTTATTTAGGCTTCAATAGTAACTTCAATGTATACTTTGTCCAGAAAAATAGATTATTTCCATATTGTGCATTCATATAATATTTATGTATACTTATATTGTCATTTTAATTTGGAAAGTACCATGTATTTTTCAATGTAGTAATTTACTAATACCCATTGAATTTAAAATTATATAGTGTAGAGTCATTTCACTATAGACATATTAATAACATCTATCTTTCTGTTATAACAATTTAATCAGTCATGAAAACATAGAAATCTGTTCTCTGTTTATATTAGAGTTCAAATTTTTCACCTACCTCGATCATTTTAGTTCAGTAGAATTTAATTTCCTTTTTTACTTATAGTCATTTCATAGAACTATATAGAGCATAGCTTCTGATTTAATAATTACTACTTCTTCCTTAGTATAAACTAAGATTTTTGTTTCTTTACTTGAGTACATATAGGTTAGAAATCAGATCTAGAAATTTCAAATATTACTACAATTTTCTAGTGTCTATATATATTTCTTCTCCTGAAATTGTACATGCTTATAAGTTATTTTTAAGTTACAACATGTAAAATTATTAAGGGAATAATATATCTCCAGATTTAGACCATCTTCTCGTATAGAAATTCTGGTTGATATTTTCTCTAAATTAATATTCTTACAACTATACAAAATTTAGAGGATTAGTTTCTTTTAAACAATTCTGTTAACTGTAAGGAGTACCAATTTTCGAAAAAAAATTAATTCAAAAAAATAGCTATATCATTTACCAATATTGTACAACATCACCTATTTTAATCATTCACAAATTTTGTGTGCATACCACTTCTTCTGATGACCAGTCCTCCCAACCTTAGAGTTCTTCTGTCTCCAGAACTCACCCCCGAGCTTAGATCCTCCCATAAACATACCAACCGCAATCTATTCTCGAGTAGCTTATTTAAGCTTATGCTCTCCCCACAGCCTATTTCTAATTCTGCATCTCGAATTTCAGGATGCTTTTATTCATGTTTGCTTAGGCTTCCCTTATTTAGGGACTTTAAAGATGTTTTCTGCTTTTCCATCTTTTTACCTCTTCCCAACTACTTTCCTCATCATTGGGGAAATTTTAGATTTTTCCTCAAAAATATAAATTAGAATTAAATTCTTTCAAGGATTTTTCAAAGATTTTTGGGGAAATTCTTAGCCTCTTTCCATACCTCCTGGATTAGGCAAGTGATCTCACAAATCTCATTTGGTCATAGTGCACACAAAACATTTTATTTATTTTTCATAAATAAATAATTAACTATATCCACACAATAATTTTTCATTGGGGTCCACTCCCCTTTTGGACTTAAGTTCAAATGTCTAACTTGAAAAACATAAAACTAAGGGTGTTACATATTCGCCCTCTGAAAACAAACACCATCCTTGGTGTTAACAGATAAATACTAAAGTTTATTTTGAAAATAAATATGGATATTTTTCCATCATCTCAGCTTCTCTTTCCCACGTAGCTTCTTCAGCAGTAAAGTGCTTCCACTTCACCTTTACTCTGGCTACTATTCGATTTCTCAATTTAATTTCTTCCCGCTCCAATATTCGAAGTGGCTCTAGAAGGAACTCCCCTTCTGGTTCCACATGTATCACATTCCAATCAATAATATGAGAAGCATCATGTACATATATTTTTAATAACAAAACATGAAACACATCATGAAATTTAACATGGGGAGGTAAGGCCAGCTTATAAGCCACTATTCCCACCCTTTCTAACACATCAAAAGGCCCACAATATCTAGAAGCCAATTTTGCACAACTTCCAGCATAAAGTGTGCTCTTTTTGGGCTTAATACGCAAATACACATGATCACCCACTTTTAACTCTCGGTGCACTCTCTTCTTATCGACATAGCTTTTCTGTCGATCTAGTGCTTTCTTGATGTTTCTCTGTATTTGTTTAAAAATCCTTTCCATTTCTTCTAGAGTATCTAGCCCTAGTACTAGCTTATCTTCAGGTTGGCTCCAACTTAAAGGAGTACGACACTTTCTTCCATAGAGTGCTTCAAATGGACTCATTTTGATGGAGGATTTATAGCTGTTGTTATAAGAAAATTCGACTAAATGTAAGTAGTCCTCCCACTTTGATGGCCTATCCATCACATACATTCTCAGCATATCCTCCAAAATCTGATTTGTTCTCTCTGTTTGACCATCCGTCTGAGGGTGATAAGCAGTGCTAAAATTCAATTTAGTGCCCATGCCCCCAAACAGACCTTTCTAGAAGGTAGCTGTGAACTTAGCATCTCTATCTAAAATAATCATCTTTGGGACCCCATGTAGCCTTACTATTTCTTTTAGGAACACATTTGCTACTTGGGTTGTCCCAAAAGTAGATTTTACAGGTATGAAGTGTGAAGCCTTTGTTAAAGTATCTACCACTACCATCACTAATTCATGCTGATACTTTGTTCTGGGTAACCCGGTTATAAAATCTATATAAACAGTTTCCCATTTCCATTCTGCAATTGGCAAGGGATTTAAAGGACCAGCTGGATGCTGATGTTCAACTTTGACTAGTTGACACTCCATGCATCTAGCTAAATAGTTTGCTACATCCTTTTTCATTCCTGGCCAAAACAATTTCTTTTTCAAGGCTGTAATAATTTTCTGATATCCAGGATGTCTTGAATATGGTTGTTTATGATATTCATCCAGGATTTATTTTTTCAAAGAATTCACATTGGGGATGTACAATCTATTTCTATAGCAGATTAGCCCTTTCTGGTTTTGGTTGTATTTAGCCATTTCCTTTTTCAGCATTTTCAATTGTAGATCTTCATAGTTGGGATCTTGACCTCCTACATTTTTAACTAGTTCTTCTAGGTCAAAACTAGCACTACTCCCAATACTGCTTATGCTTTGGCAAGCATTTCTGCTTAGAGCATCAACAATTTTGTTCTCTTTCCCTTTGATATGTTTTATGTCCATATCAAATTCACTCAGAAAACAAAACCATCTAGCTTTTCGAGCATTCAATTCTGTTTGAGAAAAGAAATACTTGAGACTGATATGATCTGTCATCAATGTAAATTTTTTTCCAAGAAGATAGTGTTGCCACATCTTTAAGGCATGAATTACAGCAGCCAATTCCAGATCATATACACTATAATTCTATTCATGTTTCTTAAGTTTTCTATATTCATATGCAATAACAGAATTCTCTTGTATTAGAACTCCTCCCAAACCTTCTCTACATGCATCCATACACATGAAAAACTCTTTATCAGGATCTGCAATCTTCAGTATAGGTGTTGTAATAAGTTTTAATTTTAGTTGTTCAAAGCTATGTTGGAATTTTTCAGTCCACTCAAATTTAGTACCCTTTCTTTGTAGTGAAGTTATGGGGTATGCTATTGCAGAAAATCTTTCTACCAACCTTCGATAATATCTTGTAATCCCCATAAATGATCTTACTGTTGATACATCAGTAGGCACAGGCCACTCTCTTATGGCTTTTATCTTTTTAGGATCAACAGACAATCCTTGTTCAGAAATAACATGGCCCAGATATTTAATTTTATCTTTATAAAATTCACATTTTCTAAACTTGGCATATAAGTGATTCTCTTTAAGTGTCTGTAACACAATTCTAATGTGTTATTTATGTTCAGCCTCAATCTTTGAATAGACCAGAATATCGTCTATGAACACTAGTACAAATTTATCTAAGTACTTGTTCAAAACACTGTTCATTAAGAACATAAAAGTGGCAGGGGAATTTATCAAACCAAAAGGTAGGACTAAAAATTCGTACTAACCATACCTGGCTCAAAAAGATGTTTTACTGATATCTTCCTCCTTAATTCTGAGTTGGTGATAACCAATCCTCATATCAGTCTTAGAAAATACTGAAGCCCCTCTCACCTGATAAAAAAGGTCATCTATTCTGGGCAATGAGTACCTATTTTTTATTGTCAACTTATTCAGTTGATGGTAGTCAATGCACATTATGAAGGTTCTATCCTTCTTTTTCACGAACAGCACCGGTGCTCCCCAAGGAGATACACTCGGTCTGATGTAACCTTTATCCAACAATTCTTGTAATTTCATTTTTAAGTCCATGAGTTCAGGGGGCTCATCTGGTAAGGGGCTCTAGAAACGGGTGTTTCTCCTGGCACCAAATTGATTGAAAAATCAATCTCTCTTTTTGGGGGGAAGATGAGGAATCCCATATAGAAAAACTTCCTTAAATTATCTTACCACTGGGAAATTGTCTAGCAGGTTTTCTTCAGATTGTTGTTCTAATTCTTCAACATGTGTAGCATATACTTGATATCCTTTTCTAGCTGTCCCTTTTAATTGCAGAGCTGATATTTGTCTTACTGAGATTGGTTTTGGTTTTCCTTTGAGTATAATAGGTCTCCCTTCCTCATCTATGCAATGCAGAGTTTTATCCCAACAGTTCATCATAGCCTTTATTTTTTCTAACCAGTCCATTCCTATCAGAAAATCATATGAGCCTAAGGGCGGAATGTTTAAATTTATTTTTTTCTGAAAATCATTTAATTTAATTGTTGTTTGAGGTAACTTATGAGTTACTTTTTGTTTGGTGCCAGTGGCTAACTACACCAACTAAGACTGTTGAAATTTTTCAGTTTTGAGATTGCATTTCTCTACAACTTGTGGACTAATGTAACTCAAAGAAGCACCTGGAACAATTAAAACTGTAACATATTGGTCAGCAATCTTACCTTCCATCTCGACCATAGTAGCCTGGTGTTCTGCTTGTCGGTTCTCCAAGGCTGCACTGATAGTGGGTATGTTCCTTGCTATATCATTCACTGTGGTAGCTTCTCTATCTCTCAGAATCATCTGAATATTTCTGTGTGGACAATCCCTCAACAGATGAGGTTCTCCGCAACCCCAAAATTTCAAAGGCTCCCACATTTTAACTTTTCCTTCCTTCTTATTATTCCCATATATTTGTTTTGAACCAACTTGGGACTGAGCAGTTTGACTTTCCTTTGGTTTGCTAAATTTCTTCCGCTGATGATCCCTACCAAATTTCTTCAGGTAAGCTGGTTTTCGTTTCTTTCCTTTGAATTCACCCTTGTTTATCCAACTTTTCCCATGTTCACTCTTTCCTTTAAACTGCTGGTAGCATAATATAGCTTTCCTCACCACTTCATCCATATTTTTTGGATTATCGAACTCTATTTTCTACTTGTACATAGTAGGCAAAGAGTTCAAAAACCTTTGTACCTTTGCTTTCTCTTCACGAATATAAGGAACATGGAAAATTTTAAGGATGGAATTATTTTTTGAAGTTTAAAAAATTGGCGAATCTCACTAGTCCCTAATGTGAAAAATATAAAATATTTATTTATGTATTTGCATAATTATTCAAATTTACAATGATATTATATATATTTTCTATATAGCGTTGGCAAATTTTAAGGTAAAATAATTTTATATTGTAAAATTTGGGCGAATCACTTTTATAAAAAAATGGAAATCGACGAATCTTTTTTTTGGAAAAACCATGGAAAATTAGCCCACCTGCGAATATTAGCCCCTAATATTTTCCATGATAAGGAACATACCTTAGTATATTTGTAAACTTGGTGAAAACCTCATCTATTGTGAGCTGTCCCAATCTGAGTTCATGAAACTCCTTTACTTTATCATCATAATAGTGTTCATTCAAATAATGGTTTTTAAACTTGACTTGGAAATCTTCCCAAGTCACTATTTTTCATCAATGGCATGAACCATTTTTGTCTCCTCCCACTAGAAGGTAGCCTTACCTTGCAACTGGTAGATAGCTAATCTGGCCTTCAGATTGCTTTCATATTCATAAACCTGAAAATACTTAATCATATTCAACAATCATGCCTCAACATCTTCCTCCTTTTCTCCATCATAGGAGGGAGGTTTAATTTTTCGAAAGTCCCCCTGTAATTCCTTCTTCTGTTTAGACTGATGTATAGTAGTGTCATCTTCCTTAGAATAATCTGAGAACCTGCCTTTCCTCCTCCTTCCGGAACCTTCACCTTCTTGGCTGTTCCACGAAGTCAGTTCTCTTATCAGTTTTTCCTGTTCCTCACTGGCTAATGATCGCCTGTCATTCTATATTTTTAGCTCCGCCATATCCCGTTGCAACCTATGCAACATGGCCATCAAAGGAAAGTTGGGATCTGGCGTGTTAAATCCACCACCCAGATCAACATAAATTTCATCTCCTTCAGCAATGGACTTTTCAGTTTCAGTACCTTTGTACACTAAACAAAACAACATCAGTAACAATTTTTTTTTTTTCCAAAAAAAAAATATAATTTATATAGTGAGCCCAACAACAGCCCAGTTTTTTCTAACATGAGCTTTGATACCATTTGTAATGTCTCTCCTTTTCGACACAAAAATAAATTTTTTTCAATTGTCATTCTAAGACTAGACGTTCTTTTCATTTTCTTGGCATTGACTAACTCAATTTGGTTCACTTAACAATTTCCTAGGTATTCAGAACTACCTTTTTAATATTATATTTAATATACTTCCCTTAAATATAATATTTATGTGAACTGAAATTCTTAGTATATATTTTTATAACTCTCTTATTTTATTAACCATTATATTTCATATTATTAAATTCTCATTCAAAATATATATCTACATATATATATATGTATTTCCTCATATAAAAAGACCATATATATATAAATATATTTCTTGGTTCGCTCAAAATTTAATATGCCAAGAAACCTTAAGCTCTTGTACCAAATTCATACTATTTGCAAATACAATTAAATTGATTTCGATTATGGTGAAATTCCATACGTTATACTGGATCTTTATCAGGGTTTCAACCATGTAATGATTTCATGAATTACTATATATTAATGTTTATGATTTGAATCGTGCCTTAGCTCAATTTCCATGTCAACTTGTCCATTATAACTTCAATAGATTTGATATTCGTTCACTGTACTTTGGCTTACTACATGTAACATATTGTCATGTTTACATTTCGCCTCTGTAATGTTTTTTGGATCTGCATTATAGTCATTTATGAATATTGACTTAAGTTAGCACGGTATCGTCTCCATTTCGTTTCTTTATTATTATTCTCGAGTTTGATTTTGTACTGTTTAGGGTTTCACAGTTGGCGTATTAATTTGGTAGCTATTCTATCCCATCGTTTCCTTACTCCTTGTAAGCCTTTCCTGGATGACGCCATTTGTATGGTGGAGATTTTTCTAGGGTTCGAAATTTCCAAGGTATATCTTGTTCATCGTTTGAAACTTTTCCATTCGTTTGCATCATTTTTTTTCTGCCATTATGAGCCTCCTTCTAAACGTAACAGAGGCAGGTTCGATTCTTGGCAATGAAAGAGGGTTTATAACTCAATTTCGCTCGATATTATACAGGTACTCATAAAAGTTTTCAATGGTTTTTCATCATCATTTCCCTTGAAGCTCCATTAAATGGCGGCCCTCTGTTATGTAACAATAATTCTAGTTAATTCATTTTTATTATACTTTTGTTCCAGTACTTTACCCCTTGACAGTGGAGAAGAATGTTTACGGCGTTTATATATATATATATATATATATATATATATATATATATATATATATATATATATATATATATGTTTTTTTTATAGATTTTCATCACGCTGTTGTGGGAGTACGACCAGTGATATAAATATTGTTTCATTACCCTCGGTAGCGATGGGTAATTTCCTCAACCTTTGTTTTAAATCCTTTTTAGAAATATGAAATTAGCACCATATACTAAAATCGTTTTATTTATATCTCTGAGCAGCTAAATAAATTTTATGAAGGGTTTCTCAGTCCACTTTCCTTCAGGTAGTTTAATTGTTAAATCCTCTCTGCCATATATGATTTTATTTAGTTTCTTGTATGTATAAAGATGATGAAATTAATCATATCTCTTTCCATGTATGCAAGAAAGGTATTACAAAATTCTCCACTTTGTTTTTCGTCATGGACTTTATATCTTCAATTCTGCCTCTAACAACGCATCTCATCCTTGTAACCAAGTTGGTTATGTCGTCTCGCGGAGTCTTCCTGCGTTCGAATGAAATTTTTGTTTTCATTGTTTTAAAACGGAAGTTTTAAATCCGAGGATAATATTCCTCGTTGGTTTGTAACCAAACAATTTTATTTAACTGGTTTTTGTTTAAATCATAATGATGTGAAATATGTAATAATTTCACTAGTTTTTCAGCATGAACGATGAACTTCCTCGCTACTAGCTATTTTTCCATTTCGATTTAATATTGGAAAATATACCCATAACTATAATGGTTTTTCATATATAAAATTTTCTATATACCTTTTATTTTATACATTTTGTTTAGAATGTTATATATTATATCGCAGTATTACGATTTAAATATATTCTTTCAATATATATTTATCTATAAATGGTTGCATAAAATTTACTTCCATTTATTTTCGTTCAACTATTTATAAAGGAAATAAGTTTAACTTTGCAATAATGGAAAAGATGAAACTCATACTTTTAGTATATCTTTTAGATCTGTATTGATGTACTATATGCTAATAATTTTTGTTTTTTAGATTTTGACTCTGAAATATCTGTTTAACCATTTTGTCCAGTTTTAACTATAATAGAAGTATAGATAAATATTTTATTTTTATACCTCTATTCAGGGTTTATTAAACTATTTTCTGTTTAACAATAATTTATGCATAGTACTATTTTCTCTCATTTTGAGAGTATCACTCTAATTATAAAATTTCTCAAATATACTTCTGATTATGCATAGTTGTTTTCTTACTCAATTATAACTCATGTAGGATAATTAGAGTTTATTTAGGCTTCAATAGTAACTTCAATGTATACTTTGTCCAGAAAAATAGATTATTTCCATACTATGCATTCATATAATATCTATGTATACTTATATTGTCATTTTAATTTGGAAAGTACCATCTATTTTTCAGTGTAGTAATTTACTAATACCCATTTAATTTTAAAATTATATAGTGTAGAGTCATTTCACTATAGAAATATCAATAACATCTACTTTTTGTTATAACAATTTAATCAGTCATGAAAACATAGAAATATGTTCTCTGTTTATATTAGAGTTCAGATTTTTCACCTACCTCGATCATTTTAGTTCAGTAGAATTTAATTTCCTTTTTTACTTATAGTCATTTCATAGAACTATATAGAGCATAGCTTCCGATTTAATAATTACTACTGCTTCCTTAGTATAAACTAAGATTTTGGTTTCTTTACTTGAGTACATAGAGGTTAGAAATCAGATCTAGAAATTGCAAATATTACTACAATTTTCTAGTGTCTATATCTATTTTTGCTCCTGAAATTGTACATGCTTATAAGTTATTTTTAAGTTACAACATGTAAACTTATTAAGGGAATAATATATCTCCAGATTTATACCATCTTCTGGTCTAGAAATTTTGGTTGATATTTTCTCTAAATTAATATTCTTACAACTATACAGAATTTAGAGGATTAGCTTCTTCTAAACAATTCTGTTAAATCTAAGGAGTAAAAATTTTCAAAACAAACTTAATTCAAAAAAATAGCTACAACATTTACCAATATTGTACAACAGCACCTATTTTAATCATTCACAAATTTTGTGTGCATACCACTTCTTCTGATGACCAGTCCTCCCAACATTAGATTTCTTCTGTCTCTAGAACTCACCCCCGAGCTGAGATCCTCCCATCAACAGACCAACCCCAATCTGTTTTGGAGTAGCTTATTTAAGCTTATGATCTCCCCACAACCTGTTTCTAATTCTGCGTCCAGAATTTCAGGATGCTTTTATTTCTGTTTGCCTAGGCTTCCCTTATTTAGGGACTTTAAAGCTGCTTTCTAATTTTCTAACTTTTTACCTCTTCCCAAGTACTTTCCTCATCATTGAGGAAATTTTAGATTTTTCCTCAAAAATATAAATTAGAATTAAATTCTTTCAAGGATTTTTGAAATATTTTTGGGGAAAGTCTTATCCTCTTTCCATACCTCCTGGATTAGGCAAGTGATCTCACAAATCTCATTTTGTCATAGTGCACACAAAACATTTTATTTATTTTTCATAAATAAATAATTAACTATATCCACACAATAATTGTTAATTGGGGTCCACTCCCCTTTTGGACTTAAGTTCAAATGTCTAACTTGAAAAACATAAAACTAGGGGTGTTACAGGTTGCCTATAGATATTAGTCGAACATGCAAGCTCATCATTCAAATATAATTTAATTCTAAATTTTGTATGCCTCCATAAATGTTTTCTTGATGTTTAAAACAATTTTGAAGTTGTTGAAATCAACTGAATTGATACAGTTTGTTTCGCGAGTAGACCTGTTAAAAGTGCTCTACGAGCAAACTTTTTGACTTTAGATCACTTTTTGGCTAGTGTGGCAAGCACCGACGTCACATTTTTTTTATACCATTTGATTTAATAAAGCCTCTTTCTCACTTTTAATGCCCAATAATTCCACAACATTTCTAAGAGATTTGTGCTTTAAAAAGCTACGTAACATTTAAGCTTGTGCTACGATAGATTTACCTTTAAAAAAATGTTTCAAGCCCCAATTTCATTTATGTTGAACTGTCCTTTTAGGCATTGGTGGTCCCAATTCTTCAATTTTAGTTGGATCCATATTATCTAGAAAGTTGTAGCCGTATACAATGATCTTGGAAAGTCCAATTAAATGTAGTGAAATGCGAGATGTGGTAGTATCTTCTTGTGGTTTTGATGTTGTCCCTGCATACAAAACAATATTAAATTCTAATTTTAAATCGATATATAAATATATATATATATATATATATATATATATATATATATATAATTTTAAAACTATCTTTAACTACAATGTTTTTTTTTTTAAATACAAAATTCAAATTGAAGAAACTATTGACTCACCAGTGAGATCGATATCAATATTCTCCTCGACATTTGTGTTTTCGATATTCTCAATGAAAATTTCCTCAACATTCTCTTCAACATTTGTTTTTTCAATATTCTCATTTACAAGTTCCTCAACATTTCTCATTTCCTAGTCATTGTCATGTACCTCTACATCTCTTTCACGATGCTCTACCTCCACATTTATTTCACGGCTTAACCTTTCCCTTTCCTCTCACCCTTTTTTTTAATCTCTCATTCTTTTTTGCTAACTCGGTCCTATTTCTATCATTCCTTGATTGGCAATTCCTTTTGCTTCCCATGTTCACAAAATTCGAAACCTAAAATCCAATTCTATTTGGACCAAATACCCAAAAAACCATAACGACTTCAAAATAAGTACTTCATGCCTTCAATAAGAGAGAAAATTAAATAAATAATTAAATTCATAAAGACATTTTGCAAAACTACTTCATGCCTTTATAGATACATTTTGCAAAATATGAAGTAATTAGATTCTTATAAAAAATAAAAATGTAATTTTTTTCCCCATAAAATTTTCACTTCCCTTTCGTGAAAATATGTGCTCTTTAAAAAAAAATTGAATGTTTAAAAAACATTACATTTAAAAAAAAAATTGCACCTAAAGAAACTTCACTAAAAAAAATTCACACCCAAGAAAACTTCAAAAAAATATTTCGGAAAAAAAATTTCACACCGAAAACAAATTCGCACCTTCACACCCTCATACCTTTGCACCTTCACACCTTCACTGGTTCAGAATGGTGAGTGGAATATTTTGGAATTAATCTTTTGAATGAGAATATTTATATACAACTCTCACCCAAAAGATCACAACGATGCGATGAATCTTCGCAGGATTCCGTCGGCCAAGGATAAAATGTTTCGATTAAACCTCTCACATGAAAGTTTAATAAAATATTGGATGAGAGTTATATATCTCTCACCTGAAAAATTAATAAACTCTTCGATCAGATTTATATAACTCTCGCCCAAGAGTCTGCCTTGGGTAAACTCTCGCACGCAAACTCTCGACCGAGAGTTTGTAAAACTTTCGGGCGAGAGTTTACCTGCACGGTTAAATTTAACTTGCTGTGGTTTAAACTATTGGTCAAGAGTTTAACATTTCTTGCCCAAGATTTTATTAAATGTCTCGCCTGAGATTTTCTAGTCAACGAAAAACCCAGAAAATTTTTCAGTTTTCAAGAACCTGTAACTTTGGAGGGGAGGAACACCTATAAAACTAGAATGTTATATTTTGGACCTGGTACTATTAGATTCATCTATTAATATAGTTTCTAATGATGTAATATTTGTGGAGTTTCATTAAAAATTTCAATTTGTTATCAATTTTATACTAAACTTTGTCACTGTGGAATTTCATTGTTTTGAAAATTGCAGTGAATGAAAATTCAATAACCTTAAAATGACAACACCAAAAAAATTAGAAAAATGATATTTCAATTCCTCCCCCTATCTTCTTAAAAAGGGTATTCTCATTTTTATTATTGACAATAACATTGAAAAGAAAATCTATGGCTTATAAAATGTACTAAAACATCATTTTTTGTTTGTCTTCTTCCATTTAACAAAATAATAAAAAATAATGATTTAATCTGAAAATTATAGAAAAATAGTCATTGTAGTAGTGAAGACTATTTATATTATGATGATATGGTTTATTTCCAAAAAATTAATAACCATCCCTAAAAAAATTTAGGGTTCTAAAAGTGACTATTTATGTTTGCCTGAAAATTTCAAGTATATGCAGTTAGTAAACGAACAATTTACCCCTGTATATGTTAATATTTTTTTCTAAAAAAAATATGACTATGGAGTTATGAAAATTCTCTATAAATATTTTTTTTATGTCAAAGTGTAATTTGAATTGAAAATATGAGTTTAGTGTATTTGAAGTTGAAAAAACATAGAAAATTACAATTCTCAACGTCAAAAAGGGGCAAAAATTGTTTCCCAACTTCATTTTTTCACCCTGTCAAGGCAACTCTTTGGTAAACAAGGGTCATTTATAGTCCCACAACCTAACCACAGTACTTATATATGATTCCAATTTAATGAGGGACTCTTGACAGGAATCCCTTTGTCGAACCCCTCGAGGTTAACCTACATTGGACTAGGGAGGGCCTATGGTTAACATGGGAGACTCATCATTCCCACACCTCGATCATGCCATCTAGAAGTGACGCCTATTTAGCAAGGGCCTCCATCGAAATGTATGGTTAGTTAACAAGGACTATAGATAGGAATTATCCCATAATTTTTCATCATCGCTCTACCACTACTTCCTAATTGTGAAGGCGCAATAGACTCTAACCATCAATGAGTGGTGGGTGGTCCTATTTGTTAAAAAGGCCAATAGATGGGAATTATCTCATAAATTACCCTCACTTATCAACTACTACAACCCATTTTCATAGGCACAATCGACCGTAAGTGCCAAAGAGCAGCAGACAAGCATGTTTGTTAAGAATGTTTTATAAACCAAAAATAAAGAAATAGTAAGAAGTTATAAAATTTCCACAGAAAATTTCTACTTGATGGAAAGATATAGGGGAATAAATTAAACAAGTGTACCTCTCCATTATAAATATGGTAGTTTGCATAGAATGATTTAAAGAAATGGTTATATAGAATTTGAAACAAAATTTATGAGTACTCATCAAGCTAAGACCCTATACTACATGTACAAGAATAATATCCACAAGAGAAAAATATAAATTGAGAGGAGAGTTCTGTTTTCTTCCTATATGCATGAAAAAACATTTCTTATGTTATTCAAATTTAAGGTAGTTTGAGAGTTCCCTTAGTGAAATTGTAAACGCAATTTTTGAGTGACACATCTAAAATAATAGAAGAGAATAAAACATACCAACAGAATCACAATATTTAAATAAAATTAAAATCAAGTAGTTTTTAGTGTTATCTCTACTTATCATTATTGAAGTGTAACCAATAAAATCTAATTAAACACAAATCCTAAAATATAAATACATAAATATGTATGGCAAAGCTTCTATTTAAATAAAATGCAAATCAATCAATTTTTAGTGTTGTCTCTACTTATCATTATTGAAGTGTAACCAATAAAATCTAATCAAAAACAAATCCTAAAACATAAATACATAAATATTGTAACAAAGCTTATAACATGAGAACCCTGTAAAATATGAATTTATTTAAATATAAATAACAAGTTATATTTGATTCATTGCAAACTCATCTCAACAACTCTTTGAAATTAATAAATTTTATATTTCATAACCCTTAAACCATAACCATATCATTATTAATTAATAGAAACATCTACTATGACTTTTAAAGCTTAATCACCATAATCATTAACCAATCTCTTTTTGGATACTCTTAGGAAATAAAAACTTCGAAAGAAATTATTAAAGAGTATAGTGTTCACATTATTGATATTTTTTACCCTTCATGAGAATTTTAAGTATGATAAAGAAAAAAATATTAAAAAAATATAATTATTTTTCTAGATTTTCATTTTATAATTTGATAAATAAAATAAAATAAAAAAATTTAACAAAAATAATTATATCATAAAAAAAATTTAAATCAGTTACAAAATAATATTATAAAATAACTTTACTTAAAAAAAGAAAGTTCATCCTCAACATAACCTCTGGATCTTTTATATAATTTTGAAATGTTTAGATGAAATAGAGTATGAAACATATAATAAACAAATATTCATAAAAGACAACAAATGGCAATATGCTAAAACAAGAATACTTTGATTAAAAATTTCGGAATGTAACGTATTTAAATATAGAAACACAACCTTTTCTCTCAAAAGTAATCACTCTACATGAGCTGCTTTTAGATTTTTATACAAAATCTCCAAAACAACTTAGCGGTTAAAAAACAAGAGTTTAAGATCTAATCATCAAAATAGAAAATGTTTTTCACGACCTAATCATGGGTTGTCATTTATCCTTCTTTATCTAAATTCTGCTACATGAAAAATTAGTTAACCACCCCCATTCAGAGTTGGTTGGAAAATTGTATGGCATATTTTTGATATGTTGTTCTAATATTGTGATATGATCTTTTTTCTTGGTATATTTTTTATATGTTTTTATAATGGGGAGTAATGGGAATAGAATTTTAACTTAGCGTGAATATTTTTTTTTAAACTTCGTAGAACATTTTTATTATTGGAAATATTAAGGGCAGAGATTCATACAAGAAAAAAAAAATATGGTGACATCAACCTGCCCATAGGAAACTAGGTCTATTGGCCACCGCATCGAGTTATAAGCAGACCAAAAATAAAATTGTCTTATCCTATCACTGACATCATTGAGAGCTGTAGTATGTCCATAATATTTACAAGTAAAAGAAGTAGTAAAGTGAACAGAGTCCAAAATGAGAAAACATGAAAATATTTAACCAGATAGATCCACATAAACTTGAGCATGAGTTGTTGGGCCTAATATCTATGAACTGCTGTGAGTAAGTTGCAGTTTTTGTTCAATCTTACCCACCCTATCATTCAACTGCATCTGTACTTTGAGCATAGCATGCATATCCATCTTCATTTGTTGCATTTCAAACATAATAGAAGAGGTGAGACTCTTATCCTCTTTACTGGCCATAGCCTTGGCAAGTAGGAATTTCATCTTCCAATAGGTCTTTACTGACTATTGAAAAAGAGAAACACAACCCTGAGTACTACCAGGATCAGTTAAGAAATCCATTTGAGAAAGCTGAGCTTCCATGTCCTGCTCCTCACTATCTGTATGAAATTCCCAGCCATGAATTTTTAACTTAATAGTATCCTGATTCCCTGCGTCATATACCTGAGAAATCTCATGCAGCACCTACGTATTAGATTTCTTGCCACGCCTACTCGTGCCAGCCCCAGGAGTAGGCAGTCTTCATCGTTTCATCTTCATTAATTTCCCTTTCACCATGCTGAAAAGGAAAGAACTTAGAGATAGGCCTATGGCCAGAATTACGTCAGAAAGAAGATAAATGAAAATAGAAGAAAGCGTCATTGCTACAAACCCAACATGCATATCCATAAAACAATACTCCTTATAATGATGTTTGGTAGATAGAATAACACAGAACCAAACAAGAACGAAGGTACAGAGAAAACCATGGCTAGAAGGAAGACCAAGAATTACTGGAACAAATGTCGAACCTGGTGTAATATAAAGAGCCACCAACAAAACCATACCATAACCACTTATCAAAGAGCAAGAACCATGGATGCAAGTAAAACGAGATGCAGGAAATAGATAAGACAGTTGCCCATGGCCAGAACGAAGACCAAGAACAGCTAGAACTAATATAGAGTTGTCTGTAACATAAAGAACTGCATGCGAAATCTGACCATTTCCACTGCTAAAAGAGCGAGAACCATGCATTTAATTGAATCGAAGAACAATATACCCAGAGGAAAGTTTCCCATAACTTATTAAATGAAGTGTAGAAGACATGAAAGACAAATGCAACTTACCAAAATTTGAGAAAACACCCAGAAAGGGATTTAGCATTAACAAGGTTGTCCACTATTAACCTCGAAAAAAGAAACAAACCCAGCAAAGACAGAGGGGGAGTAGACACGTGAGGATCCGGAAGAAAAAAGATCATGACAAGAGCTGAGCTAACCCCATAAACCCACGACCAACTAGGGGGACTGCGGAAGTGAGGCTCAACGTAGGTATCCAAATTCCAAGTCTGAAACCATCCTGAAAAAACAGAATGATACTCTGCTAACCATGGAACCACGACAGAAGTAAACAGATACCACAGAGATAAAATCAAAACAGGAATAGTGGGCATGGAAGGAAAATTTGCCATTACATACCACAATCTTCGGCCGAGAATACGCATGATAATATCCTGAGTTGTCGCCTGCAGTAGAGTGCCGATGGAAGATCTGAACAGAGAATGAGTAAGAATAATGAAATAATCAATAAGACTGCGCAACCACTGAATATAGTCTTGTGTTAATGCATCTGACAGAGTGTTAATTGTAAGAGCTGGCTGGCGCATGCACAATCAAGAGGCGGAGTGGAGTGTGACCGTCAAAGGACTTGCGTAATAATAACTTCAAACAGGGCAGCAAGATATCCACCACATCGATAAGCATGGCCCAAATCAACTGTCGGGCACCCCGATCTGGGTTTAACTTAGCATGAATATTAAAAAAAAAATCTTTTATTTTCATCCTAGCATTAAGGTATTCCCATCCCCTTTAAAATATCAAAGTCAATATTGAATGACTCCATCTAAGATATTCCCATCCCCTTTAAAATATCAAAGTCAATATTGAATGAGTCCATCTATTTTTTACTCTTCTATATTTCTACATTTATCATGTATATAAACCTTTTTTTGGTGGTAACTTTATTAGTTTTTATTATAAATGTGTACTATCATTAATTCTCATTATTCCCAATATTTTTAGTTTTTGGCTCCTTCAATGATTAAATTTAATTATGTAACCTAGAACATGTTGCTTATTTCCTATTTACGTTGAATTCGATAGATTCTTCAATAATTTTTAGTACCTTTATGGGAATCCACCTCTTTAATTGTTATCTCATATGCATTTTCTCCATAAACACTTACTTTTTTCTTTTAATATACTTTCAATAAAATTATTTTTGTTTCTTATCTATTTATTTTACTTAATTACAAGAGATAACTACAACTCCTCCTCTTTTTGTAACTCTTAATTGGAAATTTTCCTCATATAACCTAATCATCAGATATAACTCATACTACCCCTATTCATGGACTATTTCTAACTCTGGTAATTGGAAATGTTCCTGATATAAAGCTTCCCCATCCCCCCACCCCTTGCAATTTCGAGATTGTGAAAGGTGTTGGCTGATAATTAACCCAACCTCCAGAATCTTCCCCAAATCCGGAGTCCTATGCAATTTCTCACTTGTTAGAGGTGTTACCTAATAATTAATCCAACCTCCAAAATCTATTATGAGAAAATGAGAAACAAGAACCCTAGTTTTCAAAGTTTCTCCAATTAACAAAATTTGAGTATCCATGAAGCTAAGTCCCTATACTATATGTACAAGAATAAGAACCACAAGAGAAAAAACAATTCAATTTTCTTCACATGTGCATGATTTTTTTATTATTATTGAGACATAGTTATACGTTTTTCAAATTCAATGTAGTTTGAAAGTACTCTAACTAAATCCTTAGTAAACATGATATCTCAAATATTTGTAAACATGTGATTTTTGATAAACACATCTAAATTAATAGAATAAAATACAACATACCTACAAAATCATAATACTTAAATAAAATGAACATAAAGTAATTTATAAAGTAATTTTTACTGTTATATTTACTTATCATGATTGAAGTGAAAATGAGAAAAGTTAATTAAACACAAATCCTAGAGTATAAAGATAAAAATATTTGTGGCAAAGCATATAGTATGAGCACATGTCAATAAAAAATTACATTTAACTCTCTTATTACAATGAAATTAAAAATTAGTGAATGTTGTAACTCATGACCCTTAGTCCATAACCATAACACCCCTAATTCATAGAACCACTTATTATAACTTAAACATAGCTCTTAATAACCATAATCATTAACCAAATAATTTGTTTGAAGTGTGCATATTAAGAAAACCCATTTTTAATAATATAATGTTTACATAATTAATCTTTTTTACTCTTAATAAAAAGTATTAAGCATCTTAAAAATTTAAAATCAAATATAGAACTTTTTTTTAAAATTTTTATTTTATAATTTCATAAATATACTAAAAATTATTCTTAATTTATATTTTATAATCCTAATAAAGAAAATATCTTATATTTTATTAATTTATTAACTAATAAATATTTTTTTAAAACAACATTAATTTTTAAAAATTAATTTATTTTTCATAAATCATTATTATTATTTAATTCTTTCAAAACCGTTTTTATCCTTAATATTTAACTATAAAAGTTGAACTTCAAAAGACTAAACACCAAAAAAACTAATTAATCTACCTTTCATAAATTAACAAATTATTATTTTTATAACATAATATACTAATTTAAATTTAATAATAATTTGAAATTATATGATCACTTTTTTAAAATATTAAAATGAATTATATTTTATAATAATGAAAATAAAAAATATTTTGAATAAAATGGAAAAATAATTAAAAGCTATATTATGTTTAATAATTTCGGATCATTTACTTAAACATAGACATTGAAAAACGTATTCATATAAAGAGTAAAATACAGTTATAATCACAGTATTGAGACATTAATGCAAAAAATATTAACATGATACTTAAATGTGAATGTGGGTCATTATTTAAAATACATTATCACCTTCTTAAACCACCAATCCAAAGCCCATTTTAAAATTTGAATTACCACCCAGTAAAACAATAAAATAAAAATATTATCACCTTGTTAAACCACCAATCCAAAGCCCACTCAAAGAGAGAAACAAAAAACAGAAATCTTGGATACACTAGCTTCGGGAAGGAGAGAAAAATACTAGCTTTTTCCACAAAGCTATGATTCAGCGCAGGCAACATAATCGGATCTTTTCTCTTAAAATGGCAGAAGGGAATCGGGTGGTGGACCATGAAGATATGGAAAACGAACTGGTTAACAATTTTAAAGGCATTCTTATGAAACCTAATCAGAATAGATCTACTGTTGTTGATCGTATAAAAGAAGTCATCCCTAAGTTGGTAACTAGAGACCAAAACTTAGTGCTCCTCCGAGAAATTACTATGACAGAAGTTGAAGAAATTGTTAAGGAAATGCCAAGAAATAAACCACCAGGCCCTGATGGCTTTATTGTATAATTCTATCAAGCTTCCTGGCATTTTTTGGGTAAGGAGATTGTGGATATAGCTAAGGAATCTCGCTGGCTTTGTCAGGTATTCCCAGGTTTAAATCCAACTTTTCTCACGCTGATTCCAGTTTTCACCCAATTGCTTTATGTAATGTTATTTATAAAATTCTATCTACAATTATGGTGAATCGCTTGAAACCTATTTTTCCAGCTCTTATCTCACCCGAAAAAAGTGGGTTTGTAAAAGGTAGACAAATTTTAGATGGTATTGTCACCGCTCAAGAGGCTATTCATTCACTTTGGAAACCTAAAGCTAAAGGAATGATGATTAAGTTAGACTTGGAAAATGCATATGATAGCCTTAACTAGAATTATCTTAAGCAAATTTTACTTTCTTTTGGTTTTGATGAACGGTGCGTACAGTGGATGTTTTCAACAATCACCTCTGCTCACTTCTCTATTTTACTAAATGGATCTCCTTCAAGGTCCTTTACAGCTTCTAGAGGCCTTCGACAGGGAGATCCCATATCACCGTTCCTCTTCATCTTAATTGCTGAGGGGTTGGGCATATTTATTAAATAGAAAGTTTAGGCTGGAGTGGTTAAACGTCTCAAATTATGGGGTCCACATCTAACGCTGTCGCATCAACAATTTGTTGATGACATTATGTTATTTTGTTAAGCAACTCCTAGAGAATGTAAAGCAATTTTGGAAATTTTAAACATCTTTATGATGGCTTTAGGAATGCATATTAACAAAGTTAAATTGAATGTTTTCTTTTTTAACATGACCCCTCAATATAAACATTTTCTTACTAGAACTCTTGGTTTTATTATGGGAGTACTACCATCAAAATATCTTTGGATGCCTTTGTCTAAAAATGTGGTCAGAACCAGTAGTTGGAAAGATCTTTTAAATAGAATTCAGAAATGAATGATTAATTGGTCCTTTAGAGCCTTAAATCTACCTAGTTGAGTTATCCTTCTCAGATTTGTACTTCAAGCCCTCCCTATTTATCAATTATCGGGTATGGCTTGCCAAAAAAAAACCTGTGAAGATATGGTCAGTATGTTTAAGAAATTCTTATGGAAAGATGCCTAGGAAAAGAGAAAATGGGCCCTTCTCTCCCCGGAAAAACTTACATTACCTAAGCCTAAAGGGGGGCTAGCCCTTAGGGACCCTTATATTATTAATCATGTCATGAGGGCTAAGTTATGGTGGAGGTGGCTACAAGGAGGAGTAGCGTTATGGCAAACCATCTGGGAAAGGAAATATCACATGCCTCAAACTGTTAAAGTGTAATGTCTCTCCGTCACCCAACATGAATTTTTTTTTCTAGTTATATTTCAACTCTAGTCTTCTTTGCGAATTTCTTCATTTGCGATCTGACATGGAATAGGGTTCCCATTACTACTAGGATCACTGTATGGGAAATTATTTTTTTTCTCATAAAAGGTTTGGGCTCATGTTAAATACATATATATCCATATCACCCTATTATATATATATATTATCCCCATACCATTGCTCTATGGTTATATTGATCTCTACGCATATCTACCTCTATGTGCATTTATCTACACCTTTCGACATACTCATTTACAAATGTCACATCATGATTGTAGGTCTCACCATTCCTACTCTGTCGTGTTCAATAGCATGCTCCTATGGACATTACGTTTGGTACATGATTCGTTGACTTGAATATTCGTACAACTCCCAAGATTGAAAATATTATGTTGCATTTCAACTTATACGAGGCATCACATGGTCTCTTAGTTTTATTTACAACTGATGTCGATTTTCTTCATTTGATATATTTTTTTGGCCACTGTGCTGAAGTTAATGAGCGTTACCATCGCATCATTGTTCTCCCACGTACATTTCCGTTTATGGTGATATTACTATGGGGATAGGCGTATTAACTTTGTGATGCGTTCCTTTTGTCTCGTTGGCAAAGATGTCTCAGGGTTTTTGGCCAATGCAACCCATGAAATCTCCACGTCCTCTTATGCGATGACACTTTGTTGATTCTTTTTCCATTCCATTGGCTTTCATGGCATCCACAGGCAGAATTGGATGTCTCTACGTTTCAGTCTATACGCCATGCTGGAATATTGTTTAATTCACGCCTGCCATATGACATTAATGAAAGTACTGTATAATCGATTTCATATATCTAGGTATTTATGTATTGGATGGCCAGGTATTAAATGAAAATTTCTCCCGCTGGATCCGTGTATAGGCTATGGATCCGAGGCCACTTCGATGGTGGTGATTGTTCCATCCATTAGGGTTTCATCAATTTTCTAGATTTGATACGTTTGCATAAATCTTGGTTTTATTATTGAAGCAGTTCTTTCGCCCTTCATTTGTTCCACTTACCTCTCGGTGTCGAGACTCTACACATTTGAGGAGTTAAGCGTCGGCTCACCTATGCTTCTGGCTTACCTACCTATCCATCGAAATTTAAATCCAGGTATGAGTTTCTATGCATGTTGCTCATTTTATAGTGAAGCTCACGTTCTGTCTCTATAGCTTGATATGTAAATATTTTTCCATATCAGTACGCTCTGTGGATATTGTGAGAGCTGGGTTTGGATAAAATAATTTCGTCCCTATAGTCTCATTCATGGTCGAGACCTTGTTTGGGTCAGTTGGACGAATTTCTCATGAAAATTTCCTGTACTATATGTTGATTTTGGTTTATGCCACCACCTCTTCGTTCATTTCGTTTGATTTCCTGCTAACTATGTGTGGCACTAATACGCCCTAGGTTCTTGATAGGGGCATACCCCTTCTCATCTTTTGTGCCTTAAATGATGGGGTTCTAATCGTATGGTATTGATTGTACTCGTCTCTTCTCCGGCGAGCGATACATATCCTAGGCAAGAAATCGATTCGCTTGTTTCACTGGCTACGTGGGATTTTTTTTCCATTCCCATTTGAAACATCTGGTCTTTGAATTTTTAATCTTCTACGACTACCTCTGTTTCAGGTCGTTTTGAAGAAAATAAGTTTCTCCTTTGCCAAGTAACTCTTTAAGATTTTCTTATTTTAATTACTTGCGACATAATTCATCTCATTTAGTCGATTCGTATTCTCATTGTCTCTTGTTTTTGTTATAGGTAAATCTGAATGCCATACACTTTTCCTTCTCGATGAAACAATGAAAAGGGTTGTTGCATTCGGCATTAAATTCGCTGCACTTTGTGCTTTTAGGTCGGTATCAACAATATACGGGTCGAATTGAAGACCGACTCTCATATCGTGATTCTACCAAATTTTGATTCAGACCGCTCTGGTCTAGCTTTCATAGTTTTTCTCCTTGTTACTATAATTGTAATAACTTCATGAGACTGGTCGGTATTACTCAGAATCTGATAATATGGACGCTACGACCACATTATCCGAAGACTAATTTGTCAGAGAACATGATTCTGTTAATGTATTTCATGAATTTATCTATAGGTTTTATATATAGGTATTCCCTTCCTATTTAACAAGGACAGAGATATGTTATACTTGGTATATTCCGATGTCTAGTTCATGTTATTGCTCATGCTAAAATTTTTATTTTTGTTGCATCTTGTTGCCTCCATTTGACAGACAGAGCTGGTCTGTTTACTAGTCGTAACATGGGTTTATGCTTCCTCCACCCTTTATTTTCGTGCTTGTAGGCAATTATTTTTCTGGTAAGAATATTACACCTCTACAAGATGTTATTGATTCTTGACATATGGTTCATGTAATATTATGTATCATTCTCCTCCAGTAGTATATGTCCACCTCTGATTTTTAACTTAAGGTTTCCAAGTATTACTTACTGGTGTAAATAACAATAATCTCTCGATTTTCTTGTTTTAAATCTATAACATGTACAGTATGCTCTATTCTTTAGCTAAAATTTCCAACTGACATTTTAGAATAATATGGTATGTGAAGTAATTGTTATTACTCCCTGCTTATAAAATTTACATGTGCTACATATAAATTTGTTTCTGTCTATTTTCCAGTAGTAATTCATTTTATGGATCTTTAGTAAAGGAGGTAACCCATGTGCTAGTATTATGTCTGTTCTTAGGTTACATGGTGTTACAAGTTTAATCACTCACATTTAGCTCTGTTTATGTATAGATGTCCTTAACCAATTTTTAAGGTACTCATCCCCCCTTTTTTTTTCATGATAGTTAAATCTATAAACATGCATACACTACTAATTCAACTCATTTATAGATCTACACTGCATGAAATTTAACCACTCCTTCACACATGTTTTTTTTATCTAGTGTTCACTGATTTAATTCTATTTTTAACAGAAGCAGATTAAAGTTACAAAATTCTGAATTATGAGGTAGCATAAATTACCAGATTTAAACCAATCACTGGTTTATAGTTTCTGGTTGATTTTTCCCCATAATTCTTGTTCCTACAACTGTGCAGAACTGGGAGAGTTTAACTTCTCTACCCTTCTGTAAATGTATGGAACATCAGTACAACCGAAAACATTACAAGAAAATAGGCAGCCACAATCATTAACTTTTACCATAACAAGAATTAAATTTTAATCATTCATAAACATTGTGAGCATACCACTTGGGTACTTGACCAGTCCTCCCAACCGTAGAGTTCCCCTATCTCCAAAACTCACCCCCAAGCTGAGATCACTTCCATCATAGACCAACCCCTAATCTGTTCAGGAATAGATTATTTAAGCTTTTGTTCCCCAAAGCCTGTTTCTAATTCTCGGTCCAGAATTACAGGATGCTTTTCTTCCTGTTTGCCTAGGCTTCCCCTATTTAGGGATCTTTAAAGCTTCTTTCTGCTTTTCCCAACTTTTTACCTCTTCCAAACTACTCTCCACATCATTGGGGAAACTAGATTTTCCTCAAAATCTAATTTTGGAAATAAATTCTTTCAAGGATTTTTGAAAGATTTTTGGGGAAAGTATTTTCCTCTATCCATCCTTAGGGATTTAGCAAGTGATCTCATAATTCTCATTTTGGTCAATTTGCACAAAATTATTTTATTTATTTTTCATAATCAAATATTTAATTACATCCACAAAATACTTATCCATTGGGGTCCACTCCCCCTTGGATTAAAGTTCAATTGTCTAGTTTTGAAAACTAAAAACATAAACTAGGGGTGTTACATATTCCCCCTCTGAAAGCAAACACTGTCCTCGGTGTTTATATCTAACTACTAGAGTTCATTTTTTTTTCAAATAAAAATGGATATCTTTCCATCATTTCAGCTTCTCTTTCCCAGGTAGCTTCTTCAGTAGTAAAGTGCTTCCACTGCACCTTTACTCTTGCTACCGTTCGATTTCTCAATTCAATTTCTTCCCGCTCCAATATTTGAAGTGGCTCTGGAAGGAACTCCCCTTCTGGTTCCACCTGTATCACATTCCAATCAACAATGTGAGAAGCATCCTGTATATATCTTTTTAATAATGAAACATGAAACACATCATGAACTTTAACATGGGGCGGCAAGGCCAGCTTGTAAGCCACTGATCCCACCCTTTCTAACACCTCAAAAGGCCCACAATATCTAGGAGCCAGTTTTGCACAACTTCCATCATAAAGTGTGCTCTTTTTGGGTTTAATACGCAAATACACATGCTCCCCCACTTTAAATTCTTGATGTACCCTCTTCTTATCAGCATAGTTTTTCTGGCGATCTTGTGCTGTCTTGATGTTTCTTTGTATTTGTTTAACAATTCTTTCCATTTCTTGTAAAGCTTCTGGTCCCAACATTAGCTTGTCCTCAGGTTAGCTCCAGCTCAAAGGTGTATGACATTTCCTTCCATAGAGTGCCTCAAACGGAAACATTTTTATGGAGGATTGATAGCTGTTATTATAGGAAAATTCAGCTAAATGCAAGTAGTATTCCCACTTTGATGGCCTATCCATCACATACATTCTAAGCATATCTTCTAAAATATGATTCGTTCTCTCTGTTTGACCGTCGGTCTGAGGGTGATAAGTAGTACTAAAATTCAACTTAGTGCCCATACCTCCAAATAAGCCTTCCAAAAGGCTACTGTGAACTTAGCATCTTTGTCTAAAACAATCATATTTGGGACCCCATGTAACCTTACTATCTCTTTCAGGAACACATCTGCTACTTGGGCTGTCCCAAAAGTAGACTTTATAGGTATAAAGTGTCCCATAACTGACTCATGCTGGTACTTGGTTCTGGGTAATCCTTTTATGAAATCCATAGAAACTGTATCCCATTTCCATTCTGCAATCGGCAACGGATTTAGAAGACTAGCAGGATGCTGATGTTCAACTTTAACTAGTTGACACTCCATGCATCTAGCTAAATATTCTGCTACATCTCTTTTCATTCCTGGCCAAACAACTTCTTTTTCAACGTTGTTAACAATTTCTGATATCCAGGATGCCCTGCATATGGTTGTTTGTGATATTCATCTAGAATCTCTCTTTCCAAAGACTCTACATTGGGGATACACAATCTATTTTTGTAGCAGATCAGCCCTTTTTGGTTTTGAGTGTAGTTAGCTATCTCCTTCTTTAGTAGTTTCCCCTGTAGTGTTTCATAATTTGGATCCTGGTCTACTACCTATTTCACTAGATCTTCTAACTCCAATTTTACACTACTTCCAATGATGTTTATGTATTGCCAAGCATTCCTGCTCAGAGCATCAGCAATTTGGTTTTCCTTCCCTCTGATATGTTTTATGTCCATATCAAATTCACTCAGAAAATATAGCCATCTGGCTTGTCTTGCATTCAAATCAGTTTGGGAAAATAAGTATTTAAAACTAATATGATCAGTCATCAATGTAAATTTCTTTCCAAGGAAATAGTGTCGCCACATCTTCAAGGCATGAATTACAGCAGCCAACTCTAAATCATATGCAATATAGTTCTGTTCATGTGTCTTGAGTTTCCTAGACTCATATGCAATAACTGAATTTTATTGCAAAAGGACTCCTTCCAATCGCTCTCTACAGGCATCTGTACATACAACAAATTCTTTGTCAGCATCTACAATTTTCAGTATAGGGGCTATAGTGAGTTTTAATTTCAATTGTTCAAAACTATTTTGGCATTTTTCAGTCCACTCAAATTTGACACCCTTTCTTTGTAGGGAGGTTACGGGATATGCTATGGCAGAAAAACTTTCCACAAATCTGCGATAATAACCTGCAATCCCCATGAATGATCTCACTGCTGAAACATCAGTTGGCACTGACCATTCTTTAATAGCTTTTATCTTTTCGGGGTCAACAACTAGTCCTTGTTTAGAGATAATATGACCAAAGTATTGGATCTTGTCCTTATAAAATTCACATTTACTGAATTTGGCATATAACTGGTTTTCTTTCAAAGTTTGCAGCACTATCCTCAAGTGCTCTTTGTGCTCCTCCTCATTTTTGGAATAAACTAAAATATCATCTATGAACACAAGTACAAATTTATCCAAGCACTTGTTTAACACACTATTCATTAGGCACAAAAAGGTGGCAGGGGCATTTGTCAAACCGAAAGGTAGGACTACAAATTCGTAGTGCCCATACCTGGTTCGAAAATCTGTTTTACTAATATCTTCCTCCCTAATTCGGAGGTGGTGATAACCAGTCCTTAAATCAATCTTAGAAAATACTGAAGCTCCTCTTACCTGATCAAAAAGATCATCAATTCGAGGTAAAGGGTATCTGTTTTTTATTGTCAACTTATTCAACTCACGATAGTAAATTCACATTCTAAAGGTTCCATCCTTCTTTTTCACGAACATCACCGGTGCTCCCCAAGGAGACAGACTCAGTCTGATATAACCTTTATCTAGCAATTCTTGTAATTGCATTTGCAGCTCCATGAGTTCAGGGGGACTCATTCGATAAGGGGCGAGGGAAATAGGTGTTTCCCCAGGCACCAAATCAATTGAGAAGTCAATTTCTCTTTTGGGTGGAAGATGAGTAATCTCATCTGGAAAAACTTCCTTAAACTCCCTCACTATTGGCAGAGTATCCATCAGGTTTGCTCGAGGTTTTTGTTCTAATTCTTCAACATGTACTGCATAGACTTGGTATCCTTTCCTAGCTGTTCTTTTTAATTGCAGTGCTGATATTTGTCTTACAGAGATAGGTTTTTGTTTTCCATGGAGAGTAAAAGGTTTCCCGTCCTCATCTATACAATGCAGGGTCTTATCCCAACAGTTCATCATGGACTTTTTCTTTTCCAGCCAGTCCATTCCTATCAGCAGGTCATATGAACCTAATGGCAGAATGTTTAAATTCACATTTGTTTGAAAATCATTTAATTTGATTGTTGTTTGAGGTAATTTATGTGTTACCTTCCTCTTGGTTCCAGTGGCTAACTGGACCAACCAAGACTGCTGAAATTTTTCAGTTTTGAGATTGCATTTTTCTACAATTTTCAGACTAATGTAACTCAAAGAAGCACCCAGATCAATTATAATTGTAACCAATTGGTCAGCAATCTTACTTTCTATTTCAACCATGGTAGCTTGGTGTTTTTCTTGTTGATTCTCCAAGGCTGCACTGATAGTGGGTATATTTCTTGCTATGTCATTTACTGTGGTAGCTTCTCGATCTCTCATAATCATCTGAATGTTTCAGTGGGGACAATCCCTCAAGAGATGGGGTTCTCCACATCCCCAGCACTTCAAAGGTTCCCTCATTTTCACTGTGCCTTCCTTTTTATTTCCCTCATCTATTTGTTTGTAACCAACTTGAGACTAAGCTGTTTGGCTTTCTTTTGGTTTATTAAACATTTTCCTCTGATGATCCCTACCAAAATTCTTTAAGTAAGCTGGTTTTTGTTTCTTTCCTTTGATTTCACCTTTTTTTATCCAGCCTTTTCCATGCTCAGCCTTTCCTTTAAACTGCTGGTAGCATAATCTAGCCTTCCTCATTGCCTCGTCCATAGTTTTTGGGTTATCAAACTCGATCTTCTCCTTGTATACAGCAAGCAAACAGTTCAAAAACCTTTGGACCTTGGCCTCCTCTTCCCTAATGTAAGGGACATATCTCAACAGATTTGGAAACTTGGTGACAAAATCATCAATAGTAAGTTCTCCAAGTCTAATTTCATGGAATTCCTTTGCTTTATCATCATAATAACGTTCATTCAAATAACGATTTTTAAACTTGACTTGGAAATCTTCCCAAGTCACTGTTTTTTCATCAATGGCATGGATCATTTTTGTCTCCTCCCACAACAAGGTAGCCTTACCTTGTAGCTGGTAGATAGCTAATCTGGCCTTCAGATTGCTTTCATATTCATAGACCTGGAAATACTTAATCATGTTCAACAACCAAGCTTCAGCATCTTCCTCCTTCTCCCCATCATAGGAGGGAGGTTTGATCTTTCGGAATTCCCCTGTAATTCCTTTTTCTGCTTATACTGATGCCTAGTAACATCATCTTCCTCAGATTCATCAGAGAACTTGCCCTTCTTCCACTTTCTGAAACCTTCACCTTCTTGGTTGTTCCGAGAAGTTAATTCTCTGATGAGCTTTTCCTGCTCCTCACTGGCTAATGACAATCTGTCATTCTGGCTTCTTAGCTCAGCCATCTCTCGTTGCAAACTATGCAACATAGCCATCACGGGAGCATTGGGATCTGGTGTATTATCTTCATCACGCATATCGACATAAATTTCATCACTTCCAGCCATTTGAATTTTCTGTTCCAGCAGCACTGTACACTAACAGCACATATCAGTAAAAAAAATTAATTTTTTTTTTTCTTCTAGAAAAAATAACTTATACAGTGAGCACATAACAACAGTGAGCACAAAAACAACAGCCCAGTTTATGTAACATGGGCTTTGATACCATTTTTAATGTCTCTCCGTCACCCAACATGAAAATTTCTTTTTCTAGTTATATTTCAACTCTAGTCTTCTTTGCGAATTTCGTCATTTGCGATCTGACATGGAATAGGGTTCCCATTACTATTAGGATCACTGTATGGGAAATTAATTTTTTTCTCATAAAAGGTTTGGGCTCATGTTAAATACATATATATATCCATATCACCCTATTACATATATATATATATATTATCCCCATACCATTGCTCTATGGTTATATTGATCTCTACGCATATCTACCTCTGTGTGCATTTATCTACACATTTCGACATACTCATTTACAGTTGTCACATCATGCTTGTAGGTCTCACCATTCCTACTATGTCATGTTCAATAGCATGCTCCTATGGATGTTACGTTTGGTATATGATTCGTTGGCTTGAATATTCGTACCACTCCCAAGATTGAAAATCTTATGTTGCATTTCAACTTATATGAGGCATCACATGGTCTCTTAGTTTTATTTACAACTGATGTCGATTTTTTTCATTTGATATAGTTTTTGTGGCCACTGTGCCGAAGTGAATGAGCATTACCATCGCATCATTTTTCTCCCACGTACATTTCCGTTTATGGTGATATTACTATGGGGATAGGCGTATTAACTTTGCAATGCATTTCTTTTGTCTCGTTGGAAAAGATGTCTCAGGGTTTTTGGCCAATGCAACCCATTTAAATCTCCACGTCCTCTAATGCGATGACACTCTGTTGATTCTTTTTCCATTCCGTTGGCTTTCATGGCATCCACAGGGAGAATTGGATGTCTCTACGTTTCAGTCTATACACCACGCCGAAATATTGTTTAATTCACGCCTGCCATATGACATTAATGAAAGTACTATATAATCAATTTCATATATCTACGTATTTATGTATTGGACGGCTAGGTATTAAATGAAAATTTCTCCCACTCGATCTGTGTATAGGCTATGGATCTGAGGCCACTTAGACGGTGGTGATTGTTCCATTGATTAGGGTTTCGTCGATTCTCTATATTGGATACGTTTGTATAAATCTTGGTTTTATTATTGAAGTAGTTATTTCGCCCTTCATTTGTTCCACTTACCTCTCGGTGTCGAGACTCTACACGTTTGAGGAGTTAAGCGTCAGGTCGCCTAGGCTTCTGGCTTACCTACCTATCCATCAAAATTTAAATCTAGGTATGAGTTTCTATGCGTGTTGCTCATTTTACAGTGAAGCTCACGTTCTGTCTCTATAGCTTGATATGTAATTTTTTTTCCATATTAGTACGCTCTGTGGATATTGTGAGAGCTAGGTTTAGATAAAATAATTTCGTCCCTATAGTCTCGTTCATGGTCGTGACCTCGTTTGGGTCAGTTGGATGAATTTCTCATGAAAATTTCCTGTACTATATGTTGATTTTGGTTTATGCCACCACCTCTTCGTTCATTTCATTTGATTTCCTGCTAACTATGCGTGGCACTAATACGCCCTGGGTTCTTGATAGGGGCATACCCCTGATCGTCTTTCGTGCCTTAAATGATGGGGTTCAAATGGTATGGTATTGATTGTACTCGTCTCTTCTTTGGCGAGCGATACATATCCTAGGCAAGAAATCGATTCGCTTGTTTCACTAGCTACGTGGGTTTTTTTTTCATTCCCGTATGAAACTTCTGGTCTTTGAACTTTTAATGTTCTACGGCTACCTCTGTTTCAGGTCATTTTGAAGGAAAGAATTTTCTCCTTTGCCAGGTAACTCTTTAAGATTTTCTTATTTTAATTACTTGTGACATAATTCATCTCATTTAGTCGATTCGTATTCTCATTGTCTCTTGTTTTTGTTACAGGTAAATCTGAATGCCATACACTTTTCCTTCTTGATGAAACAATGAAAAGGGTTGTTTCATTCGGCATTAAATTCGCTGCACTTTGTGCTTTGAATTCGGTATCAACAATATACAGGTCGAATTGAAGCCCAACTCTCATATCATGATTCTACCAAATTTTGATTCAGACCACTCTGGTATAGCTTTCATAGTTTTTCTCCTTGTTACTGTAATTGTAATAACTTTGTGAGACTGGTCGGTATTACTCAAACTCTGATAATATGGACGCTACGACCACATTATCCCCAGACTAATTTGTTAGAGAACACGATTCTATTAATGTATTTCATGAATTTATCTATAGGTTTTATATATAGGTATTCCCTTCCTATTTAACAAGGACAGAGATATGTTATACTCAGTATATTCTGATGTCTAGTTCATTTTATTTCTCATGCTAAAAATTTTATTTCTGTTGCATCTGGTTGCCTCCATTTGACACACAAATCTGGTTTGTTTACTAGTCGTAACGTGGGTTTATGCTTCCTCCACCCTTTATTTTCGTGCTTGTAGGCAATTATTTTTCTGGCAAGAATATTAAACCTCTACAAGATGTTATTGATTCTTGACATATGGTTCATGTAATATTATGTATCATTCTACTCCAGTAGTATATGTCTACCTCTGCTTTTTAACTTAAGGTTTCCAAGTATTACTGACTGGTGTAAATAATAATAATCTCTGGATTTTCTTGTTTTAAATATATAACATGTACAGTATGCTCTATTATTTAGCTAACATTTCCAACTGACATTTTAGAATAATCTGATATGTGAAGTAATTGTTATTACTCCCTGCTTATAAAATTTACATGTGCTACATATAAATTTGTTTCTGTCTATTTTCCAGTAGTAATTCATTTTTGGGATCTTCAGTAAAGGAGGTAACCCATGTGCTATTATTATGTCTGTTCTTAGGTTACATGGTGTTACCAATTTAATCACTCACATTCAGCTGTCTTTATGTGTAGATGTCCTTAACAAATTTTTAAGGTACACGTCCCCCTTTTTTTTCATGGTAGTTAAATCTATAAACATGCATACACTACTAATTCAACTCATTTATAGATCTGCACTGCATGAAATTTAACCACTCCTTCACACATGTTTGTTTATCTAGTGTTCACTGATTTAATTCTATTTTTAACAGAAGCAGATTCAAGTTACGAAAGTCTGAATTATGAGGTAGCATAAATCACCAGATTTAAACCAATCACTGGTTTAGAGTTTCTAGTTGATTTTTCCCCATAATTCTTGTTCCTACAACTGTGCAGAACTGGGAGAGTTTAACTTCTCTACCCTTCTGTAAATGTATGGAATACCAGTACAACCCAAAAAATTACAAAAAAATAGGCAGCCACAGTCATTAACTTTTACCATAACAACAATTAAATTTTAATCATTCATAAACATTGTGAGCATACCACTTGGGTACTTGACCAGTCCTCCCAAAAGTAGAGTTCCTCTATCTCCAGAACTCACCCCCGAGCTGAGATCACTTCCATCATAGACCAACCCCTAATCTGTTCAGGAATAGCTTATTTAAGCTTTTTCTCCCCAAATCATGTTTCTAATTCTGCATCCAGAATTACAGGACGCTTTTCTTCCTATTTGCTTAGGCTTCCCTTATTCAGGGATCGTTAAAGCTGCTTTCTGCTTTTCCCAGCTTTTTACCTCTTCCCAAATACTCTCCACATCATTGGGGAAACTAGATTTTCCTCAAAATGTAATTTTGGAAATAAATTCTTTCAAGGATTTTCGAAAGATTTTTGGGGAAAGTATTTGCCTCTATCCATCCTCATGGATTTAGCAAGTGATCTCATAATTCTCATTTTGGTCAATTTGCACAAAATTATTTTATTTATTTTTCATAATCAAATATTTAATTACATCCACAAAATACTTATCCATTGGGGTCCACTCCCCTTTGGATTAAAGTTCAATTGTCTAGTTTTGAAAACTAAAAACATAAACTAGGGGTGTTACATAAGAGCATCTTAACTACCTTAATATTCAAAAAGGTTCAGGGATTTGGAACTTAGCATCTACAAACAGACATTTGATAAGGCTTCACAGTTTTTGGGAGGTCAGAGATGGTAATTTTGCAGGATTTTGTGAGTACTCATGGTAGCAAAGGGAGTAGCTGTTTACACGACTAGATTTGGTAAAAATTTTCCTATTTACACAAAACCCCCAAAGTAAGGAAGTTAAAAACTATTGGGATGATCAGAATGACTTATTTTGGAGGAGATGGAAACAAAAGCATCAATGGCACCAGGCTCTAGAAACACAACAATGAGAAAATTTGCAAAAGAACTTCAGACCAGGAAAATTCCTATATAGGAGGGTAATGATATTTTGTGATGGGGTTACAGGCCAAGAGGTATGTTCTTGATTCAAGAAGCCTATCAATTGCAAGCGCAGTAACTTGACCTTCCGGAAAATCAGTTGTGGAAGAAGATTTGGTCCACAAAGCACTGGCTGAAAATAGAGCACTTCTTGTGGCTCGTGGGGCATGGGAGGATCCTCACATGGGACCAAATCCAAAAAAATGGAATGAATGGGCTGTCCAAGTGTGTAATGTGTGAGGCATCTGATGAAACAATGGAACATCTCTTAAAAAATTGTGTAATGGTTGATCAGATGTGGCTAAACCTTCACAGTTTATTCCAAAAAACTGATAGAAATAATAATAGTCTGCGGAAAACAATTGAAAAGTGGAGAAAAGGTAGTTACAAAATCCCTATGGTGAATAGAGCATGGTCGCTTGTTGTAGGATTTCTACTCTGGTCACAATGGAAAGAAAGAAATAGAAGGATATTTCAAGAATGAAAACATAATAATGATGACATCTAGAACATCGCTAAACAGGGAATTCGAGAAACAACTCTGGCTGAAAAATGTGACCATGAAGATTGGGTGGTTCAAGGTCAGGAAGGAAGAATTCTTCAATAATTAAACTTGAAAGAAGAAATGGTATCACCTACCTCTTGGAAATAAGTGTCGTTACCTTATCAGGTGAGAAATACTTTTGATCAACCACAATCTGGCTTTGTAAAACTAGATTATGACGGAGCGTCCAAAGGGAATCCTGGAGATGAAGGTGTTGCAGGATTATTCCGAGACTATACAGGGACAACTCTCATGATTTATGCTATTGATTTAGGGTTCTCTACAAACAACGAAGCATAATTAGCAGTGGTGAAATTAGGACTAACAATTGCTAAGAGGGAGTGCTATAACAGGGTGGAAATTGAAGGAGATTCAACAATGGTTACCAGTGTTATTAAAAAACTCCTACAAGGAACGAACTGGGAATCAATCACTAAGAGTTAGCGGACAACAATATTGATACAGGAAATTCAATAGGAACTCAAGAAAATCGATTATATCATACATGTGCATGTGAGACAGCAAGGAAACAAGGGGGCTGATTATCTTGCGAACTAGGCATGTCAAAACGTGGACAATTATCTAGATCGACCATGGCAACGGGAGATGGTGCAGTCAATGCCTGATCTCCAGAATATCCTAACAGAAGATTCACACCTGGGTGAACAGGGTAACAATATTCCCCGATCAGGGTGTGGACGACATAGGATAGAGCCTAACCATGGTGACGAGCTCAACGAAGGTGACCGCGATTACGTGGGCGGAGGACGGCCACTACGTGGTGGCAGCATGCAACCGCCGAGAGGTAATATTGGATGGGACATCTGGCACCCACCCTCATAAATGAATATTACATATCGGAGGCTCTAGCTAGATCGGCCAGCTAGGATGTCAGACATGTTTTGGAAAAAGAGCCGTCAGTGCAGGGTTAAGGTAGGTAAGGGTGTTCGTCGTCTCATTGTTTGTTGTTTTTCTCTAAATTTGTCTTTCAAATTCAACAGTGATTGTAGAGGTTCTAGCCGGACGAGTTTCAGGGTGACGACTCAAGTTCAACAGTGGTATGTATCTCTGCTCTTTACCCTTCAGTTCTGGACTCTATTCTACACTCGTCTGCGGATTTTTGTCATGGTTTTCTTAGAGGATTTGTGGGAATGGCAGTATGGTCATTTATGGTATGAATTCATGTAGCAAATTCAAGAAGTTGGTTGCATCATCTATTTTCATCAATAGGATTTTTCTATGTCTTGCATCGTTATGCCTGCTAGTCTGTTTACGTATCTGTTTCTTTCCTTTGACCCTAGTATCTATCGAATTATGGGTTTTTCTTTATCCTCTTTGGTTGGATTTTTCTATAATATTAATGGGCATGTTAGTCAGTGTTATGCTTTAATATGCGTGTGGGGATTTAGAGGTATTGTTGCTTTGTGCCTGGCTTACTTTCGGGGCCTGTCGGGCACCTACATGCAGACTATTAGGGGTTGTGTTGGTTCGTTTTACCTTAATATTTCTGTAATAGAGACTCTGAATTTCCCTATTGACTTTCAGGATTTTTGTACTTTGGTTTGGGTGTCAGGATTTAGAAGTAATGCTCCCTCTGTTAATTTTTTCCTTTTACCATATCTGAATCAGGCAATTGATTTACGTCTTTCTTTCTTTTGGGGATTGTTGGGAACCTGCATGCAAGTTCTTATGGGCTTCTTTGGTTCATTTTACCTTCATAAATATGTAATTGGGACTTTGAATTGGCCTTTTTCCCTTTAGGATTGCTATTTTCATTATGATTTCTCGGTCTTTGATAGGGTCTCTAGACAGCGCGTTTCTCTTCAGCATTTTCTGGACCTGTTCAAATGTTGTCATGTTTGCTCTGGTTGTTTACCTCTTATCTTCTTCTCGGTGATTGAACTGGGAGATTGAGCTTTTCTTTGTGCTCTGCCTTACATGCTCTCTACGAAGCTGACTAGTATTCTTGTTTGGCTAAAAGTTTTAACAGACTTGTCAGGTTTCTCTAAAATGGTTAAACGAGGAAGGAAGCCTACTAGGGGAAAACACAAGCAACCCTCTCCTGAAACGCACCAGAAAAGAGGAAGGAAGCTGGCTCAGTAAAATCTTGAGCCACTGGTTCAAACTTTTATGACAGACATCCCTAATTCAGTTCGTGGCCGTATTTACGGATGGGAAACTGAGGTTCTTGATAACATATATTTGGAAGATGATATGGCTCTAGATGATATGATGACTGTTATTACAAACCCCAGGCACACTCGGGGTTGAAATTCTTTGTTTCAAAAATCTGTACGAACCTATTGGTTAATTAAATTCTTGTTAGCCAAGGCTGTTATGTCTATAATTGAAACAAAGCTGGAATCAATCTTGGCTGATATCAATAGGAATATTCCAGAAATAAATTTACGTTAGCTGCTTCAATATGCGAGGCTTGGAAGATTGGAGAAGGAAATTGAGGCAATGCAACAGGTCTCAGTTGAATTACAAAGAGCTACAGCCAAAGATCCAACGCCTACTGAATCTGAGGAGGATTAAGACTTTCTTTTTCTTATGTTGTTCTTTTGTTTTAAATGGTTAATCCTTTTAATCGTTTTTGTATATGATATTTTCTCTAGATTTGGATATCCAGTATCAACAGATATGGTATAGGCTGTTAAGACTTTTTATGTTTTGGTTGACTTATTTTGAACTTCGATGGCAAAAGTACCTGTTTCCTGCTGGCAGGCTGAGGTCTAGTTTTGTATTTTTCTCCTGACATTATTAATAGAAAATAGAAGGTACCACCCAAGCTTACAAAAAAAAAAACAATAGACTCAACTTATAGTTCAAAAAATTTGACAAAATTGATAAAATATACCTTGGACACGCCAATTTTGATAATGGTTTCAAATAATCACCATTTTTAAAGCACACATTCAAATTATTTAAAGCTTAAGACTATAAAGAAAAAAGAGAGAAAACAAAATAGTTAGGAAAATACTAGTGGAAACATTCATGTATTTCATTAATAGTATGAACTAAATTTTTTATTTCAAGAAAAAATTTATGTACTTGGTGAGACATTCAATGGTTTCTCATTTCTGCGAAAACTTATACTTCAAAAAAATTGACAAAATTGAATAACTAGCAATTGCACCACATGTTACAAAAGAAACACGGTAAGGAAATATCATAGGAAGGAGTAGCCTAGAAGAAACAAGTTTTTGCAGAGAAGGAGCTGTTGTGAAGGAATGAAAGGCAATTTTTGCTCCCATGGAAGCAGGTCGTGGAGGTTTCAAAGACATTGATGATAAGAGTTATCATCTAGAAAAATTTGTTATAGATATTGAAATAGGAAATTGTGGGTGAAAAAAAATATATAAAACAACATAATATGTTCACATATATAAAAAATTTGTTATAGATATTGAAATAGGAAATTGGGGGTGAAAATCCTTTGGTGATTAATAATCCTCTGAAAAAAGCATGAAATGAGCATATAATTGAAATATGCCTTTTTAAATACATTCAAGTAAAATCTATATAAGATAGATGAAAATAAAGAGAATTTTTATTAATAGAAATAGATTTTATTCCAAGTTCATCTACATATCCGAGCGCTAATTTCATGCTTGTCAGAAATTGTATATTGTATATGAGTAACAACAGTCTTGGTATACAAGAAAGTGAATGTCATTTTAATATAGAGACATTGTTCTTTATGTTATGGTTTATTTTTTTAACTCCAAACTTGGTTTATTCTTTCTCTATATACATAATAAACAAAAATACAAAGTAATTTCACAATTTTAAGTTATAGTTTTATATTTTATAATTACAAATCTAGTTTCTTATTAAACTATTTTACACACATCTATTTATTTAAATAAATTATATTGTGAGTATGTTTTCTCCTATTATTTTATTAGAAAATTATTGTACTCCCTACTAAGTGAAACAACTTTATTAATAAAGAATTGAATTCCAAATTAAAATATTTCTCAAGCGAAAACTACTATAATTTATAGAACTGATTTTTTGATGTATAAATTATTTTTTTATATGTCATTCAATTTCCATTACCTATTATCTTCAAACCCCATGGGGAGGATTGAACATGGAAGCCAAATTTAGTTAAATAAATATTCACATTGTCAACTTGGAAAAAAAATTATAATCCTAGAATTCTCTTACCTAATCATATTTTTAAATATATAATTGAGTTTCATTTATTAAAAACAAAGGCAATATTGAGAACCTCCTAGAGTTATTAAAATTAATGGACATGAAAAATAAAAAATCTCCTGATGACAACATACAAATGTTAATCTTAATTGAATCATTAAAAAATGAAATAGGGATAATAGATAGTATCAAAATTTTCTTATCAGAACTAAATGATCCTATATGAAACAATGATCGATTTCATTAGTTCAAGAGCAGTTAAAACAAGTTTACTGAGAAAACAACTATAGCATTGAGAGTTATTTGGAAGCAATTGTTGAATTGGTGAACATGTCTTTCTCTATGGTGTTGGATATTGGGCATAGGCAACTGTTGAATTGATGAACATGTCTTGCTCTTTGGTGTTTGGTATTTGGCATAGCTTTCTTGATCTTGTATACAAGACTACAAATTTCCATGTAGCTTATACTACATTAACCGTGAAATTGTCAACATTTAGAGCACACTTGCCATCGCATTTGTAGAGAAAATTACAGTAGAGTATCACATTTTTCTTATCATATATAAATGTTCCTATATGCAACAACTACCTTGTGCCTTGTAGTTTAAATTTGTGCCAGGAGGAGGAGAGGAATGTCAAGGTGCAAGCTAGAATAAGAAGAGAAAGAAGAATCTTGTTTGGGACATGAGAATCTTGTTTGGGACTTGAGATAGATTCATTCTCTGCACATCTAGACTCAAAGCTTAATAAAACAAACCTCACCATACTTTGAATACTTTAGATAAATATCTTAAAAATTAGAATATCAATTTGATACATTTTACTCAATTATAGATTTAGCAATATTCCTTTAAAAAAATACAAATAAAAATTAATATTTTAAATATAAATATTACAATAAATTTAACAATATTCATTTAAAAAAATACAAATACAAATTACCATTTTAAATAAAGATAGTACAAATAATCACATTAATTAGCATGGCCCTCATGTACTTTCCTCTTATTACTTTTTAAATACCTTTTAAAATACCTAATGTATTCTTAATCACATAGTGTCAATTTTGTAAAACTATAATCTATAAGTCTCACTTTTTATAGATTTGGTGGAAGGATAGAGTATCTAAATTTTCTTACCCTTTAAGAGCATCCTCAATTATTACACCACCCACCTTGGCATCCAATCTAGAAATCTTAGGTTATTCTAAATTGATCAAGAATATATAATTTTTAGGGTGGTGTTTTATGTTCACTAAAATTCCCATGATGTCCATCACTATGTACAGGGTTCATTGCAACCTTGGATATATTCTGTGAGTTGTTGTGACATGGTCCTCCTATACCTTCCTCTTACTACTTTTTAAATACCTTTTAAAATACCTAATGTTTCTAACTTATTCTTAATCACATAGTGTCAATTTTGTAAAACTATAATCTACAAGTCTCACTTTTTATAGCTTTGGTGGAAGGATAGAATATCTAAATTCCCTTACCCTTTAAGAAGCATCCTCAATTATTGTACCACCCACCTGGGCATCCAATCTAGACATCTTAGTTTATTCTAAATTGATCAAGAATATAGAATTTTTAGGATGGTGTTCTATGTTCACTAAAATTCCCATGATGTCCATCACTAAAATTCCCATGATGTCCATCACTACGTATGGGGTTCATTGCAACCTTGGATATATTTTGTGATTTGTTGTGATTTTTTTCTTAATTTCGCTCTTTAAATAAACTATATTCTAGATGAATACCATGGGTCAATACCATGGGCTGTTTTTATAGTTTATTATTATTATTTGATTTTATTATTTTCATTTTTTATTGTATTTTGATCTTGTTAAAATGTTCATTACATTATGTCAATATTTTAATTTAATTTAATTTAATTTTTAGTTTTTTCTAATTTGACACAGTCAAAATGTTAAACATGAAATTACAAGATTTCTATTATACACCTAAAATCAATCTAACTTATTAAAATGAAAAAAAAAAATAACATTAGAAAATAAAACTATAAAACTATTTACTTGTGGATCTAATGGCCTAAAACATTTCAATCGTCTAACATTTGATCCAATAGCTCAACTGTAGACACATTGGTAGCTAAAAAAGTTGTTTTCAAATAAAAATACCTTACCATGTAAATATACCATAAACACTCAAATTTTAATAATGATTTCAGACAATCACCATTTATAAAACACACATTAAATTTCTTTAGAGCTTAAGACTAAAAAGAAAAATAAAATAAACTAACAAAATAGAGTGGAACCATTCGTATAATTCATTGATATCATTAATAGCATGAACTAATTTTTTTATTTCAAGCAGAAATTTACGTACTTAGAGAGACATTCCATGGTCTCTCATTTTTGCGAAAGGTGGCGGACAGCCTAACAGTTTTACGATCAGCGCTCAAATACCAGGAGATTGGTAGTATTATGGGTCATATATTTTTTTTCCGCATTCGCATTTCCACACAATGGGATCGTCTCCATCTATTGGAGTGCCGGGGCATTGCAGTTGTTCAGTGACGGTGTACTGCACAGGCGTACATGGATTGCACCCCTCCCAAAACGTTCCGACCAATACGGGTTACTATATCATATTAGTGCTTTTGCAGGCATGTGATTAAATATTCTCTGGAAAACATATTGACTACCCAATGAATTCATGCAAATTACGCACCCCCAAAGCTCAATAAGCCTAAAACAAGAAAGAGAGTCTTCATCATGGAATAACGTGAAAATATAGCTTCCATAAGCGTGTTTCCCTATATCCCAATAGAAATCTCTTTGAATAACGTACTCTCCCCAATCTCTTTGAATAACGTATGCTCCCAGCATAATTTCTTTGAATAAGGTTGTAACCTCCACATATGGTAAATATTGATTATGAAGAGCTACAATGCAAAGAAAAGAAAGCACAGACTCAGCGTTATTATGTTTCTATGTTTTTTTTTAACTTTTCTACGATTAAGGTATATTTCTGTGTCTTTTTTTGGAACTGTTATCTTTTGTCATTTTTATGATAAAGATATATTTTTATTTTCTTTTAGCAATTTTTATATTTTATGATTTTTATGATAAAGTAAATTAAATTTGTTTTTAATATTATTATTGGTAGAAAAATATTAATAATTTGATATATAAAATAATATATTTATATAAATTAAATGATTAATTTATAGACATTAATTCATAATAACTATCAAATTATTTATCTGACAATAACTTTATATAGTTAAAAAAAAAACATAAAAATTATATTATTATTATTATAAAAATAATTGATATATGAGTTTTACAAATATACATTGTAAAAAATGCATGTAAAGTATTTTTATTTATGGATATTTAGTGTCTATTTTATCATGGAAATCTAATACCATGGCTAATTAATATCACATTTGTTGATATGGTATTTTCTTTAATTAAGTAATTTCAGAAAAAATAGTCAAAAAAGCATAAGTAACTCGGAGATAAATCTTAACCCTTGACCACTTAATACTATTATGAATATTCACACATGTTCCATGAAAGTTCAATCTCTACCATCTATATAGTCATTATTGATATTTAAATCAAAATTCTAGGAAAACTATTTGTAAATATACATGTTTATGGACATGATAAAAAAAGTGTTGTAGGGGAGTGTAGTCCTTTCCACTCAAGGTAGAAATTATGTTTGTTACATAAAATAATTATAACCTATATTTTCTATTTCTAAGTTAATGGTGGTCAATAGGAAATCAAATCCTATATTGGTTCTTTAGCAAGAAAAAATAAATAGTGGATACATTACTTACTTGCTCAGATGGAAATACTTGTATAAATTTGGGTGGGTAGTAACCACTACTAAGTCTACACATTGACAATTGTAAGCATTCACAAGTGTTGATGAAAGCATCAATAAAAGTGGGAAAATATTTGGTGAATTTGAGAGAAAATTGACAAAAGAAAAAAAAAATTAACTTAAGAAAAGGGCCAAAATGTAACATAGTGAGATTACAAAAAGTTTATACATAATTTTTTATTTCAGTTGATTTCTATGATATATACATAATGTTTTCAAACAATATATAATATATACATAGTTGAAATTATAATATGCTACATTTTATATATGAAATTTTATTATCATGAATATTTTTAAATCTCATTTCTGAGCTTTATATTAAAAATTGAATGAATGACACATCTCCTTCTTATTATTCTTATTTAAAAATACTCCATGTTATTTTTTTTAAAATTCAATTACTTTTTGTTTTGTAAATTGAATATTTTATCATACAAAAAATAAAAATATTTTATTTCAACATAATATTTTATCTCAATAGTTTTTCTATAAATATATATTAAGTTAAAATGGATATAAACTAGCTAATATAGATCTTTAAATCATTTATTTAAATATTGGGTGGAAATAATTTTGAAAAATATATATTTTTTTAAGAATGTTTTATAATGATTTTACTCAAAACTAACTAAACATGCATTTTTTGTTTTTTTTGTTTTTTTTTAATTGTAAGTGACATTAATTTTCTATTTAGGAGAATAAATTTCTTTTATTTTGAGAGATACATGTCAATCATACATTTCCTAATTAAAAAAATAAAATAACTATCTAAATTATAAATTTATTTTAAATTATTATTATTATTAATTATAAAAAGAATCACTAAGTAAGTTAAACTTAAATACACTTGAAAAAATATAGAACAATATTTTTACTCATGGATATTTATGATTGCTTTTCTATGGAGATTATTAATCTATTAAGACTTTTTTACAATAAGAAAGACCAATATCATGGCTTATCAATGCTACATGAATGAAATAACATAACTCATTTGATATGAAACTTGTTTAAGTAACATTATTTTAATGAGTTAATTTAGAGTGTTTTTCTATATCCCATTGTCCCTTGTTGTGTCTCCAAATATTGTAGATGAAAATGAAAATAAATATAAAAATAAACCCTAAAAAGAAACAAAAATAATGCATAAAGCATATTACCTAAGTCGGTAATGACAACTCAATATCATTTTTGGTAAAAGGTTATTATATTTCTAGGTTTTTAAGGAAATTTCATCTTTTATGATTTCTATGATAAAGGAAAATCAAATGTGCTCTTTAATGTTAATATGAGTAGAAAACCACTCACTATCATTTTAATTTTTGATAAAAAGTTATTATATTTTTATGTTTTTAAGGGAATTTCATTTTTTATGATTTTTATGATAAAGGAAAATGAAATGTGCTTTATAATATTAATATGAATAGAAAATAGTTAATGATGTAATAAATAAATTAATATAGACATGTTAGGATATTCCGACATATAGGAAATAATTAATAATAACTTAGTCTAGTGTAGAGTTCGGTAAAGTGTGTTTCTTTACCATGTACATTTGTAATTTATAATCCGACAATCACGATTTGTAGTGATCCGATGGTTATCTCTCACCTCGGTATTAATGGGACTTGATCCGTGGCTTAACACCTGATTGGTCCATGATCTCTATTTAAAGAGCATGGATGGTCATTTGTCCGGTAACCATTTATGAGAGAAACATATGTAACTTTTCTTTTTATATTAATAAATTCCCTGAAGTGGCCGCGTTGGCTCAGGGCGTGAACTATTTCCCTCTTTGAGAGTTTTAACCACGTGATTATATTGGTGTACAGATTTGTGATGTGTTTGTGAGCGGTGACCTTTGGTTCTTGATCTACGAAACTTACCCTGTAAATTTCTACATGGTATCAGAGCTATTTTGAGGGCTGCGTCCATTGTTGATCAAAATCCGAAGCTGATTTGACTGCATGCGAATGTCGTTTTGTAGAAATACTATTTCTGAACATTTTTGGGCTTAGAGAACTACTCAGTTGTGTCTGGAGCATATGTTATAGTGAGGAATGCCTTTCGTTTCATGTGAAAAGGTTTTTGACTGCTTAAGTTATGTCAGTTTAGATCTGGAGGTATAAAGCATCTATTTTACAGTTATATTTGTTAATAGTTCTGCTTATTTCGATTTTTTTTTTTATTTTTTTTTTTTTTTCTGTATTAAGGTTTTATTTATTTACCAGATCTATACCCTCTTCTTTGTGTATTCTCTTTGTTGTGCGATCCATGCGATCTCGGAAAATCAGAAACAGGAAAAAGGGATTTTTTTTGCTACATATCCTCTTTCCCCGCATCTTTGTGCGATCTCGGGAAATCACAAATCGTGAAAAAAGTGATAGTTGTTGGTAAGGCTAACTGAGAATCTAACAATTTTCCGTAAGTCTTTGCATTTCGTTTTTTTTGCTCGTTTTTTGTGTTTTTTGTGCAGGAAAAGGCACGCACACCACGTACACCAAAGAGCAATAATAATAATAATAATAATAATAATAATAATAATAATAATAATAATAATAATAATAATAATAATAATAATAATAATAATAATAATAATAATAATCCCCCTTCCTCCTTTCTAAAATAACATGATCCTTTTACTATCTCACTTGGTGAGGGGTTAGTTTATGAGAATAGAGGTGTTGGGTTCAAGTCTCCTTCTCGAGCCTCTTTTGCAAAAGGTTTTTGTCCAAAGGGGCAGTTTTTTTTTTTTAAAAGCCGCACTTCATCCCGTTCATGTAACTATTCGGCATCTACAACTCAGATTTTTCAAAAGGCATAACTTCTTCATCCGGAAGTTGTTTTTTGAGCTGTTTTTTTTTAAACGACCTAATTTTTCAAGATATTTCCATTGGAGTGGTTAGTTTTAGTTTTTCTCAGCTTTAGGTTTAATATATATATATATATATATATATATATATATATATGGAAAGTGCATGCTTGATTATTCTTAACAACACCAATTATTTCCAATGGCTACCACACATGGTAGATATACTTAGAAGTAAAGGGCTTTATAGAATAGCCATAGGACAAGAAACTAAACCTTCTGATGATGATAAAGTTCCTAAATGGCAAAATAGACAAGATCAAGCATGAGGGTTGATAGGAATGTCCATCACCCAAGATCTTCGATTTCACATCCTTGACATTGACACCCCTGATAAAGCCCTAGAAAAGCTAACAATTTTTTTGTCATTCAAAATCAAAACAGGGCCCACCAACTTGAAAATGAGTTGCTTACTTTGGAGCCTAGTAATTTCTCCTCTATTGAAGACTTTTCTTCCAAATTCAAGACCCTTAGACTTCTTTTAGAAGGGTGTAAGGTCAAAAAGGAAGATGGTAGCCCCATATATTGCATTCTTCCTAAGCTTGGCCCTACATACTCTCTATTTGTTTCTGCCTTCCATTCCACCAGAGAAGCCGTCATTTCTTCAGGAGCCACCTACAAGAATCCCTCATTTAATGCCTTTTGTGATTCTTTGATAAGATAACAAGAAAAAATTTTACATGTTGGTCTTATCACTGCTGGAAACACTTCTAAGAAATCCTTATCAGCCCAACAACAACCATATCAAAAGAATCCCAAGAAGTAGTATCCAAATATGGTCCTAAAAAAAACAATGGCCCTAAGCAATTTCAGCTACAAATTGAAAAATCAAATCACCAAAATAATAAGGAAAATAAAAACAAAGGGAATAAAATAGATAGACATTGCAACCGAGATGGCCATAGAGAGTCCAAATGTTTTAAGAAGATGGAGGCCTTAGAAGTAGCAATGAAGAAGCACAACATCAATTTGGAGCACTCTTCACCTTCATCTTTAGGCATGGAACTTTATTCTTGTGGTTGTCAATCATTAAGATCTGGTTATGCATTAAATGTATCTTCTTCTTCTCCTTCTCATGAGTGGCAGATTGATTCTGGAGCTTCTTACCACATGGTTAAAAATAAATCCATGTTTTCTTCTTTAAATGATTGTAACAGCAAACATATTTATGTTGGTGATGATAGATCTCTTAGTGTTGTAGGATTTGGAACCATTCATCTAGATAATGGTTAGTTTAATGATGTACTATGTGTTCCTACCTTGTCATGCAACCTTCTATCTGTTTACAGATAACTCATTTAGGTGAAGGGAAAATCGTATAATTCTCACCTCATGGTGTTGTAATCAAGGACCTCAGATATCCTAAACATATTTTAGCTACTGACATTGCTGATGATTCCAGAAGGTTGTATAAGTTTGACAAATTTGGGTCATCATCTCTTCCCTCTATTTTTGTTGCTCATAATGATGATGTGAGCAAACTTTGGCATGAGCGATTTGGTCACTTAGACTATCACTCTCTTCAAACTCTATGTAAGGAAAATATGGTGATGGGCCTTCCTATGGTATATTGTTGAGATGGTGTTTTCTCCAGATGTGTACTCGGAAAACATCATCGGGATAGTTTTGACAAACATGCCTCTTGGCACACTTTAGCCCCTTTGCAGCTTGTGCACAGTGATTTATGTGGTCCAATTCCTGTTGTTTCTTTCTCTGGTTGCAAGTACTTGTTGACCTTCATTTATGATTTTTCCAGACGCACTTGGGTATATTTCTTAAAACTCAAGAGTGAAGTTTTTAACATGTTCTTGGCCTTTAAGGCTTTTGTTGAGAAACAATCTGGACATCAAATTCTTAAGTTAAGATCAAGCAATGGCGAAGAATATGTTAACAACAAATTTATCAACTTCTGCACTTACCATGGCATTCAATTGCAACATATTGTTCCATATACTCCACAAAAAAATGGTGTAGCTGAAAGGAAGAATCACGCCTTAAAAGAAATGGCTAATTGTATGCTTCAATCTAAAGGACTTGGTCTCAATTTTTGGGAAGAAACCATTAACTGTGAAAATTACACAGTAAATTGCACTCCTACTAAGGTTTTAAAGAATATAACTCCAGAAGAAGCTTGTAGCTCAATCAAACTAGATGTAAGTCACTTTCGTGTTTTGGGAAGTGATGCTTGGGCCCATATTCCAGATGCGAAACATAGAGCCTTAGAACCTAAGAGTGAAAAATGTATTTTTGTTGGATATTCTAAGGATGTCAAAGGATATAGACTTCTTCAACCAAAATCCAAAAATATTATCATTAGAAGAGATGTAAAGTTTGATGAAAATATATCATCCTGCAAGCCTAGTTCGATGGGTGTGCCACCTTTAGCCTGCGAGCTTGATTCGGTATATGTGCCACCTCTCTCTCTCTCTTCTATTTTTAATAACATTCCTTCTAGTTTAGATGATGACAACGAGGATGAAAATCCTCCTCCAGCTCGTGAAATTTTTCCTTATACTCCACCACTTCCAAGATGGGTCTTATCTACTAGGGATGCAGCAAGTTCTCTTGTAGGTGACCCTACCGATCGAAGACATACATGTTCTCAGTTCGAAAGAGCTTCTTCCGTATTGGCTCAAGTTCCAAAAAAATTGAACCAGAAACCTTTGAAGAAGCCTCCGGTCATCCAGATTGGGATGAAGCTATGAATGAAGAGTATCATTCCTTATTGGCCAACAATACTTGGGATCTTGTTCCTCTTCAAAAAGGAAGAAAACTTGTCGGATGCAGATGGGTTTACAAAACAAAGTTTGGACCAGATGGAAAAGTGGATAGACATAAAGCTCGTCTTGTCACTAAAAGTTTTTCACAAGTTGAAGGCATTGACTATACTGAAACCTTCTCCCCTGTTGCAAAAATGAATTCTATCCACCTTGTTCTTTCCCTTGCTGCCTCCTTTAAATGGGAGTCCATCAGATGGATGTTAAATCTGCCTTCTTACATGGAGATTTGCATGAAGAAATCTACATGGAACAACCCCCTGGCTTTATCCAAAAAAGCTATAGCCTTTTTTTTCGCCTTATGAAGTCTCTCTATGGTCTCAAACAAGCTCCTCGGGCTTAGTATGCCAAAATGGAAAGATTTCTCTTAGACAATGGCTTTTCTAGGTGTCATTCTAGCAACACTGTCTACACCAAGAAAGTGGGTAATTCCTTCACCATCCTTGTTCTTTATGTTGAAGATATTATCCTTACTAGTATTGATCCAAACCATATAAACCATGTGAAGTATAGCCTCAAAAAGAAGTTTGAAATGAAAAACTTAGGACACTTGCATTATTTCCTAGGTCTTGAAGTCTTGCAATCCAAGTATGCCTGTGATCTTCTACACCACTTTCACATGGAAGACTATAAGCCTGCCCCTTCTCCCTTTTAGTCTGGAGTTAAGCTTTCAGTCAACTGTTCAACCCCTGAAGTTGATGCTACCTTATACCGTCAACTTGTTGGTAAAATTTTGTATCTAACACATACTTGTCCTGACCTTCCTTTGTCATTGGTATTATCTCTTGGTTTATGCACCAACCTCATGAAAGTCACTGGAAAGCACCTAAAAGAATACTTTGATATATTCGAGGTACAGTTTAGTTCGGGATTCATTACAGTGCAGGAGCATCTTCCTTGTTGATTGGTTTCACTGATTCTAATTGTGCTGGTGACCCTGATGATCGAAAGTCCACTACAGGATATGTATTCACTCTTGGTTCAGGACCTATTACTTGTTCTTATAAGAAACAAAGTGCCATCTCCCTTTCTTCAGCAGAAGCAGAGTATTGTGTTGCAGTTGAAGCCAACAAGGAATCCATGTGGCTTCGTCAGATCCTGTCTGAATTTGGTCTTCATCAGTAGCATCCAACGACACTTTGGTGTGATAATCAAAGTGCCATTCAGTAATGTAAAGATCTAGTTCAGCATTAGTGTATAAAACAAATTTAACTCCACATACACTTCATCCGAAAACTCATTCATGATCGTGTTCTTGAAGTGCAGTATTGTCTGACCAATGATCAAGTAGCTGATATCTTTATGAAGGCTCTCACAGAAGCAAATTTTACCAAACTTCAATCCATGCCTGGAGTTCAAGAAAGTTGTCATTAATGGGGGATAGGCTCTAATGCCTCCTTCCTTCTCCTATTGTGTCACTTTTGTAATTCCTTCAATCCTATCCCAATTTGTTCTTAAGGGGGGATGTTAGGATATTTTGACACATAGGAAATAGGCTCCTTTTATGTCACCTTTGTAAATCCTATCCCATGTTTTTCTTAAGGGGGGATGTTAGGATATTCAAACACATAGGAAATAGTTAAGAATAACTTAGTCTAGTGTAGAGTTAGGTAAAGTGTGTTTCTTTCCCATGTACATTTGTAACTTATAATCTGACGGTCACGATTTGTAGTGATCCGATGGTTATCTCTCACCTCGGTATTAATGACACTTGATCTGTGGCTTAACACTGAATTGGTCCATGATCTCTATTTAAAGAGCATGGAGGGTCATTTTTCTGGTAACCGTTTATGAGAGAAACATATGTAAGTTTTATTTTTATATTAATAAATTCCCTGAAGTGGTCATGTTGGCTCAGGGCGTGGACTGTTTCCCTCTTTGAGGGTTTTAACCACGTGATTATACTGGTGTACTGATTTGTGATCAACTTGTGAGCGATGACCTTTAGTTCTTGATCTACGGAACTTACACTGTAAATTCCTACAAGATATATAAGTTAAATGACTAGTAATAGTTTATAGGCATCAATTTATTCATGATAACTATTAAAACACTTACATTATATTAATTTTAAATGGTTTAAAAAAACCATAAAATTACATTATTATTATTATTATTATAAAAAAAAAATTATATATGAGTTATACAAATATACATTTTCAAAAATGTGTAAGAATATTCTTAACCATAGACATCCACTTCTTATTTTAACATGGAAATTCTTAATTTGTAATTGACTTTTGTTACAACATTTTTTAAAATTAAATAATTTGAGAAAACATCAGTCAAAAGAGCACAACTAACTTGAAGATAAAACTTAACTCTTGAAATTTTAATACTACAATGAATATCTATACATATTCCATGAAAGTTGAATCTCTAACATCCATCTAATAATTATTGATATTTAAATTAAAATTTTATGAAACCTATTTTGATTTATGGACATAATAAAAAGTGTTTTAGGGGGTTTTTGTCCTTGTGTAACATCCTCGGATAACCTAGTGTAAAAATACAGAGGGTCATTAAATTTTTACTGTATGTAATAATCCAAATTCACTATTCAATGTTCCTTAGCTCACCATTAGATAAAATCATCATCATTGCATTGGGTAAACTTTAGAAATGGAGTAGTAAATCACATAACTTAACAAACATTGTTGCAACATGTTATCATAAATTTCCTACATCATTTTAATGATTATTTTAATTAGGCTAGTTAATCACACACTTGATAATGTAAACATCACACCATGTAAGGAATAAAAAGCATTAGAATGACACAGTAAAAAATCGCATCATTTAACACTAATGATGTATGCTAGAAACCCCGTAGGGAAAATCGACCAAACATTTAATTTTATTAAATGCTCAAACACCAAACACAATAGTTAATATTTTGTGTATAAATATATGTTTTATTCGACAAAAATAACATGTTGATTATTGTTTTGTGCACCTCAATGCATATTATTTACAAGAAGTCTAACCCAATGGTTATTCTTCCCATGCATGCAAACACATATTTATTTTAAAGACGTATAACATATTTAGTTATTATTTTTATGCATGCAAATGATTATTTCCTTTTGGAAAACTAGCACAATAATTTATTTCAAGAAATCAAATCTAATAGATATTATTCTTATGCACATAATCATCTATTCTCATTAAGATTATAATGTTTCTTTTATGAATATAATGCATAGGAGTTATGCAATTTTCTCCAAGGGAATTAATAATCAACATTCCAACACAATTTCCATACAATCTTTCTTTTTGGATGAAATAACTTAGTTTCTTTGTATTTTCATAAGAAAAGTTTTCACGTATTATTTTCATGAAAGATATCACAATTTCTTAAATATTTTTGTGTGGAGGGTGTTCTTGTTATGTAATTTATGATATTGTGAGAATAAACATAGAGGAAAACTTCAAAACAACTTTGGAAGTTGGGATCTAGCCCTGCCAGCTTCAGAGAGGGATCTCTCTATCAAATTTAACTTTGTTTAGAGTGAATTTTAGGCTAGTTATTACTGTATTGATTTTTTTTTTGTTTTTGATTGTTGGTTGATTAAATTGCTATAATTCCATTAGGCTCTAAAGTCTTAAAATTAACTGGTTCTGCATCAATTTTTGAAGAATTCTCACAGGGAAAGCTAGGTTGCATTAATTGTATATTTTATGATTTTAAGTGGATTATTAAAATAGAAGAAACATAGAAATTAGTAGAAACTGAAAAGAAATGAAGTATTCTTAAATTTGACCTCAGTAGAAAATATGTAAATTGCAAACAACCAGAATAGGGTGTTTTAAATAACATATCGTATTCATCACATTTTATGTCATGCAGTTAATATTTTCAGAAATACAAAGAAAGGGAAAACAATGAATAACACATTTATAGAAGAAAAAACATAACCAGTGAGTACACCACATGAATCCTATGAAAATTTCCTTGTATTATTGATGCTTCCAGCAACTTGGAAATTACAATACTTAGCATAAATTATATTCAACAGTCAACACTTAATACTTCAAATTGTGAAGTGTTTATACTAATTTACAAAAAGATTTGCAAAATCGATGTCTCAACTGACAATGTATTTTTGGAACTATCTCAAACAATAAAATCAAACTATTACAAAATAATAGGCTAGGTGGACAATGATCTAGAATTTTGGCACTGTTTTAGAGGGAACGATTGGTGAAGAGACCTATTCTTGTGCTTCGCTGGATGATGTGTTGGCCTATGCCGACTTCCTCTGAATTTCTGCTCAATCCTGTAACTCGCATAATTTATCCCACTAATATTCATATGGGATGGTAAAATTAATTACCTTGTAGTAAATCTCATCAACTTTTGTGTATCTGGATAAAGTGGGTTTTACAACAAAAATATGATTTACTTCATGCTGGATGAAGAAACTATTACCCATAGCTTCAAAAAATACTCTATCTATCATTCTGCCTTTGATTCTTGCAAATTTAGAGCTATCCTCGGCTCTCTCTTTCAGTTTCCTGACATAATATTCATAATAAATTAACTTATCGTTAATTACAAATAAATAAGGGAGACCCTTCTCTGTTAAAGGCTCAGTTCTGGTAAAGAATTTGTTAACTGTTATCTCTGCACTATGGAATTTTTCTTCTAGATGAACAACTAGAATCTTCTTAGTAAGAATCCTCTTCAATTCCAAATTTTTTTTTTCCTTTCATCTACTCTGAAATCATCCAATTCATATCTATTTTTAGATTTTAGGAACTTGATGATGTCTGTTGTTGTTCTAGCCATTTCTCCCAACTCTTCCTTAATCTTTGTTATAGAATCAATTTCTGTTTTTATTAACTCCTTCTATATAAAGATAATCTAGATGCAGGGCCAAATTTTAGCAATGGATTTCATAAGCTCTGTACAGATGATTTCCTTAGCTTGGGCCAAGGTATGTACTATTTTAGCTTTTGTAATATTTCAATCAACTTCTAAACTCTTTGTGCTTCTCCTGGATGAGAAGCTTCACTCCTTGTCCTATGGTCTTGTAACACTTTAACCTGGTCCTACAATTTCTTATCTCCTATGTCTCAATGGAAATATTTTCAACTGCCTTAGTCAACTCTTAAACACAATCTGTTGTCCGTGGAGTAGAAGTTGTAGCTATAGGAATGGTTATAAGAGAAACAACATCCAATCGAACCCTGGACAACTTTGTAGTCTGCTCCTTTTCTTTGATCATCTTCTCCATCTCAGTCTCCATCTTTATTATTTGTACATTTTTCTCCAGATGACCTTCATCATGTTAGTCTTCTCGGTTTTTGTCTCCTCAATATCTTTGTTAAGAGGATCATCAGTGGCCGACAACTTGAGTTGTTTTATTGATGTTGCTATGTCAGCATTTTTCTTCTGAATTATCCCCTCTGTAACCTTCATATTTGAGGGATCATACCCTATCTTAACCACTAAACATTGTAAGATTTAATCCTTGTATCCTTAGCAAGAGAAGAAATCTTCTCCATTTTTAACTCTAACTAGATATTTGATAAGGAAACCTACAATTTGGAAAGATTTATGGAAGTAATAGCCAGAATTGAATAAATCATTTCACCTGTCTTCTTGTGCATCTCCATTTGATCAATGGGATGGATATCCTTTATTTAAAATTCAAAGGTTATATTCTTGTAGTTGGATGAGGACTTTGGTTGTGGAATTTGGCCCTTAAGGAAGGCCATCTACATCGTACCCTTCTCTGAATCAAATACTAACGTCAACCTTCTTTCAGAATTGGAAGTATGTTTCTAGAATTGGGCATAGGTGTTGTTAACACTGGAAAATCGTACAAGAAAAGACGACATTATTTCATGTCAGACAGAAGGATTTATAGGGCTGAGAGACATTAGAGAATCTGGAAAGTATTTAAAAATCTCTAAGGTGTGAGGAAAAATCAATTTTGAGCAAGCCATAAATGATTTTGCGCGCAAAATCCTTCGATAAGAGTGCCTTTGTGTGCCTTTTCACTTGAAAAGCGCAGAATCTTGGGAGTGGCAGAACTCACTTTTTGGGACAACAAAATTGACACTCCAGGACATTGATTTGACACTTGAAGTCACCTAAGGACAACCACCCAAGCCTCTTTAGGACATCAAAGGGGCACACAATGGAATAAATATGGCACACAATGGAATCATCCCCCTCTCTGAGGTCACCATCCATAATGTACGAAGAGATGGATGGAGGATTTGAATTCTCCTATAAAGGGCCACCAAGAGATGAAAAAATTGAGAGCACATTGTTATGCTAGCGAGAATTTCCCCAAGCAATACTAGCAGTGTGCGATCTGAAGAAGAGATAGAGGGGAATCAATTGTTGGCCATCCAACAACTTCAGTCCAACGTAGTCTAGAGAGGGATACTTTCTGCCAAGGCAAGCTTTGAAAAAACTACATCCTTGCATTGGGAACTTAGAACCCCAAGTTCTAAGGGCCCCTTAGTGAGTGGGTTAAAGTTTCGTCCTCATTTCCTACCAACACTCAGTAAGATGGAACGTAAGCATCATCGTTTGGATTACTGTAGTTGTTTGACTCTATTTAGAGATTTTATCCTATTTTTTTTAGCTTTTGTTTAATTTTTATGTTTGAATATGCATGATATTTGTCTATCTAAAATGTTTATGTTCTAGCATGTTCCATTAAATTTCTTGACTCCATATATTTTCTACCTATGACCAATAACTTAAGAGGGTAAACATCACCCATTAATTTGGTGTTATTTTGTACATGCATGCACCAAACACACTAAAACAGGATTGGAGACTCCACTAACGTTTATTTCCAAGATTATTTGGTTGTGCCCTTTCGTAGAGACCTATGTCTATGTCGTGGTCAGGCTGAAATTTCCCCCTTTTTCTCCTTTAGTCCCTAGTTCATCCCAAGTGACAGACTAAAGTCGAAAAACTCCAAAAAATTAGTTTTACAGGAATTTGCACGCTTTTCCCTCAGAGAGGCATGCCCAAGGCATGCATTTAGAGCTGACCTGTGCACAAACATCGCGCATGTTGCAGCCTTTTGCACACAAAAGACTGAATGAGAAATTTCTCCCATATTTCTATCTTTTCCTTCTTTTAAAGTTCATGACAGCCCATAATACATCTGCCAGCATTGGTTGAGGTACCCCGCAGCTTGCTAAAGCTCACTCTTAGCTACTCTAGGTAGGCTTGGTGTAATGTTCCTCAATTACCTCAATTTTTTTTTTCATATTTATAAGCTCAGCTATCACTCCCCTTGTATATAATAATTTAATTTTCTCATTTAACTTCTTGATATTTATTTGGAAATACCTCTTTCCATTTTACTATATTAATGTTTTCTTATATTTCAAAGTACTCCAAGTAATGTAATTGGTTACATAGATTCTTTTTCCACTCCTATACTCCCGCATAAAATCCTTCTACTTTTCCCATATTCTTCTTCGTTACCATACACATTAAATTACATAATACCATATATCCAATTATGATTATACATAAATGTATTATATATCCAACTGTCACTATATATACATCATAGGACCTAGTTTAATCTCTTCCACACACACTTACAGCTATTTTTGATGGTCTTTATGTAAATGCCAAGTAATGAAATTCTTCATTACATCTTATGTTTACAGGTTTTAAATATCTACATACTCACATTATAATAGCCTCATAAAACATGAAATTCCACCCATCGCATGTGTACAAATCGATCCATTCAACTCGATGGTGGCCAACGTTTATGAGTTTAATTCCTATTGCCTCAAATTTTTCCATAAGGCTCGATTCCCTTGAGAGATCTTTCATTGGTACTTTCTATGGATTCAAACAGTGATAAAGCGTACTGATGATTAAGACGTGTAATGATCTAAGGCGATTTCAATTTTCCTGCATTAAACGTTTTGGTACTTGTATGGAATTTATTTATGAAGCCTGTCTTCGTTTATCCCCGTACTACCTCCGTTTGCTATTTTATTGACCCTTCTTGATATTTGACTCATACTGATTTTGATTTTAGCACTTATGACATAGCTGGCGTATTAATTTCTTGTCTATGGATTTGGGAAACCTCTGTTCCTGCCCACTAGACTTAATGTTCTTGTACACATTGCTCAGATGAGGCCACATGTAAGGTTATGATTTTTCCTAGGGTTTCGATTTATCCATGGTATATCATGTCTACGTTTTTTGGCCATTTGTATTCATTTACTCATTCGCCCATTACGTCTGAAGACCTCCTCTCAGAGCCAAACGACGAGATATCTTAGGTCAACTCTTTGTCATTTACAAGCGTGTTTTTATAAGCGCCCCGGCCCTCTCCAAACTCCGGTAATGCATTTTTTTTTTTCAATCTCAGTTTTATTTTTTATTTTTCCAACGACTGTGTATATAGAGTATATAGACATTCGATTTGAAACTATTTACTTCTCCCCATTTTCACTTATTTCACTTCTAGAGTTTATGGTATTTATTAATACCAATCATTTTCTCTAACATAGAATGTTATAACTGGTATACGTATGGTTTCGACCACTAGGCATGGAATAATCTTCGCCCTCTTATATGGTAATGGCTTATTCCCACGCAAATCATTTTTATGACTACTTAAATTAGTTTGATTTCGGTTTAATTTGTACTATGAGACTAACGAATTCAAGGCGTATCTCTGTGAAAAGGTATGAAGGTTTTTCTCGCTTTCATTTCCCTCACGTAATGTCCATTTTGACGAATTTCATCTTCGTTTAGAGTTCGATTTTGGTATACTAGCCTCTAATCGTGCCTTCTCTGTATCATGCAGGACAGGTATGAGTTAAAATAATTTTTTTCCTACTTGTTATTAGATCTACATGGAAAAATTTTTCCGTCCTTATCATAAATTCCAACCATTGTAACCAGGTTGGTGTCGAAAAATAGAGGAGCGTATATGCCTTTCTGTTTAAACATTTTCCCCGGTTCTTTAACTTATATTTAGTGAGGCTAATATCTGAGTATAATATTACTCTTTCACATGTCAATGCGAACTTCTGTTCAGTTCATTCATAGTATTAAACTACTGTGGTGCAACCATTATCGTTCACCTATCTTATTATATAATAACTTCACTTATTCTCAGGATGGACTGTGAACTTCTACTATTTTTGCCGTAAGGGTACCTTGATATGATAGCATCACTTTTTTTGTTTTATTTAACAATTATTTCTGAGGCCTTTATATATGTATATATATTTCTATATATATACTTTTACTAAGATGGTATGAAATAATTTTTATTTACCTTATAGGTATTTGTGATTATCTGTTAGTTCCCTCTTTTTATTTTCAGTCTTCTCGATAAGGTTCCCAGTGTCAAAGTTTAACCATAAAATATCTCGTCTTTTATGGAAATATTTCCTTTCAGAAATATATATATTTTTATTCAAAAATACAGATATAGTTTATGCTTTGAATATATATATCTATATGTTTGGGATATCAAAATTTAAGTTAAGTAAATTTATAACCCTGCAAAGATTAGTTAAGAAGATGTGCTTAACTTTGTAACTGGAGAAAGGCTATCTCATCTTTTCAATATATCACTTAGATTCTATAACATCTCATTAACATTTGCTACAGATTTCATGATAACAGTACATTTGATAAGAAATTTGTTTCTACCATTATGATCTGGATTAATTGAACTCTTTCCTCGTTAGCTATACATTATGCCTGATACATTTTCTTATTTGTAATAGTACGATCCAGATTGTTATTAATTATTTTCAATAATTTACCTCTGAATTAACCCTCTGTATTACCCTAGAATGTAGAGGTTTATTATTATCAGAAAATATCCATAAAATGTTTTAGTATATAATTTCTAGAATAGATTCCTTCCCTAACACTTTTCAACTACTATAAATTAATTCAGATTTGATTTGATTCAGATACTAGTATACAATAAGAATCTATACTATTGGAATATCGGTATTTTAATTTTCCGATTTCATTTAATTATATTCCTAATAGCAATTGTATTTTCCTTGCAGTTAGATCATATGGTAGATTTTTTTTTTCTCTTCTGTAGTACTATATTATTTCAACATAATAGAAATCGTTTGCTGAATGAATTTATAGTTCTTAAAATTAACTTTCCTCTACATGTGTATATAAAGTTACATATATCATCACAGTTCGCTACTAGTTTGTGAAAGCCAGTATCTTTCCGTTTCATATAACTATTCATTTTAGAAGAAATTTAAAGTTATACTTTAATTATTCTAGGGAATTAGTTTAATATCTCCATATTTAAACCAGAATATGGTTTAGAGATTCTGGTTGATATTATTCCCTAGAATCTATTCCTACTACAATACAGAAATTTAGAAGATTTATTTCTTCTATTTAACTTTGTTAAAGGTAAGGAATAACAACCCTCAGAAAATTTAATTGAACATAACAGCTACAACATTTATTCATATTGTACCACAACATCTATTGTAAACATTCTCCAATTTTAGAGTGCATACCACTTCTGCTGATGACTAGTCCTCCCAACCGTAGAGTCCCTCTGTCTCCAGGACTCACCCACAATCTGAGATCCTCTCCCAGAACAGACCAACCCCCAATCTATTCTGAAGTAGCTTATTTAAGCTTATTCTCTCCCCAAAGCCTGTTTCTAATTCTGCGTCTAGAATTCCAGAATGCTTTTATTCCTGTTTTCCCAGGCTTCCCTTATTTAGGGACTTTAAAGTTGCTTTCTGATTTTCCAAATTTTTACCTCTTCCCAACTACTCTCCACATCATTGGGGAAATTTAGATTTTTCCTCAAAAATCTAAATTAGAATTTAATTCTTTCAAGGCTTTTTGAAATATTTTTGGGGAAAATCTTCGCCTCTTTCCATACCTCATGGATTAGGCAAGTGATCTCAAAAATCTCATTTGGTCATCATGCACAGAACATTATATTTTTTTTTCATAAAGAAATAATTAATTACATCCACACAATAATTATCCATTGGGGTCCACTCCCCATTGGACTGAAGTTCAAATTTCTAACTTGAAAAGATAAAACTAGGGGTGTTAGATATTCCCCCTCTAAAAACAAACACCACCCTCGGTGTTAACAACTAACTACTAGATTTCATTTTGAAAATAGATATGGATATTTTTCCATCATCTCAGCTTCTCTTTCCCACGTAGCTTCTTTAGCAGTAAAGTGCTTTCACTACACCTTTACTCTTGCTACTGTTCGGTTTCTCAATTCAATTTCTTCTCTCTCCAATATTTGAAGCGGCTCTGGAAGGAACTCCCCTTCTGGTTCCACCTGTATCACATTCCAATCAACAATGTCAAAAGCATCATGTACATATATTTTTAATAACGAAACATGAAACACATCATGAAATTTAACATGGGGCGGTAACGCTAGCTTGTAAGCCATTGGTCCCACCCCTTCTAACACCTCAAAAGGCCCACAATATCTAGGATCCAATTTTGCACAACTTCCAGCATAAAGTGTGCTCTTTCTGGGTTTAATACGTAGATACACATGATCAGCCACTTTGAACTCTCGATGCACTCTCTTCTTATCAGCATAGCTTTTCTGTCGATCTTGTGCTGTCTTTATGTTTCTCTGTATTTGTTTGACAATCCTTTCCATTTCTTGTAGAGTATCCGGCCCTAAGACTAGCTTATCTTTAGGTTGGTTCCAACTTAAAGGAGTACGACACTTTCTTCCGTAGAGTGCTTCAAATGGACTCATTTTGATGGAGGATTGATAGTTGTTTTTATAAGCGAATTCGAATAAATGAAAGTAGTCTTCCCATTTTGATGGCCTATCCATCACATACATTCTCAGCATATCCTCCAAAATCTGATTTGTTCCCTCTGTTTGGCCATCCATTTTAGGGTGATAAGCAGTACTAAAATTCAATTTAGTGCCCATGCCCCCAAACAGACCTTTCCAAAAGGCGGCTGTGAACTTAGCATCTCTATCTGAAATAATCATCTTTGAGACTCCGTGTAACCTTACTATTTATTTTAGGAACACATTTGCTACTTGGGCTGCCCCAAAAGTAGATTTTACAGGTATGAAGTGTGAAGCCTTTGTTAAAGTATCTACCACTACCATCACTGAGTCATGCTAATATTTTGTTCTGGGTAACCCAGTTATAAAATCTATAGAAACAGTGTCCCATTTACATTATGCAATTGGCAAATGATTTAAAATACCAACTGGATGCTAATGTTCAACTTTCATCAGTTGACATTCCATGCATCTAGATAAATAGTTTTCTACATCCTTTTTCATTCCTTGCCAAAACAATTTCTTCTTCAAGGCTGTAGCATTTTTTGGTATCTCGGATGTCCTAAATATGGTTGTTTATGATATTCATCTAGGATTTCTTTTTTCAAAGAATCCACATTGGGGATGTACAATCTGTTTCTATAGCAGATCATCCCTTTCTAGTTTTGGGTGTATTCAACCATTTCTTTTTTCAACATTTTCACTTGTAGATTCTCATAGTTTGAATCTTGATCTACTACCATTTTAACTAGTTCTTCTAAGTCAAAACTAGCACTACTCCCAATGCTGCTTATGTTTTGGCGCGCACTTCTTCTTAGCGCATCAGAAATTTTGATTTCTTTCCCTTTGATATGTTTTATGTCCATATCAAATTCACTCAGAAAAAACATCCATCTGGCCTGTCGAGCATTCAAATCTGTTTGAGAAAAAAAATACTTGAGACTAATATGATCTGTCATCAATGTAATTTTTTTTCCAAGAAGATAGTGTCGCCACATCTTCAAGGCATGAATTACAGTAGCGAATCCTAGATCATATACACTGTAATTCTGTTCATGTTTCTTAAGTTTTCTAGATTCATATGCAATGACAGAATTTTCTTGCAGTAAAACTCCTCCCAATCCTTCTCTACATGCATCCGTACACACAAATTTTTTTTTGTTAGGATCTGCAATTTTCAGTATAGGGGCTATAGTAAGTTTTAATTTTAGTTGTTCAAAGTTGTTTTGGCATTTTTCAGTCCACTCAAATTTGGTGCCTTTTCTCTGTAGTGAAGTTATGGGATATGCTATTGCAGAAAATATTTCCACAAACCTTCAATAATAACTTGCAATCCCCATAAATGATCTTACTGCTGAAACATCAGTTGGCACCGGCCATTCTCTAATAGCCTTTAATTTCTCAGGGTCAACAGCCAATCCTTGTTCAGAAATGATATGCCCCAAATATTGAATCTTGTTTTTATAAAATTCACATTTACTGAATTTGGCATATACTGGTTTTATTTCGAAGTTTTTAAAACTATCCTTAAGTGTTCTTTGTGCTCTTCCTCACTTTTTGAATAGACTAGAATATCATCTATGAACACTAGTATGAATTTATCTAAGTACTTGTTCAAAACGTTGTTCATTATGCACATAAAAGTGGCAGGGGAATTTGTCAAACCAAGAGGTAGGACTACAAATTCGTAGTGACCATACCTGGTTCGAAAAGCAGTTTTACTAATGTTCCTCCTTAATTATGAGTTGGTGATAACAAGTCCTCAAATCAATCTTAGAGAACATTGAATCCCCTCTAACCTGATCAAAAATATCATCTATTTTGCGCAATGGGTAACTTTTTTTTATTGTCAAATTACTCAGTTGATGGTAGCCAATGCACATTCTAAAGGTTCCATCCTTGTTTTTCACGAACAACAACGGTGCTCCCCAAGGGGATACACTCGGTCTGATGTAAACTTTATCCAGCAATTCTTGTAATTGCATTTTTAGCTCCATAAGTTCAGGGGGGGCTCATTTGATAAGGTGCTCTGGAAACGGGTGTTGCTCCTAGCACCAAATCGATCGAAAAGTCAATCTCTCTTTTGGGGGGAAGATGAGGAATCTCATCTAGAAAAAATTCCCTAAATTCTTTTACCACTGGTAAAGTGTCTAGCAATTTTTCTTCAGGTTGTTGTCCTAATTATTCAATATGTACAACATATACTTGATATCCTTTTCTAGTTGTTCTTTTTAATTGCAGAGCTGATTTTTGTCTTACAGAGATTGGTTTTGGTTTTCCTTTGAGTATAAAGGGTCTCCCTTCCTCATCTATGCAATGTAGAGTTTTATCCCAAAAATTCATCATAGCCTTTATCTTTTCTATGCAGTCCATTCCTATCAGCAAATAATATGAGCCTAAGGGAAGAATGTTTAAATTTTCTTCTATCTAAAAATCATTTAATTTAATTGCTATTTGAGGTAAATTATGAGTTACTTTTCTCTTGGTGCCAGTGGCTAACTGGAACAACCAAGATTGCTGAAATTTTTCAGTTTTGAGATTGCATTTCTCTACAACTTGTGGACTAATGTAACCCAAAGAAGCACCCGGATCAATTAAAACTGTAACAGATTGGTCAGCAATATTACCTTCCATCTCGACCATAGTAGCCTGGTGTTCTTCTTGTCGATTCTCCAATGCTGCACTGATAGTGGGTATATTCCTTGCTATGTCATTCACTATGGTATATTCTCTATCTCTCATAATCATCTGAATATTTCGGTGTGGACAGTCCCTCAATAGATGAGGTTCTCTGCAACCCCAACATTTCAAAGGCTCCCACATTTTAATTGTGCCTTCTTTCTTATTATCTCCATCTATTTCTTTTGAACCAACTCGGGCCTAAGCAGTTTGAATTTCCTTTGGTTTGTTAAATTTCTTCCACTGATGATCCCTGCTAAAGTTCTTCAAGCAAGCTGGTTTCTGTTTCTTTCCTTTGAATTCACCCTTGTTTATCCATCTTTTCTCATGTTCACTTTTTCATTTAAACTGCTGCTAGCATAATCTAGCTTTCCTCACCACTTCATCCATGGTTTTTGGATTATCGAACTCTATTTTCTCCTTGTACACAGCAGGAAAACAGTTCAAAAACCTTTCTACCTTTGCTTTCTCTTCACGAATATACGGGACATACCTTAAAAAATTTGTAAACTTGGTGACAAACTCATCTATGGTGAGTTGTCCCAATCTGAGTTCGTGGAACTCATTTTCTTTATTATCATAATAGAATTCGTTCAAATAGTGGTTTTTAAACTTGACTTGGAAATCTTCCCAAGTCACTATTTTTTCATCAATGGCATTAAAAAATTTTGTCTCCTCCCACCACAAGGTAGCCTTACCTCGCAATTGGTAGATAGCTAATCTGGCCTTCAGATTGCTTTCATATTCATAGACCTGAAAATACTTAATCATATTCAATAGCCATGCCTCAACATCTTCCTCTTTTTCTCCATCATAGGAGGGAGGTTTAATTTTTCGGAATTTCCCCTGTAATTCCTTCTTCTATTTAGACTAATGTATAGTAGTGTCATCTTCCTCAGAATCATCTAAGAACTTTCCTTTCCTCTTCTTTACAGAACCTTCACCTTCTTGGCTGTTCCGCGAGGTCAGTTATCTTATGAGATTTTCCTGCTCCTCACTGGCTAATGACAGCCTATCATTCTGGCTTGTTAGCTCGGCCACATCCCATTGTAACTTGTACAACATAGCCATCAAAGTAGCATTGGGATCTAGCGTGTTATCTCCATCACCCAGATCAACATAAATTTCATCTTCTTTAGCCATTGACTTTTCAGTTTCAGTACCTTTGTACACTAAAACAAACCAGCATCAGTAAATTTTTTTTTTTTTTCAAAATCAATTTAATTTATACAGTGAGCACAACAATAGCCCAACTTTTCTAACATGGGCTCTGATACCATTTGTAATTTTCCTCAATTACCACAATTTTTTTTTTCATATTTATAAGCTCAGCTATCGCTCCCGTTGTATATAATAATTTAATTTCCTCATTTAACTTCTTGATATTTATTTGGAAATACCTCTTCCATTTTACTATATTGATGTTTTCTTATATTTCAAAGTACTCCGAGTAATGTAATTCGTTAGATAGATTCTTTTTCCACTCCTATACCCCCGCATAAAACCCTTCTACTTTTCCCATATTCTTCTTTGTTACCATACACATTAAATTACATAATACCATATATCCAACTGTGACTATATATACATCGTAGGACCTAGTTTAATCTCTTCCACACACACTTACAGCTATTTTTTATGGTCTTTATGTAAATGAGAAGTAATGAAATTCTAAACTACATCTTATGTTTACGGGGTTTAAATATCTACATACTCACATTATAATAGCCTCATAAAACTTGAAATTCCACCCGTCGGATGTGTACAAATCGATCCATTCAACTCGATGGTGGCCAAAGTTTATGACTTTAATTCCTCATGCCTTAGATTTTCCCATAAGGATTGATTCCCTTGAGAGATATTTCATTGGTACTTTCTGTGGATTCAAACAGTGATAAAGTGTACCCATGATTAAGATGTTTAATGATCTAAGGCAATTTTCGTTTTCCTGCATTAAACGTTTTGGTACTCGTATGGAATTTATTTATGAAGCCTATTTTCTTTTATCCCCGTACTGCCTCCATTTGTTATTTTATTGATCCTTCTCAAGATTTGACTCATACTGATTTTGACTTTAGCACTTATGACATAGCTGGCGTATTAATTTTTCATCTATGGATTTGGGAAACCTCTATTCCCGCCCACTAGACTTAATGTTCTTGTACGCATTGCTCAGATGAGGCCACATGTAAGGTTACGATTTTTCCTAGGGTTTCGATTTATCCATGGTATATCATGTCTACATTTTCTAGCCATTTGTATTCATTTACTCATTCACACATTACATCTGAAGACCTCCTCTCAGAGCCGAATGACGAGATATCTTAGGTCGACTCTCTATCGTTTACAAGTTTTTTTTTATAAGCGCCTCGGCCCTCTCCAAACTCAGGTAACCCAATTTTTTTTTTCAATCTTAGTTTTATTTGTTATTTTTCCAACGACTGTGTATATAGAGTATATAGACATTCGACTTGAAACTATTTACTTCTCCCCATTTTCACTTATTTCACTTCTAGAGTTTATGGTATTTAATAATACCAATCATTTTCTCTAACCCAGAATGTTATAACTGGTATATGTATGGTTTCGCCCGCTAGGCATGGATTAATCTTCACCTTCTTATATGGTAATGGCTTATTCCCACACAAATCAATTTTATGACTACTTAATTTAGTTTGATTTTGGTTTAATTTGTACTATGAGACTAACAAATTCAAGGCGTATCTCTGCGCAGAGGTATGAAGGTTTTGCTCCCTTTCATTTCCCTCAGGTAATGTCCATTTTGACGAATTTCATCTTCGTTTAGAGTTTGATTTCGATATAATAGCTTCTAATCGTGCCTTCTCTGTATCATGCAGGACAGGTATGAGTTAAAATAATTTTGTTCATGCTTGTTACTGGATCTACATGGAAATTTTTTTCCGTCCTTCTTAACGTAAATTCCAACCATTGTAACTAGGTTGGTCTCGACAAATCAAGGAGTGTATCTACCTTTTTGTTTAAATATTTTCCCCAGTTATTTAAGTTATATCTAGTCAGGCTAATATCTGATGATAATATTACTCTTTCGCATGTTAATGCGAACTTCTGTTCAGTTCATTCGTAGTATTAAACTACTGTGGTGAAACCATTGTCATTCACCTATCTTATTATATAATAACTTCACTTATTCTCAGGATGGACTGTGAACTTCTACTATTTTCGCCGTAAGGGTACCTTCATATGATAGCATCACTTTTTTTGTTTTATTTAACAATTGCTTCTGAGGCCTTTATATATGTATATATATTTATATATATATACTTTTACTGAGATGGTATGAAATAATTTTTATTTACCTTGCAGGTATTTGTAATTATCTGTTAGTTCCCTCTTTTTATTTTCAGTCTTCTGGATAAGGTTCCCATTGTCAAAGTTTAACCATAAGATATCTCCTCTTTTATGGAAATATTTCTTTTCAGAAATATATATATTATTATTCAAAAATATAGATATAGTTTATGCTTTGAATATATATATATGTATATGTCTGGGATATTAAAATTTAAGTTAATTAAATTTATAACCCTGCAGAGATTAATTAAGAAGACGTGCTTAACTTTGTAATTGGAGAAAGGTTATCTCATCTTTTCAATAAATCACTTAGATTCTATAACATCTCATTAACATTTGCTACAGATTTCATGATAACAGTACATTTGATAAGAAATTTGTTTCTACCATTATGATCTGGATTAATTGAATTCTTTCCTCGTTAGCTGTACATTATGCCTGATACATTTTCTTGTTGGTAATAGTACAATCCATATTGTTATTAATTATTTTCAATAATTTACCTCTGAATTAACACTCTGTATTACCCTAGAATGTAGAGGTTTATTATTATCAAAAAATATCCATAGAATGTTTTAGTATATAATTTATAGAACAGATTCCTTCCCTAACACTTTTCAACTGTTATAAATTAATTCACATCTGATTTGATTCAGATACTAGTATACAATAAGAATCTATACTATTGGAATATCAGTATTTTAATTTTTCGATTTCATTTAATTCTATTCCTAATAGCAATTTTATTTTCTCTACAGTTAGATCATATGGTAGATTTTTATTTTTTTCTTCTGTAGTACTATATTAGCTCAACAGAATAGAAATCTTTTGCTGAATGAAATTTATAGTTCTTAAAATTAAATTTCCTCTGCATGTGTATATAAAGTTACAGATATCATCATAGTTCACTACTACTTTGTGAAAGCTTGTAACTTTCCTGTTCATATAACTATTCATTTTAGAAGAAATTTAAAGTTATACTCTAATTATTCTAGGGAATTAGTTTAATATCTCTAGATTTAAACCAGAATATGGTTTATAGATTCTGGCTGATAGTTTTCCCTAGAATCTATTCCTACTAAAATATAGAAATTTAGAAGATTTATTTCTTCTATTTAACTCTGCTAAAGGTAAGGACAAAAAACCCTTAGGAAATTTAATTCAACATAACAGGCACAACATCTATTCATATTGTACCACATCATATATTGTAAACATTCATCAATTTTAGAGTGCATACCACTTCTGCTGATGACTAGTCCTCCCAACTATAGAGTCCCTCTGTCTCCAGGACTCACCCCAGAGTTGAGATCCTCTCCCAGAATAGACCAACCCCCAATCTGTTCTGAAGTAGCTTATTTAAGCTTATTCTCTCCCCAAATCCTATTTCTAATTCTGCGTCCAGAATTCCAGGATGCTTTTATTCCTGTTTGCCTAGGCTTCCCTTATTTAGGGACTTTAAAGCTACTTTATGCTTTTCCAGCATTTTACCTCTTCCCAACTACTCTCCACATCATTGGGGAAATTTAGATTTTTCCTCAAAAATCTAAATTAGAATTTAATTCTTTCAAGGTTTTTTGAAATATTTTTGGGGAATGTCTTAGCCTCTTTCCATACCTCATAGATTAGGCAAGTGATCTCAAAAGTCTCATTTGGTCATCATGCACAAAACATTCTATTTATTTTTCATAAATAAATAATTAATTACATCCACACAATAATTATCCATTGTGGTCCACTCCCCTTTGGACTGAAGTTCAAATGTCTAAGTTGAAAATATAAAACTAGGGGTGTTACACTTGGTGTTAGTTTTATTTCAAGTTGATTTTTGCAAAGTTCACACATAGTTTAAGTAGGGGGGAAATTAACTTGCATTTCAAAAAAAATTATGTTTTTCAAATTTAGTTACCAACACACCTAGATAATTAGCCAAAGTAAGTGGCCCAGCTCCATGCATGCTTAGCTAATTCCCTTTTCTAGTGTAAAACTCATTAGTTTAGTTCAATTTTTTCACTAGGATTTTGGGACCATGATAGAATTGTCGATAGAAGGGTAAGTAATCTTTGTTGCCTTTGCACATGATAATTCTCTATTCACAACTCACCATCTCCCTGTAGTTGATCACATAGATTAACTGGGAAAAATAGAAAGCGACCCATATCTGCACATGTTTTTCTTTCAAGCAAGGAACAATAGAACATAGTTTAATAGTGTATTTTGAAAAGGATCATCGCATATCCACACGTTCAAACTATGTGATTTTTCACTTTTTTCTCATACACATCCACGCACTAAGTAAAGCAAAGACACCTAAAACGAACTTAACAAACTCACTAAATTGTCCCCACAGGGGCCACAATAGAATTTATAGTCTAAGTTAGGACAAAGGGGGTAGGCATCCAAGAAGTTGCATTGATCATTCTTCATCTTGAAACATAGAAGTTGATTATTTAGGGATATTTTAAATCCACCTATCAGCCCATGAAAAAGAAAACTCGAGCGTGAAAGAGACCCATTTTAGAGTGGGTTAGGCTTAGGCATAGTGCATGTCATCTTAGTTAGGGCTACCTAACCCGACTGATACTTGGTACTGTTAGCTGAATTACCAAGAAGCCCAAGACCCGAAGGCTCACATGGGACGGTGGTACTTAATGGTCAAAATTACAGAATCCTTTCCCTATAGGTGACAGTGCAGGAAAGCACTAGATCCTCTACCCCAACCTTGGTGGATTTTCTTCAACTGACTCAGGTCGTCGCCAACTCATACGAGACGTTGTGCCACCAGTCGCAAGATATCTTCCCAAGGCCTAATTACATTTGAGTGTGTGAGGATGATTAGGGCTTCTAGGATTTGAGTATCATACACAAACAAACAAAAACAACATTTTTTGATCGATTGATCACATAGGATTAATTTAAAGGGAAAATTTATTTTATTTTTGCTTTGTTTTATGTAAGCGATCAAAATTTTTCTTTGATCATAATCTCTATCCTCTCAAATATTTCCAAATCCAGACCTAGTCGACACTAGAACGGACCCAATGGGACCTCATCGATATAGATGTCTTTTGGACCTCCCCCCATTACTGGGATGGATTCTAGGTCTTTCGCCATTTAGGCGTCAAAGACGGAACGTTGTGACCATTATCGATTTTTCCTTTATTGGGGCATCCTTAGTTGTGAACACTAGTCGGTCTCCCATCGCCACACCACATACCACTCCTCCCACAACCCCTAGAGGGCAAAGTTGTTCTACCCATTTGAGAAGTCAGTCAAATACACAGTAAGGTATGTCACAGATAAACCCTCTTCCTAACCAGAATGATGTTTTTTCACAAGTTGCAATGGCTATAACCTCACAGTCACTTTTTTTAGCTTTGTTGAATATACCAAATTTAACCAAGTTGAAAAATGACCTTGTTGCACACAACCCTATATCACCTTCCATGCCCGCGAAGCTCCCTTCGAACATTCCAAATTTTGAAGGAAAGTAAGCAGATGACCCAGGAAATCATGCCATGACTTTCTACCTCTCGTGATGATCGAACAGTACCATTGACAACACTATTTGACTAAGACTATTTCAAGGCACTGTGACATGAGTAGCAATGAAATGGTATGTGGAGCAACCCTCTACTACACATGGAACCTTTAGCGCCCTCTCCACTGCGTTCCTCACATATATTCAGTTACCCATCCAACATGATTCTGGAATGGAATTTCTGACACACATTAGGCAAACCCCCACCATCCATATCTCAGACCATCTCAAGGAATGGTGGTGACGTCATATTTTATGTAAAGCCAAACTTGACAATTGGGTACTATTAGACCTATTCCTGAAAACTCTCACTGCAGAGATTTCGAACGATGTGATGCAACCAAGGCCCATATCTCAAGAGGACGCCACCAGAAAGGCCCAACAACTCGAGTTGATTTATACGCAGTCAGGATAAATTTACAATATCCTGTCGAATGCCATTGCACACAACCCTAGATAGTGTATATATTTAGAGTGCAATTGTCACATCTCCCTCTCTCGTACTAAATTTTTTATTTTATTTTTATTTTATTTTTATTTATTTTTATTTTTATTTATTTATTTATTTATTTATTTTTTTCTGCAGGTGAAATTTAACTTGGTTCATCTTTACCTTTCCCACCTTCATCTCCTTCCTTTGAAGGAAAGACATAAAATTAAATAGGAATATAATAAACTTCTAACACATTGACAAAGTTAACTATATACATTTATCGTTTCGTTTCATCCCATTTTACTTATTCCCAGATGCAACTAATCATATGATGATTCTCATAGAAGGTGAAACATATAATGCCACTCCACTAATTTTTTTTCATTTTATTTTTAAATCAAATGTGATCGATAAGCATAGATCGACCCTTTAATGAATTCCATAGGTCGACGATTTTTCAAACTACGTATTGCTCAATTTGATACGCTTTTATTTTATTCCCGGATCATTTCTTTTCTGATGCCAGTTGGGGAATTTATGTTTTTATTTAGTGTTTCAACCACTCCTGTACTATTCTTTCGTATATGGCCGATAAATTTCTGGCACATCAGGTAGGATTTGAATTTCGATTTGTCAAATGGGACGTTATGGCCTCCCTGCATTCAATTTCTTGCTTCTCCATAAATTTTGATTGATGCGAAGTACTACGATTCTGAACTCTGAATACCGATCACGCTATTATGTGTACGATGGGTTTGAATAAATAATTTAAAATATTCCCCTTGGGTTTGATTAATATTTATTTAAGATCACGCTATGTATGAATTTAATGTTACAATCCCTCTCGGGATTTTTGGATGTACTCTCCCTTAATCTTACTCGGTCGCAAATCCCAAATCTGAGTTCATTCATACGATTATCCCTACACGTGGACGGCTCGATTTTAATGGAGTTAGGGTTTCCTACTCCGTTATTAGCTCCTGTTTTTCATTCCAGAACTTCATTTTTTTCTGGGTGGCGTTCGTCGTTTCCCTCTGGACTATTTTTGTACAGGATTGACATGTCGAGGTTTTCTACCCAGCACTCGTTCATTCGATCAAAGTAGGTATGATTTATTTTTCATCGGGCTATTGATTCTGTGAGTAGTGCTTGTTAAATCTTCGTTCTATTATGGAGCAATTTCAGTGAACGATTCTACTCGGCTTGTTTCCTCAGTTCTGGTTTTGCTCTACTGCAATCGTGTAGAATTGGAACCCTCACGATGGCGTTCCGGAATTTCTTCACAACACTACTACAGCGAAATTCGTAAAAATAGGTATTATTGTTTTTAGTCAATGGTTTTCTTCTCTCTGTCTTACACATTTTCATTTGATTTGGGTTGAATGGAGAATTCTGGAAGAGTATATGGTTCGGCTAATACTATTTCTATTTGCTCCTATTTCCCAGGTAAAATTTTCTATTAACCCCAACGACTTAGGTGTTCTTACAGAACTCACGATGGAGAATAGGGGGCTTTCTTAGGAAGGCGCAAGGCCTGGTCGACTCTTGTCATGACAAGATAGCCATCAGGTTTGAAACCCAATTCAAAGTTTGTAGAGGTTGGCTTATATCTTCTCATGAGCAAATGCATTTAACTCTCCCCTTCTCGCTGTGTTCGTTTCAGGGAGTATTGATCTGGCGTTCCTCGCGATACCCCAGGTATACGGTATACTTCGTTTTTTTTTTCAATCGTTCGGTGGACACTTTCTATTATGGGTCAGAAATTTACTAATAGAAACATTCTCTGTTCCTTTCAGGTATATAAATTCTGCTATGGTAGAAGAGGTTACAATCCTTTTCGTTGTTTCTGGCGACTTCATTCGACTTATTTCCTTCGTTCGTTATTGCACAGGTTCTCCAAATTTTCCAACGATCTTCGTACGGATTGTCTCATGTTGCTATAGAAAGTATTTAAATTTGTCTATATTTTTATAGCCGCGGACATGCGGTTGGTGTAGGGACGTTTACCCCTTATGAGTTCCACTCTGAACGTTGCGACTAAGCTCGCTCAGTTTCATTTCCTCTGTGCGTGTTTATTTCTGAGCTCAGCCTACTAAGGGCGAAGTGAATCTCTGAAGTGACTCATGGAATTTCTATTCTAATTTGGCACTCATTACTACTGTTGATACGCGTACTGCCTCGTTTCAGGATGAGTTAGCATCAATTCCCTGAACTGAGTCGTATGAATATTTTCATCTTGCTTCGTGTTCCTTTGGTTTGGTTTTATAGTGTAAATAGATTTAGTATGGAATGTGGTTTTTTTTTTTATGGTCTTCATCTGAATCCTCCCTGTTTGTTCGAATATATTATGCAGAGAAATCTCTTTTATTTTTGAGTTAATAGTTATCAACTCATAACATACTTATTCTCTTAATGCTAAAGGAGTATGTTAATGTTCGTCTACGACTGATATTAAATGAAGATTTAAATGATGCCAACGAAGTTTTATTTATTTTAATATGCTGATTCAACGTACATATACAGGCACTGTACATCTGTATGTTAGCAGTTCATTTAATAATTGTAAATTTTTCTTTGAATTTGATTGGTCAACCGTGACAGTTTATAACACCCTAAAATTTTTATGCTGCATATTAATTACAAATATTCTTATCTAGATTTCCCTCGTATTTATGTGGAAATTCTAGGACAGATAACTTATAATATTAAGTCAATACCTGGCATCTTTTTAATTCTCATTTATATACGAAGGGTTATACATGTTTCTTAACTAGAATTGGCATAGTTCCAAACAATCCAGTAAAAGATTAACTGTTAACCCCCTACAATTTATCTCTTTGTTTACATAATTAGTTCGTTGTGGTATTTGTGTAGCATAGACTCTCTGTTACATAAACAAATTTAAATCTGGCTTATGTTCTATGGTCTAGTAGTATCTTTCTGAAGCTTGTTTTGTTTTCAGAACTCTAATGGCTTTAATTCTGGTTACTCCAAATTTTACATGAAAATTTCCTCTAGACTAAAATTTAGAAGCCAAATAAAGTTTCATTGACCCCACTAAAGAACTTGTACTCTGTCTCCAGATTTATAAAATCTATCCTGTCATTCTTTCATGCACAGGGTACATTGCAACTCATTTTCTATTGCTTTCCAATATAAAATAGGAACTTCAGATTCTCATGAACATATATGCATATACTAAAATCATTCTAAGAAACAGAAGCAGATTAAAGTTAAGTCATAGATTCTTGTTCTGTGAAAAGATAAGTATCCTTAGATTTAAACCAATCACTGGTTTAGAGACTCTGTGGGATTCTACTTCACAGATTGAATTATACAACCATACAGAGTGGCAAGGATAAATTCCTTATAAACAATTCTACTAAATGTAGAATTTATATTCTAATATACAATGAAATTTTATATGTAGCCAATTCATACTATATGAAGTAAAACATTTGTAAAATTAGGGACATACCACTCCTGCAAATGACCAACCTCCCAACCTTAGAATCCTTCTGTCTCCCAGGACTCACCCCCGAGCTGAGATCATTCTCCTAGAACAGACCAACCTCAATATGTTCTAGTGCAGCTTATTTAAGCTTTTACTCCCCAAAGCCTGTTTCTAATTTTGTGTCCAGAATATCAGGATGCTTTTCTTCATGTTTGCCTATGCTTCCCATTTTAGGGACTCTTTAAAGTTGTTTTATGCTTTTCCTCAGCTTTTCCAGCTTTTTACCTCTTCCCAACTACTTTCCTCATCATTGGGGAAATTTAGATTCTACTCAAAATCTAATTTAGAAATATTTTCTTTCAAGGATTTTTGAAAGATTTTGGGGACTGTTTGCTTTGTCCATCCTCATGGATTTAGCAAGTGATCTCATACATCTCATTTTGGTCAATCTGCAGAAAAATCATTTTATTCATCTCTTCAAATAATTATTTAATTACATTCACAAAATATTTATCCTTTGGGGTCCACTCCCCTTAGGATTAAAGTTCAAATGTCTAACTTTGAAATTCAAACACATGAATTGGGGGGTGTCACAGCAATCTGGTGAAGTTTACATGTGCTGTAGGAGTGGTACATGAGGCCCTGTTTTGCTACAAGAGGAGATAACTTGCCAAAAATGGGATGCGAAATTTGTTTTATTAACTAGGATGTATTAGGAATTAATTAAAATTGGAATAAATCCAAAATACCCCTCTTAACACGTGATAAAAAATAGCATAAAATTACTGCTATAAAAAATGGAAATTCAAGAACTAGTGAGATAGTTAACCTAGCAAATGCCTAACCTAATAAAGTGAAAATACTATGTGGTAAAATTTTTTATTAACTTGATTTTTTTTATGAACCAATTCAATTGTAATCAACTCAAATGAATCTCATTAATAAGTTCTTAAAAATAACATAAAATTACTGCTATTTTATTACAAGGGACTTCAAGAAATTCTAGATTTGTGGAGTAGTAAACCAATTCAAGTAGCTCAATGATGAATATGAATTTTAAAAGATGTTATAAGGATGCATAATTCTTGTGAATATGTAAATAACATTTAAAACAAATCACTTCAATAATTTAACTGATGTAACCTAAAGGAAATTAACATGAATAGTAAATCCATAAATAAGAGATGCAACTGAAAAATACATAGAAAAGAAATAAGTAAATTGTATAATAGTGTTGTTGAGGCTCCTAGGATGGCCATGCTCCAGGAAAATTATATTCCTATGAACCAAAAGAAGCTTTAGAAGCCAAAAATTGAACCAAACTTCATTATTTGAGTCAATACGAGTACATCCCTCCTAGAAATAAAAGTGGGGTTAGTAAGGAAGAAGTTTTCCGCACAAGGAGGCTAAGAAATACTTGACCCCTAGAGGACAACTCGAACTGGTACTTATAAAAAATAATAAGGAAGAACTATCCTTGAAAGGAGGACACTTTCCCCTCCAAAATCCCTAAAATTTGGTTCCAAACACTAGGAACCTGCATTAAATGACAGGGAGCACGTTCATAGATTTTCTCAATCCCTCGAGCTCCACAAATTTCAAATAATTTCATGCAATTTTTTTCATTTATTATCCAATATTGATCCCCATGTAGTATTGAGCACGTCCCTAGATAATCTCATCCTCCAATTCTTCATAATATGCCAAATATTCTCACAATATTCTACAAAAATAAATAATATTTGGCACAAGTATGAAATTATATACAATCCTTCATAATGAACATATTAAAGATAAAAATATATCATATAATTAAAAAACGAGAGGTTTAATGTGTTGAGGGATTGTGATATGGGCCTTAATATCTGTCTAATTTGGAGGTCCATCATTTAGTATGTTAAATTAAAAAATATAGAGCAATCTCTCATATTATAATTATATCTATATATATATATATATATATATATATATATATATATATATATATATATATATATATATATATATAAAATAATTATATTACATTTATACCAATCTCTCTCTTGCCCGCTTCTCTCTCTTCACACACACAAAAAAAATATATATATATATATATATATATATATATATATATATATATATATATATAATAAAATGTTTTAATTTAAGAAATTAATACAAATTTTAATTATTTTTTTTTTTTTAAATAAGGAGTATTCATACTATATAATTTTTCACCTAGTTCGTAGAAAATATATCATGCACTACACAACTAATTCATTAAAATTTCAGATTTCATTCACCATTAGGAAATATAGAAGGTATGATTTGACCATTAACATTTAACTCACCTCTCTTCAATATACACCCCTAGTTAGTAAACTTGTTTGCTTCTCTCCTGAATTCTCTTAGGACATGGATATATTATTTTTATGGGATATCCTCAATTTTTGAGATAAATTCACGATTTTTTCAATAGATTTATCTAGTGGGAAGAACATTTCACCACATACAGAATTACCAGAGAATATCACATAAATGTAAATTTAAGTACTTGAACACTTTGTCCTCCTTCAAGCCATATATTACCCCTCCCTTATTGTCACCCCTATATAAATTTTATCAATTAACATATTAACGAATTACTAAAAACAATATAATTTTTAATTGACTTATCAAATTTTAAATCACTAATTAAATATATTTTTTATTTAGAATATTATTAAAAGTAATCATTTTATTTCTTATTGTTGTTAACTTTTAGTTGGAAATATTATCCATAATGGAGGAAACCTCATATGTTTTGAGTGGATGCTGATAGGGTGCATTAGGTAAACTTTAATTACTGATTTTTATTTGGCTCTAGGTCTATGACACTCATGGTTTTGCATATGGTATCCATGTTTTATGTAGCCTATTTATAAAGAAAAAAAAAAAAGCTCCAATATTATTTGTCTTACTGGCTAGTGGAATGAAAAAATAATGTCTTTATACACCGTCACCTCGCTTGGTGCTATGTGATCCTAACAATTCGTAACTCTATATATTTTTTGATTGATTTATAAAAAATGGAAAATACAATGGAAGAGTCCATATATTGAATGGAACGGTTTGGGCACTATGAAATCAAATATAAAATTAAAAACTATGTAATACTACATGACAAAAATTCAGAATTATCAAAGCTCTTTGTGGAATATGTTGAGAATGGTCAGGTAAATGTATGGATTACTCAAGATATAAAAAATTAAAGAGGGTAAGGTGGATATCTCTTACATTACATGTGATATCATGAATATGGTGGATTTTGCAGCGTATGAGAAGCCAATTTATCGAGGCCATGGAGAATCTAATAAGAAAATATTGCATATGTGCAATGTGGTTGTTGCGCAAAAGTGAATGAATTCCTTCATTAAGAGTAAAAATAAGCTAATTTGTCTGTACGAGGCTAGTGAAAGTCACGTTTAAAGGAAAATTAATTATATGGATCCACCTGGTAAAGAAAACGAGAGTTTGGTTGTATAGTAAAGAGAAGGAATGAAGATGGATATGGGGTAAATGGTGCTGAAGTTTAATGAAGTATATAGTGTGTGAAGTATGAACACCCAAAGATTTTTTTCCACTTTGTGAAATCCTATCATCGGCAGGTGTATTTCCCTAGGAAGTCATAAGTTCTGATGTTTAAACATACATGTTGTGTGAGAGCACACATAATTGTAAGGCCTTAAGTTCTTGCTAAGGAACACATGTGGTGCAGTGGCACATGGAGGCATAAAGAGGCATAAAGCTGTGGAATGGAATACTTGGAGAGGTACCACTATGGGAGGTGTACCAGCATACTAGAATGTGAAAAATTAGATGATAAGGTTGATGAATGGGACCAGGTTATTCTCCTGGAATGAAGTTTATATTAGGGATTGTTAGGTAGGATCAAGTTACAATTATTTTCAAGCTCCGAGTATATGACACCCATATATTTTCCATGGTATTTGAGTTTGGTGTAGATTATTTATAGGAAAAAAACTCAATGTTTATTTATCCTATTGGTTAGTGGAATAAATAAACAATGTCTTTAGAGACCATCACTTCCCTTGGTGTGTGTGATACTAACAAATTCTCCACCAAACATTAATGAAACATAAATATTCTTATGATAACAAAGTGTGTAAGACCAAGCTGAATATAATACCATGTTAATGGCTAAACAAAGTGAATGTTTAAAAATGGAAATACAAATTATTATTAGAAATATAAATTAAAAGAAAAAAAAATTCAGAAATTTTTATTAAAAATCAATATTAGAGAAAAAAATCCTTGATTTTAGATTTAAAGAAAAATCCAATAGAACAATTTGTACTCTCAAAATGACACAATTTGACTTGGAAAAATAATAGAAATTTCGACAAGATTTTAATTTTAAGAAAATATGGTATACATTTTTTAAAATGGAGGTTACAGTCATCAAGCAGGATTTTTGTTTCCAAGGGGTTCTTGATGGTTCTAAATATATTTTTACCATTAAAAAAACTATTTGAACACTGCAACAATTTAATTTCTTGATTTATCAAGGTAACAACCATTCTACCCAACCACTGCTCATAACCCCAATTGTTATATTATTAATAATATTAATAATGTTATTAACATTTTATATTAATAATAATATTATTACCATTACAAATAATGGATATTAATAATATTATTAATACCAATATAGATCCATGTTTAATTATGTATCTCCCGAGCATTGGAAGGTATGAAATTTATGAAGATACAAACCTCTCTTTGAGTGAAAAACTAGAGGAAAATATTGCACCTTGAAATGTTCCTCCCTATCAGCTCCTAGTAGATCCATAATTAATATGGATTCCATAATTAATCTGGATCTGTGTTGGTTTTGAGAAATACATTAATAAAATGTTTTAACTATAATGTTTTCACTTGTTTTATATAATACGTAAATAGTTTATATTGAAATATCTTATATATGATCCGCAATTGCCATATTAAAATGTTATAATAGAAAATAGAAAACATCCTCTCTCTCTCTCTCTCTCTCAAATCTTTCTTATAAATTGAATTAGAAAGTTGATATTAATGGAATAAGAGCTCTCTCTCTCTCTCTCTCTCTCTCTCTCTCTCTCTCTCTCTTAAACTTTATGTATCAACTCCATATTAATAATGAAATTAATTACATATCTACATTATAATGCGAAGTGAAATACATGATTTTTTTAATTCAAATTACTTTATTTTTTATGATGATGATGATGATTAATGTCCACTAAGACCAATGTAGGCTATTAGCCCTTAAGAGGTAAGAGATTAATTGTGACTCTTAACATTTTATGCATATGATGATCATAACTTAAGAAGGTAAGAGATTAATTGTGACTCGTAACATTTTATGCATATGATGATCATAAAGGTAGAGAAATAAATACTCCAATATTTAACAAGTGAAGAAGGTTGGAGGTGTTGAAAATGTTTTGAAAATGATAATAGACTAAGAGGTAAACAATCTAAATGAAATTTCTTTTCATCTTCAACCCTCGTACTATGGAAAAGGTGACAAGTTGTTTCTTCCTAGGTTGTTTTGAGAATAGACCAACATCAAGTTTCACTCCAAAGTTCATGAGAATTAGTTCTTACCTTTTATTTTCATTTTCTTCTTAGTACTGGTCACTAGAGATTATTTTGGTTAGAAATGGTGTGGTTTATCTTCTCCTTATAATACCTTAGATTCCTTTTCCCCTCTAGGTCCTTATCATCCCACAATTTATCCTTAAATTTGGAGGTAATATTAATTTTAATATTATCCTTATTCTCTCACAACATATCCTCTTTTATCCCATAGTAGTCCAGCCAAGACTAGGCATCATCTACATCTTCCTCTACTCATATACTGCAACAAGACACATCACATACATGACTACATGGATATAGTGCAACCCTATGCCTCACATACATATGAAATAAGAGAGATGTCAAGAATCACAAAGAGGAACATTGTTTTACTCCAAATCCATATACAATGAATTTTCCATCCTCCAATAATCTTTTTCACAATGCTATAATTCTAGTTGACCTCATGATGACTATAAAATTAAGTTATTTATTATGCACATTTAAATATTTTATTATAGTTGTGTGACCCACACATCAAACTAAACATAGAATGAATTACACATCATGCAATATATACATAATGGAAATTGAAGTATTTTATTTATGATGGGCATTATTTTATTTTATTTTATTGCTATTTTTCAATGTGTTAATGTAGTTATTACTTTATTATTTTTAAATATAATATTATGTGACAAGGTCTTCCTTATACTAATTTATAGTGCACTATTAATATATTTTTATTAACTAATAATATTACATTCAACACTTTTTTTTCATTTGTTCAATTTTATTTTTTAATTCTTTTCTTTTAACTTTTAATCTATCTTGAGGATATCACATAATCTTCATGCATTATATATAGTATTTAAAAATAAAAATATTAACAACATAATATTCTAGTATGAATTTGAATATCTAAATACTCATATTTCCTTTTAATTAAATTATTTTATAAGATAAATATATAGATGTAAACTTCCAAATATAATAGAAAATTTATAATTAAGTCATCACAATGATTTTTTTTACTTAAATTATTTTATAAAATAAATGTAGTTGGCCATTTACAATTAAATAATGATCACTTTATGAAAATATTGAACTGAATGATATTTTATGGTAATGGAGAAAAATATTTCAAAATTTTATTTCAAACAAATCACATAAAATTTATATTTAAATTATTCTATAAAATTAATGTAATAGGTCATTGAAATGAATGATATTTAATGAAAATAGAGAAAAATATTTCAAAATTTTATTTCAAACAAATCACTTAAAATTTATATTTAATAACTTGGAACCATTTGTTAAAAAAACAACTTTAATTATGTCTTTTAAAAAAATTGAAATCATATTTAAAAATGATCTTCTCAATTATTTGAAACCCATTAACATAATACCAAAATTTAAATTACCATATAAATCAAAACTTATATTTATCTTCAAAAAAATCATTTACTCATCACCACCTAATAATTCAAAAATTATAAAAATAATATTAAAATCTGAATTACCACAATTAAATCAAAATTTATATTTATTTTTAATAAATTCAAATCATTTACTCGCAACAAACTATTCCTACAAGGTAAAATACAAAAATTATAATTACCTAATAATTCAATACCTGTTAATATAATACTAAGAATTTAAGTTACCATGTTTAAGAAATAAATATTATTGCATTCTCATGTTTAATCATGAAACAAAAACCCAATTTAAATATTAAATTACTTAAAATTCTACGATAAAATTCATTGGAGGTGAAAGAAAAATAAATTAAACTGACAAAACAGTTAAGCAAAACTAATGGACCCATTAGTCCTAAAGTTCTGTATAATTGATTTATAATAAAAGCTAAAATTCGTTATTTCATACATAAACACATGTATTGCAGGGGCTCCGATTTCTTTTCAGAAGAAAAAAAATCACTATATATTTATGAAAATAAGCTGTACATTTGTATGTATGATGAGGAGCCAAAGTTGCATCCTGTACATAACAAATCATGCATATGACTTTATAAATAAAAAAACTACATCAGAGAACCCCATTTAGTATCACTATTAAAACATAATCAGACTGTGTTCACGAGATGTCAGTGTTTTAGAACCTGACGGTCTACTGTGTTCACGAGATGTCAGTGTTTTAGAACCTGACGGTCTACTGTGTTCACGAGATGTCAACGCCTGGATCAAACTGTGATTGCGTCTCCAATGGGCTCTGATTTCTGCAAAAGGTGGCGGTGAGTCGAACAGTTTTGCGAGCGGTGAAATACGAAGCTGATTGGTGGTTTCAGGGGTTAAAGATGTTGTTGCCGCATTCGCATTTCCACACCACGGGATAGTAATCCTCTCCACTTTTTTGAATGCACTGCAGTTTTGGAGTGATGGCGCACTGCACAGGTTTACAAGGGTTGCACGCCCCGCATTTCTTGACACATGATGGCGGCCCGGAGCCACTAGTAACCTCGCTTCTACCCTCTACCATCGCCTGTAACAGCAGTTTATATCATTCAATTGTACAACAATATCTTCTATCCAATCCAATGCACATTTACATAATATATTGTGTATTTAATATCAAAGATTACTAATAAAACATGGATTCGGAAACGAAAGATTACAAAAAAAGCGGGGCCACGACGTTCCGACGAAGACGTGGTTTGTTTATCATTAATTTCTCTCCCAAACGATCTCTGCATTATCAGCCAAATAAAAGGGTTACTGTATCATACTAGTGTTTTTGCAGGCATGTGAGAAAGTAGTCTGTGCAAAATAAATTGAATACCCGATAATTTTTTTATGTAAAGTAAAGGACACACGCCTAAAGCTCAATAATGTTATTAAAACACAAACGATGATCTTCATCCTGGCATAACGTGAAAATCCTGAAAATCCAGTTTCCATAACCGCGTGTTTTTTTACGACAGCAGAAACCTCTTTCAATAACGTACTCTCTCACAAAAATCTAAGAGAATTTGTGGAGGAGAGTTTGCTATTCTCAATATTCAAGAGACTTGAATAGATTACATAAAAAGAACATAAAAAATGAATGACACTCCAGTGAACTGAAGTAAACTTGAACTAACTATAACACCTTGCAAACAATGCATGACAGCCAACCATAGAAATAAATGTAATGACACCTAACAATGAAACAGTTAGATAATATCTCAACTCACCAGGCAGATATCTCTTTAAATAACATATTCTCCCCAGCAAAATCTCTTCGTATACTGTTTTCTGCCTTGCTGTGTCTCCGAATATTGTATATATATTGAATCTGAAAAGCTACGATGCTAATAATAAAGGGAAAAGAAAAGGATAAAATGAAAAATAACGCATAAAACATATAACCAAGTCATAATATTTAACCTTTAGATCGATCTAAATAGATTGAAAAATAAAAATATAGTAAAAGAAAAATAGAAACCTATAATAAGTATAATTTATATATTTTTAAATAGAAGTTATTAATTTTTTTATGATAATTTATTATTATTTTGGAAAAAATGTTATTAATATTTTTAGTTTTTTATTTTAATTTTTAATTTTTTTTTAAGGATAAAAGGTAAATGATAGAAAGAAAAATAAATTGTAAATGAAATTATTAAAAAAAAAATTAATGTATGGACACAAAATCTAAATCACTAATGACTATTTACTATTTTGGAACTTGTTATTAATATTACTAGGTTTTTTTTTGTCTTTTCTTTTTAGGATTAAGGGAAATTAAATAAAGAAAATAAGGCTTCAAGAAAATATTTAAAAAAACAACCCATAAACATATAAAGGAAATCAATAATGAAAATTTAATATCATTTGGAAAAAGAATTATTAATATTTTTAGATTTGTCTTGTCTTTACCTTTTTAAGATAATGGAAAAATTAAGAGCTATAATGCCAATAAAAAGAAAAATAAAACATAAAACAAATAACAGAAAAATAACACATAAACATACAACACAAATGAGTAATGAAAATTTACTACCATTTTGAAAAAAAATTATTAATATTTCTAGGTTTTTCTTGTCTTTTCCCTTTTCAGATAGAATAAAATAAATTTTATTTATAGAGTATAAAACTATTATGATAAAATGTTCATTTTATATATAAACAAAATAATTATTAAAAAATCTTCATGTCATGTTACTAAGTAGAAAGAATAAGACTTCTTAACTTGACTAACATTAACAATATATATCTTAATAATTTTTTATTGTGAAATGACTATGAACAACATTGAATCCACACCCCATCCATACGTTAAATCAATTTCTACCAATCACTTAATCCACACCTCGTCCATAGATTAAAAAAATTGTACCAATAACTTCTATAGTTAAAGCATTTGTATTGTTATCCAAATCTGGCCTCATAGATTATAGAGAGTGCTCAAAATGTACCAACAACTTCTTTAGTTAAAGCATTTGCATTGTTATCCAAATCTAGCCTCATAGATTATAGAGATTGCTCACTTGGTCTATCGAGATGGGGCACCAACCAACAAGTACAAACCTTTAACAAAACAGTACCGAGTAGAGCTTAGCAAAGACTCGTGCCCCTAATCACCTTCTATGGTGATCTATGGTGACTTTCGGTACCTCTATTGGAATGAACGGTAGCCTAATGAATTTACCTATCATTATGAACCACCTATAGAAAAAAGAAGGTCCTAGATTTTTAATTGCTTCACAAAACTCCACTACTCTTAGTTGGAATTTGAAATTATTTTTTAAAGCAATTGCATATCAAATATACATGAATCTCGCTTCAAATTGAATATCTATTTACACTTCATTCAACCAAACCATTTCATTTGATGCATTAAAAGTTACAATATCTTCTATTTCAATAACATGAATAAATCATACACATAGTTGGTTATACACAAATATTTGGTTATTAGGATTAGGTCTTAATCAATTTATCCACACTTGAATTTGGATAAAGATGAATTCTAAATATTCTATTGTTAAAGTATAAAAAATCAATATACATTGTTAATCTAATTTCTCCTAATCATTTATGAATTATCATGCAAATAAAAAATCCGCTACATCCTATTAGTAATTTTGCATGCATGTGAAAAAACATTGTGCAAAATAAATTGAACACCGGATGAATTTCTTATGAAAATTATGCAAGCCTAAGCTCAATAATATTAACACAAATATGAGGATCTTCATCCTCGCATAACACAAAAATATAGGTTCTATAACCGCTTGTTTTTCCATATCTTAACAAAAACCTCTTTTAATAACATACTCCCATGCAGAAATATCTTTGAATAATGTATTCTCCCCAACAAAATCTCTTTGAATAATGTATTATCCCTAGTTGTATTTTCCTTTCAGAAAAAGCATAAGAATAAAAATAATTAACATTTCAACAGCTCGAGAACATTAGTAGACATCTATACCTGGAAGGGGTGCTAAATATTAGTAGTTGGTAAGATAGAGGAAAGTTTTTTCATATCTTTTTTCGGATTTTCAAGATTCTTCTTCGTTTGCCCAAAAAGTTAAATCCAAAATTGTATCTTGTTATTCTAGCGAATTTCTTAGTTGGAATATTTAATTAACAGCTAAAGATCAAATATGCAATCTGGAAGAGATATTGGAGGCTAAAATAGTGAGCTATGTTATAACGAATTCATTAATAAACTATCATTGGAAAAATCATGCATAATAATTATTAATTAATTAAAATAAAGAGAAAAAAAATTATTATTTACCCAAAAGAGCATAAATAATTATAAAATGGAATTATATAATAGATTATGATAAATAATGTGATAAAATAATATTAGAAATGGATGAAATGGATGTTAAGAAGTGATCATAATAATACAAATTAGTGGCTCAACATCTCCCCCAAACTTAACATGTTGCATGTCCTTATATAGCGCAATGCCTAAGTATTAACCAAGTTGTAATACAATAATCAAAATGCTCACCCTAGCCCATGATATTGATGGAAGAGAAGACATTTTTGTCAAATTCTTTGTTAAAAAAAATTTCATGTATACTGTCAACCATATGTATATGAAGTTGCAACAAAGTATGATACAAGTAAATACAAACTTTATTACAAACTAGATTTTTCTGAAATTTTGTAAGAAAATTTATAGTATATCAAAGCTTTTCCAATCAGAAAATGAAATCAATGAAACGAACGGATTTCAATATATCAGCAAAATGATTTTTGTTAATAATGCATGATTTTTTGGAATTAAGAAATTGGTTTATCTTGAAAATTTTTGGGTTTAATGATACATTTGTTGTCGAGAATTCAGAAGAATCCAGTTGATAGTTTTAAGGATATAAATAAATCAATTTTAGGATTGTATACCTTAAATGAGGAAGAAATGAGAAATAATTCTTCGTGCATAGCAACCATTCCCCCAAACTCGAGAATTAGCATCCCCTCATGCTCCACTAGAAAATAAATTGGGGTGGTCTCTACAATCATGGATGAAATATTTGTTTGGCGTATAACAATATGGAATAAGGGAGATTTTTAGAATGAATAATGAGATCGATGGATGATAAATAATATTAATCGCATGTTCATGATAATGAAAGTAAAACTCCCCCTAAACTGAAATATTTTGTCTCTGAAAAATGGGAAGTGGTAAAGAAAGGGAAATAATGGTTGAAAAAGATGAGTAAATAATGGTCAATGATTTTTCATGACATTCTTCTAAAGTTTTAATAAATCAGACCCTTATTCTATTTTACCTCAAGTTTTACCTCCATAAAAATGTGGAATGGTATGTATGGATTAACATTTTTTTGAAGCTGATGTAATCCGAAAGTATAGCATGGTTTCCTTCCACCAAACTGATTAGTTTCCTTGTCATCTATAAAAAATATCATGAGTATCCTCAATCAGTAATTCATCACCTCAATTACCTCATTATATATAAAAATGAAATAATCATATTGTGAATGACATGGAATAATAATGGATAAGAAGGGAAAAGATGCATTCCATATACATATAACCTTTGGTTGTTATGAGCACAAAAATTAAGAGAATTGGTTATCTCAGTCTTTGCTTCTCAAGGTCTGTCCAATTACATGGGATTCAAAATCAGAATCAGGCCTCTTAATGGTGTGGTTAAGATATGAATAAATGGTGTTTGATTGGACAAGCAACTATCTTTGGTTAAATGTATGATACTTGTAGAATAAAGGAATTATAGATTAGATGATACCAAATGTCAAATTTATCAAATATCCTAAAATTTTCATCGCTGAAATGTAAAGTAAATATTTATAACTCAATAATAGATATAAACCATAACCACCATCATCTAAGAAATGATTAAATATACCCCATGAACCATGAGTTCTGGAAAACCTTGTATATGCAACAGTCAGCTTTATCGGAAATTAGCTTCGAAAAAATAAGGTAATGAAATATATTATGGTATTAAATTAACTTCTATACCATATGCATAGCCATTGCTACCAGCAGGCATCCATAGCCTCGACAGGGATGCCTTTTTAACCCATTGAGATGCCACTGCCCCATCTATTAGAAATAAGTACATAGTTGCAAAAATCCTTTTCAATTTACTAAGATGTCAACTAAAGGTCATTGTTCTCGCATGGTAACCATTTAATAACAATGCCATTCATAAGATCTAACAAAAGTGAAAAAGTCGGCTCGCGATGAGACCTCTTATCCTTCAGTTTTATGACCGAAGGCCATTACCATGGCTTGGTGACCAGCAGTAGTAATGTCACCTTATTAGGACCTATGATCATGGTAGGTCGGCTCATGATGAGACCTCCTATCCTCCAGTTGACCATTTATGTTTAAAATTCAACTATAGTTTTTATTAATCAATAACAGATTACTTAATAGATGGGGTGGCAGGTCAACTCCTTAAGAGCGAGGGATGGTGTAAAAAGTTGTGTAATAACTATTTTCAACTTTGATAGTTTTTATTCTCAAAAACTAATAACCTTAAAATGACTGCTGATAAATATAATTTTCATTGTTGAGATTGGGGTTGAGGAAAAATTCATTAGATAATGGCAAAAATATTTAAATACAATTCCGTGGTCATCATCATAAATTTTACAAGATCAAGGATTTGACCAATTAGGAAAGTTGAAAGTTGACATGATGAAATCATCTTTGCATAATTATTCCTTAAAAATAAGATTATGTTTATAGATAAACAAAGGTAAATTGATTACCCAATCATTATGTCAAAGAGGGCCTAGACCATTAAAAGTATTTTCCATTCATAAAATTGAAAAAAAAATTAGAAGACCTACATATGTTGAATTGAATGAGAAAATTGGCCAACAACAATAGTTGTGACTGAGCTAACAACAACCATGACTTAGGTAATAACAAGGAAAGGGGAAAAATAATGATGTTAGGAAGGTGACATGAAGGAGGATTAATCACTTTACAAAATAATGAGGAATTAAGAGTGAATCATTCTTGACAAGACTTACCATAATAGTCATCCTTTAAATACAAGACCCCCCCCCCCCCCGCCACCAAGTAAATTATGTCTGCCATTAGTCATAGTTGATCATGTTATAAGTAAAATACAAATAAATCCATGGAGTTGGTCAAGGACGTACCTGGCGAATTATCTTGGCAGAGTAAAAACACTAGAGGAGTAACACCACCAAGTACTTAGAAAAATATCACCATGGAGTAACATCACCGGAGGAGTAACAACATTAGACGATTAAGAACGCCAGACACTTACAAAATTTTAGAAGGAGTAACAACATCCAACACTTGGAAAGATTTTCCGGATTAACAACAATGATAGATTCACATCACCGATGGAATAACAACATCCAGAATAACAATAGTGCAAGTAACAGCATCCAGAGTAATAGCAGTTCAAGTAAAAACATCTGGAGTAACAACAGTGCGAGTAACAACATTCAGAGTAACAATCGTGCCAATAACAACATTCAGAGTAACAGCAGTGCGAGTAACAACATCCGGAGTAACAACAGTACAAGTAAAAACATCCAGAGTAACAACAGTGCGAGTAACAACATCCAGAGTAACAGCAGTGTGAGTAACATCATCTGAAGTACCGAAAGTGTGAGTAACAGTAGTACGAGTAACAACATCCTGAGTAACATCAATGTGAGTAACATCATTCAGAGTAACAATAGTGTGACTAACAACATCCGGAGTAACAATAGTGTGAGTAACAACATCTGGAGTAACAGCAGTGTGAGTAACAACATCCGGAGTAACAACAATGCAAGTAATAGCATCCGAAGTAATAGCAGTGTGAGTAATAGCATCCAGAGTAACATTAGTGCGAGTAACAACATCCAATGTAATAGTAGTGTGAGTAACAACATCTGAAGTAAAAGGGTGTGAGTAACAACATCTGGAGTAATTGTAGGGTGAGTAACAACAGTGCGAGTAACAGAATCCGGAGTAATGACAGTGAAAGTAGCAACATCCAGTGTAACAACAACATGGAGTAGCATCATCCAAGGAGTAACAACATCGCTGAGTAGCAGCATCCGAGGAGTAGCAGTATCCTGAGTAGCAGCATCCAAGGAGTAACAACATCGCTGAGTAGCAGCATCCTGAGTAGAAGCATCCGGAGTAACAGTAGCCAAGCAGTAACAACATTGCAGAGTAACATCATCGCGGAGTAATAGCATCGGAGGAGTAACAACATCCTGGGTAGAAGCATCCAGAGTAACAATGACCAAGGAGTAACAACATTACGGAGTAGCAGCATCTGAGGAGTAACAACATCCTAAGTAGCAGCATTCGGAGTAACAACATCACGAAACTTAAGAACTTACTCCTTTTATTTTTCATAAGAGAAATCTGAAAATAAATGACTTTTTATTGACAATAAATAAATAACTTAAGTTACTATGATTATGCTTTTTGTTGCAGTAATGTTGATTGTGAATGGTGAATAAGTGGAAAAATGTTTTTTTTTTTTTTTTTGTCCAGAAATGACTTGGATCTTCAAATAGAAATCAATTCCCCATTTCTCATCTTATAAATTTATTAATTGATGAAAAGTATTCATTTCTTTTTCTCTGTGTGAGGAAACATATTTGAAATTTTTTTGTTTCATTATCATTGTCTTCAAGAATCACGTGTTCATAAATTGACCTCATTTATTCTCCTCGAACCTACAAACAACAAGTGTCTACCTACAATAAGACATGAAATCACGGAAGAAGAGAGGTGATCGGGCTCTCCTAATCCAAGAAATATGTAAAAAAAAATGTAATTATTCTATAAAACAAATCCATGGGAAAAAAAAATAACAAACTAAAATTAGTTTATTACCTGCGGGAGAGTAGTGGCCAACCATACTAACCAGCAGTGTTTCAATGATAACTTCTTCTTTTTTCGTCCAATTTGAGTTATTCCAAAGACAAGTGAAATTTAATTCAGATATATATGTCTATGATTGAAACATTTTTAAAAAATTCCATGTAATGGTATGATAAATTTTCTTAGAACGACCTGCATACTAGAGTTATTTTCGATTTTCTAGCGCAGACCAACAGTTTATATTTCAAGCATAACGTTTTCATTTGATGATAGATTGAACCGATTCAAATTTAAGATTAAACTAGATTCATTTATATATCTCCAATAGAAACTATTTTTGAAGGAAATAATAATTGGTGGGTCAATTACGCTAGTCAATAGCCGAGAAAACAAAGTTTCAAGAGTGCTGATTTATGATAAGAAGTTAGTATTTTGGTCATAAATTCCTCATACGATATCAAAATAAAGTGATTCAAATTGTGTTGTAAACTATATTCATAGGTGAATATACCATAGAAACAGGTTTCCAAAATCTAGTCATTTAAGCCTCCAAAAATGGATTGTACCAACTTTGTTCCTTAGCTGCCTACTAGACATCCTGTCATTGTTTTGGTCATAAATTTTTTCGTTTCAAATCCAAATTGAGTGATTAAAATTGGGTTAGAAAGTATACATTAATGGATATGTAGGATAGAGACATATATTGAAAATATACCCATTTGGTCCCTCAAAACACGACTGTCCCAACTGTGTTTTCATTGATTTTCATCAAGCCCGCAAGCCATAAGATATGATAATTAAGGAATTTTTCCAAGAATGTGATCAATATGAATATGAGTATTTGTAGGAGTTTTATTTTCAATATCATGCATCTACATACATAAATAAATCTAAATGTTGATCATCGGTGTTAATTTTTACGCGTGTTGCAATAAAATTAACTATTTTTAGATCTAAAGAAATCTATTTATTTATGCCTTTATTCATTAGATATTATACACTACAGTACTCTACTTTGGAAAATAAAATATAATTACATATAAGAGTAGTTCCGGTGAAGCCATTTTCGAAATAATGCCTCAAATATGCACATACACGTATTTCAAAAATGTATGTTAATAAATAGACGGGTATGAGATAACCACTTCCCTATTAAGGATGGTTCCAAGAGTTGATGAAGTGTAAAGTGATGTTGCGAGCAAACAACAGAGTGAAACCAGTCTTCAATATAGTCCTGATTTCCCATATTTGTCACATCGTGAAGCTCCTTGACAAGGTTCCAGATTGTGTTGATGCTTCCTTTCTTGACCTCATCCTATGAGTTTTGGGGGTCTTCCTCTGGCTTTTTGTTTATATATCTGGTCATAGAACTGGAGGAAGGAACAAAAATTCAACAATTCTTAAAGCTTAGGACTTGGAGTAGGGTGAAATTTTCCTCCCCAGTATCTGATATTGGGTGTTTAAAAAGAAAGCAAGAAATCCAGAAAGTAAATCAAGAAATATTAAGCTCAGGTCCTAGAGCAGGGTAGCATTGCCCTACCCAAGACGAGAGATTAGGCCCTAAGAAATCAGTAGAAAAAAATCAAAGGAAAACGACAAACGCTCAGGACCTAGAGTAGGGTAGTATTTCCCACCATAGGGCAAAAGATCAGTTCTTAAGAAATCAATAAAAAGGAATAAAAATAAAACGGCTATGCTCAGGGCCTAGAACAGGGTAGCATTTCCCTCCGTATGATGAGAGATTGGTTCCTAATAAATCAATAAAAAAAAAATAAAAAAACTACGCTCAGGACCTAGAGAAGGGTAGCATTTCCCTCCCTAGGATGAGAGATTGATCCTTAGATTAATATGAATCATGTTCTTGCACCTTTTTTAGCCTCCTTGGCAACAACACCAAAATTTTGGTATCCGAGTGTGAATGAATATTCAAACCCTTTCCCACATTAATTATCAATCCAGGTGTGTTTGGTTATTGCAAGGCTAACATGCGCAGTATGTGCAAATCACAATAGCATAATTATATATTAATCATGGTTTCGATAATTTAAACAAAGAAAAAATGATTGTAACAACAATAAAGAAATGGAAGAAATAAATTGTAAAGCTTATAATGCATTCATAGCAATAAGAGTATCAGCAAATACATCTACTATCACAGCAATTGCAAATTATACAAAACATGAAATAGAACTAACAACACATAGGAAATACGCAACACCTTATCGAAGAGTGGGCCCAAATCTCTGATTAGGGCTGCGGACAACTCAGATCTTACAAATGGAACAAAGAAACATTGTGCATTCAATTAATTAAACATCTTGTCATTACAAATCTGTCTCTTCTTGCTTAACCCTCTATGTCTTATCCTATGCATTATATCTTTCCCTTCTCTCTGATTTGTGCCTTTTAAATATACAAACAAAGGGAAAATAAACATATTACATAATCTCAATAAGCAATATGAGATCTGAAAGATCTTTCCATCATGATTCAACTAGCACAAATCGAATTTGGCAATTACAATTAGGGCAATTTTGGGAAATGACCACAACAGAAAATATGAAAATTTGTCCTTTGAAGAACCCTGTATTTCTCTCAATCAAGACCAAATTTTGAAAAATTGCTCATGGAAAAACTAACTTGGTTCGTTTTTCACAAAACCCATGTTTCAGATTTTCAAAATTCTTCTTCGTTTACCCAAAATGTTCAACGCAAAATTGTCTCTTGTAATTCCAATGAATGTCTGAGTTGGAATATTTAGTTAACAGCTGAAGGTCAAATCTGCAATCTGGAAGAGATCTTGGAGGTTAAAATAGTGATTTATGTTATAACGAATTCATTAATAAACCATAACTGGCAAAGTCATGCATAATAATCATTAATTTATTAAAATAAAGGAGAACAAGTATTATTTATCCAAAAGAGAATAAATAATTATGAAATGGAATTATCTAATAAATTATGATAAATAATGTGATAAAAGAATATTAGAAATAGATGAAATTGATGTTAAGAAGTGATAATAATAACACAAATTAGTGGCCCAACAGTAGGTTTCTAATATTGTCTTAATTAATTATATGTTTGTCTTGACATTTCATTCATAGCTATTATACCGACTCAATGTTTTTAAATTTTCGTATCATAGATCAGCTTTTAACTGTGTTGGGTTTACCCTGGAGATGCTGAGTTCCATAATGTTCACTCCACTATCATTCTCGAACCGAACCAGTAGCCGAGGACTAGAAAAAAAAGTATGTTATGAACTTTAATAATCATTAATTGTTATTATGGAATTTGTCCCTATATTCTACATTTTGATTTAAGGGGATTTTATTTAAGTTCATAGATTGTCCTGACTTAACCCAACTAGTTATCATTATCATACTTCCATTGCTATTTCTTATCATCTGACGAGAAATATCTCTGTCTTCCAACAAAGATATCTAAAGATCTGCGTCTGAATGATTTAATTCCCATAATGTATAGATAATTGTTTACTCTTGCTAGTGTGTTTATATTAACATTTCATTTGATGTCTTTGACGAAATTTTCTACTGCTTCCTTATTTCATTTCACAATTACCTCATTCGACGTCTTGGTATTGAACTTTGTCTTTAACTGAGGCAAAACTTTCTCCAATTTACACAGTTCATAAGGTAATATGTTTATTCTGTTCTTTGTACTTTTATTTGGTAATAAATTTCTATTTAAAATTTCCACTAGTATTAACTTCCATTGGATTTCTTGTTTTCAGGTAATTGCGTACCCTGGTGTTCGTAATGGAATGTTTTTGTCCTTCAATTTCTCCAACATTAATTTGACTCCCTTGTCTTATTCAGGTTGGTATTCATGTTTCGTTGAAGAACAGGAGTTCATTTATGACTCCTTACGGATATTTCCCATTTTATTCTCTTATGGGACTTAGTCCCTAGAACTTTGCAATGTAACTATTTGCAAATCTATATGTATACTATAGTACTGTCTGAAATTGTTCAGTTAGGATTTTTGCTGTCAGAAAATTGGACTGTGGTTTTATCCTTCAGTAAGCTAGAAATTTACAGTTATACTTTAATATCGTATTAATATAATTTTCCTTTATTGTTAGCAATAGTTTTTCTATTTGGTTCATGTGAAGAATTCATTCCATATACATGTATATATGTATGCTCTTCAAATAAATAATCCCAATGTATGTATTCTATATTTATATTTATGTATACTGTAATATATTGTTAGCTAATGTTGTTTAGTATTTCAGTTCTATAGTTGTGCCAAATGTTTCTGGTAAGTGAATATTGAATCATCTAATTTCCAAATTTTAACTTTAAATGATAATTTCCTAGTATAATTAGTAAACAATAGTTTCTTTATTGAAGTATAGAACAGGAAAATCACATCTCATAGCCTTTTTAAAATGCTGGAAATAAAATGCTTCTAGAATAAAATATAACTCATTCCAGTTATATTCTTCTAGTTAACTAAAATATTAGACTGTGTTCCCTTCTCAGTTAATTTCATTTTCTGCTTTCAACATAAAAACCCGGTTCCGATATATGCATGTCCTTACTAATTTCAATTCTGGTTTGTTTTTCTTTAGCTGGTAAAGAAATATCTAATTATAAAATATTGCATGTCTTTAGATATAAGTATCTACATGTTACGTTTCAGTATGCCACTTTGTATTTAGCATTCATTCCTAAATAACCTGTAAAATTTACTAACAAAATAATAAAACACTAAATTACAGGAATATCACTTTTTTGTGAGGTACCTAACCTCAGATCTAAACCCATCACTGGGTTTTAGACACTCTGAGAGTTGGTCCTCTACAGAGTATGTCTGTGCCACTATACATATGTTACTATTTCCTCTATAGTGATTTCTGTTAAATGTACAGACCAACAAAAGATAACTATACTTAAACTCAGAATTTGAATACTAACATGGCTACTTTATCATTTCCAGTAATTCATCACAACGTTCTAAATTAACTCAAGGAGCATTCAAATTTTAATTTGCATACCACTTAGGTTTGACTAGTTGTCTCCCAACCTTAGAGCTCTTTCTCCATAGCTCACCCCCAAGCAGAGATATTTTTCTCCAGTTATAGATAAACCCTTATCTATCCTGAATCTTCTTATATAAGCATTCATTCCTCAACTTGTTTCCCTTAACTGCGTCCAGTTAATTCAGAATGTTGTATTTCTGTTTGCCTACGCTTTCCCTCTGTTTCTTCCACAAAGGTACTTTTAAAGCTAGGTTTTCTTCTTCAAGCTTTATTCCACCTCTTCCCAATAATTTCCTCTTTATTGAAGTATTTGGATATTTATCTCCAAATATAATTTTAGTATCTTACTTTATTCCTTCGAAGGATTTCTGGAAGTCTAGGAAAGTATTACAACCTTATCCATCTTCATGGATTGGGTTTCTAGGTCTCAAATCTCAATCTAGTCAGTGCACATTAATTTTGATTTTATTTTATTAACTTAATTTAATAAAATATATGCATCCTCAATATTTTATTTCGGGTCCACTTTGACCCTTAAAGTTCTTAACTACCCTATTTTAAAAAGCAGCAATTCAGGGACATTACAGAGTGAGACAGGGAACTGTTAACTCAGTACCCTCAAGATGAAGGTTCCGAGTTGGTCGTTCCCTACAAAGAGTTTAAACACAAACATAATGGTCCAACCATTTTCATGTTTAAGCTTAAAGAAAAAGAATCGAGAATGTTAATATTTTTTATCTGAATGAAAGTAAAACATACTCAAAACTTTATCTGAAAATTATAACCAACATTGTAGTTATCAACTCTAGAATTGAAAGAAATGGTCTGCAGAGTTTTTCTTTCAAAATACCTGAGTAGCAGGGTTCTGCTTAAATAAATAAGAATTACTGTGTAATTTCCACAAATGCCACACTCTATATGCAAATATAAATATATTCAATAAATTTATCACTATAACAGTAAACAACTCAGGCTTAAAAAACCTCTATAAAAGAATGATGACTATAAATCGTTACGAATAATAATAGACCCAAAAACTTAGTTAAGGTTTACAAGTAATTACTGTCCAAAACAACCAAATGTACTTGCGATGGGTTTAACCCAGTAAAGAAAGTATATTTATATCCTGAATCGAATAGGGTAAACAAGAAATCATAATCATAAATATATTCTGCTGTGTATAAGAAAAATATAGGAAAGGATTTGTAATAAGACTACAACCGAAACATTCCATAAAATCCAAATCTTATATTCCAGCAAGTGTAAAAGTATATATATATATATATATATATATATATATATATATATATATATATATATATATATATATATATATATATATATATATATATATATATATATATGAGTCTGAATAAGAAAAAGTTAAAAGAATAATTGTTACATAAAACTACCCGGCATGCCCATATAGGGTATTGGCCTTAAATAAAGAGTTAACATTTTTGATAACAAATTTAAAAAAAAACTCTATAGCGAGTCATAAACCCTCCACAAGCCCAAATTTTCTAGGACAAAGTGGTTCACAACAAAGGGGTACCTGACAGAGCTGAAAGAAGTTAGAGAAATGATGAGTGAACTTCATGGAGTGCATGCTTACAAAAGAAACAACAAACAAACCTGCGAACAAAGTAATTGTGAAAGAAATCAGTAAACAACTAGCCTCAAATCCTAGAGAGTTTTAGAATAAAATTATTATACCGTGCTACAAAATTACTTGTAATAAGTTTATCGCCGAAGTATAAGAAGCAGATCCTGTAAGTGTTACCAATAAATTGAAGGTATGAATATTATTTGAGCTCAAGACAAATACAAGAGATTCTTGTGCAAACAAAAAAAAAGAATATAGTAAGGGTTTCATGATCGATTTGCTGGAGCTCGCCCAGTTGAGGAAAGAGTCTTTATTCTCTAGAGCCCAAAATCACTACGGTGGCCTAAGGGAAAAGCATTAGAGCTTAAGACCAAAAACGAGATTGAATTCATGATAGTCGTAAAAACAAAACTTGTGAAATTAACTATGGAACAAAGAAAAAATATAACACGACATATGCTCGCGCGAGGAGACTTATGGCGTGGTAAGCAATAGTAGCAAGAAACGCAAAATAAACTTGTAAATAATCACCATGCTTTTGGCTGCCGGAAATTTGTCAACAGCGGAGGAAACCCTAATGGGTTGTTGCAGAGGCAGAGAGGTTCTCCAACGGATCAAGGGTCGAAATGACCGAGAAGAAATGAAAGAGGTTATTAGGAATAGGGTAATTACCGTAACCCTAATTCTTTTCCACCGTTGGAGGCCGAAACATGAGATCAAGGGCAGAGAATTCGCCATATGTCCATTGTAGTGGCGTTAACATCGACAAACCAAACTGAATAGCCATCAGCACTTCCAGATTCACCGTATGGAAAAGGATTAACCATTAAATTACAAATTGATTGCAATAAACATGCATACAATGAATTTAGTTAAGGTCGTATGGTGGTTGACTGGTTGATTGCTCCAAAAAATTCAAGCCAAAAAATTCAAGCCAGGAATTAACGTTACTAAAATTCATCTATTGTGTATATAATGTATTAAACTTAAATGCTTGAAATATGTTATTAAATGCGGGACATATATTATCTAAATGCATGACACTTGTTAAGTCTTGCGTGGAATTGACAATACTAATGCCAATGTAAAAATAAAAATAGGATGTAAATGTAAGTGTAATTTTTGTAAACAAATTTTTTATTTTTATGGTTATAATGATGTATGTTACACATTTTATGTCTATCATGATCATAAAAGAAGAGAAATAAGTACTCCAAGATCATTATAGCTTGTTGACTTAACAAGTCAAGAAGGTTGGAGTTGTTGCAAATGTTTTGAAAATGATAATAGATGTAAGAGATAAACAATCTAAATGAAATTTATTTTCATCTTGAACCCTCTTAGTATGGAAAAGGTTACAAAATATTTCTTCCTAGGTTGTTTTTAGAATAGACCAACATCCAGTTTCACTCCAAAGTTCATGAGAATTAGTTCTTATGCTTTCTTTTCATTTTCTTCTTACTATAGGTCACTAGAGATAATTTTGGTTAGAAATGGTGTGGTTGATCTTCTCCTTATAATACCTTAGCTTCCTTTTCCCCTCTAGGTCCTTATCATCCCACAATTTATCCTTAAATTTGCAAGTAATAATAAATTTAATATTATCCTTATTTTCTCACAAGATATCATTTTTTATCCCATAATAGTCCACCCAAGACTACGCATCATCTACATCTTCCTCCACTCATATACTGCAACAGGACACCTCACATACATGATTATATGGATGTAACACCCCCAAGTTCTATGCTTTTCAAATGAGACATTTGAACATAAATCCAAAGGGGAGTGGACCCCAGTGGATGATTATTGTGTGGATGTGGTTAATTAGTTAATTATGAAAAATAAATAAAATATTATGTATGCACTATGACCAGATGAGAAAATGAGATCATATGCCTAATCCATGAGGTGATGGAAAAGGAAAAAAGACTTTCCCCAAATCTTTCAAAAATCCTTGAAAGAAATTATTTCTAATTTAGATTTTTGAGGAAAATCTAAATTTCCCCAATGAAGAGGAGTAGTTGGGAAGAGGTGAAAAAAAGCTGGAAAAGCTGAGGAAAAGCTTAAAGCAGCTTTAAAGAGTCCCAGAATGGGAAGCCTAGGCTAAACAGGAATAAAGCATCCTGAAATTCTGGACGCAGAATTGGAAACAGGCTTGGGGAAAGCACAGCTTAAAGAAGCTGCTCCAGAACAGATTGAGGTTAGTCTGTTCTGGGGAGGATCTCTGCTCGGGGGTGAATCCTGGGAGGTAAAGAGGATTCTAAGGTTGGGAGGACTGGTCATAGTAGAGGTGTGCATGCATAAATTTAGAGATATCTGTAAGTCTGTGTTAAACATATCCCTGTTTTATGAAATTGTGATGTTATATTCCTTTATGCAATTTATGAAATTGTGATGTTATATTCCTTTATGCAATTTATGAAATTGTGATGTTATATTTCTTTATGCAATTTATGAAATTGTGATGTTATAGTACATTATGGAATGTATGAATTGTTATGTTATGTTGCATTATGCAACTGTTAGATGGATTAATGGTTCAGTAACTTATGTAATTGCAACTACAGCTATTGACAGTAGAGACAAACGGTTGGGTGTAGAGATGAGTACATTGAAATAATGAGGTTTGAGATGATAGATCAATTGAGCAGCCAATATAATAACTGTGTATAGGTATAGATGGCTATCTTTTAAAGGAGTATTTAATTTCTGTATGTATAAACAGAAGATGTTAACAAACCAGTAACCATGAACATTAAGTTCCAAACAACTAAATCTATCATAACAATACTGATGGCACAAAATTCACTGTGATCAATAACAGAAAGTAGGGAACAACAACCCTCAGCTGTGTTACAATGGGAAGAATTGTAAAAATTAGAATTTACAGTATTCTATTAAATGTAATGGTACACATATGGAGGTAGCAGTTGAATCCTAACTAAGTACGAGGATCTAACACTAGGGATTCTAAACTATCCAGTTCAGTATTCTCTTCCTCCATTGGAGTGAAGCAAGAGGAGCTGTTTCCTAGTTTTCCCATGGAACAGTTGAATCTGTACCATAGTGTCACACATGTTGAATGGTTATAACAGACAAATAAGGGGGGAAAAAGCCTATTGAAAAATCTATTGTGTAATAAAAGTTTGTGTGAGGGAAGATTGTAAGCATGTGTAAAATACCATGAACAGAGCATCTGGTTACCATCCATAGAAACTACTGGGAAAGTAGTGGAGCAATGGTGGTTAACTGCGTAGAGATAGATGTATGAGAGGAGGCATACATCTATACCTCGATGCTGAAACTTTAACATATTGAAAATGTTAGCAGGCCGGCAAACTAGGAAGTTTGATTAAGGGCCTAGTGATCATCCTGAACAGAAAAGCTGAGAAATACAAAGTAAAATATATAGATATATAAGTCTACTATATGAACTGAGAAGAGGGGAGGTCAAGCCCAAAAATCCTCATGGAAATGCTTGTATTCCATGGTTGTCTGTAAGTACTGAAAAGGATCTAAACCCCGGATAACAGTCTGCATTGTAGGTGATTCAGTATAAAAACTATAATTGTTATCGACGCATAAAGCGGAGAATATTGAGTTATGTTATATGGGTAGCACTCATCACAGGGGTGATGAATATAGACCTATTATGAATATAGACCTTAAGAGAGACATGTTGAACCTTATTCGGAGTAAAATGAACCACTTATAGAAGAGGAGTTAAGAAATTTAGGAGAAGTAACCATGAGGTATATTGGATGTTACTAAATAATTACAGAATCTCATGATATAGAAAAAAAAAAATGGGTTTGGGAGACGTGACAATGGATATAGTGCAACCCTATGCCTCACATACATATAAAATAACATCCGTGTCAAGAATCTCAAAGAGGAACATTTTTTTACTCCAAACCCATATACAATAAATTTTTCATCCTCCAATTATCCTTTTCACAATGCTATAATTCGAGTTTAGCTCATGATGACTATAAAATTATGTTATTTAATTTGAGCATTGAGATATTATAGTTCTGTGACACACACATCAAAATAAATATAGAATGAATTACACATCATGCAATATAAATATCATGGAAATGGCATTAATTTTTTTGTTATTACTATATTTCAATGTGTTAATATAGTTATTACTTTATTATTTTTAAATATTATGTTATGTTACAAGATCTTGCTTATACTAAATTATAATGCACTATTAATATATTTTTATTAACTAGTAATAATATTAAATTAAACACTTTTTTTTCTTTTCTTCAATTTTAATTTTTAATTCTTTTCTTTTAACTTTTATTCTATCATGATAATATCACATAATCTTCATGCATTATATATAGTATTTAGAAATAAAAAGATTAACAACATAATATTCTAGTGTGAATGTGAATATCTAAATACTCATACTTCTTTTTAATTAAATTGTTTTATTAGATAAATATATAGACGTAAACTTCCAACTATAATAGGAAATTTATAACTAAATCGTGACATTAATTTTTTTTAATTAAATTATTTTATAAAATAAATGTAATTCGGCCATTTACAATTAAATAGTGATCACTTTATGCAAATATTGAAGTGAATGATATTTTATGATAATGGAGAAAAATATTTCAAACAAATTACATAAAATTTATATTTAAATTATTTTAAAAAATAAATGTAATAGGTCATTTATAATTAAATAATGACCACTTTATGCAAACATTGAAGTGAATGATATTTTATGATAATGGAGAAAATTATTTCAAAATTTTGTTTCAAACAAATCACTTAAAATTTATATTTAATAACTTGGAATGATTTGTGAAAAAAAATAACTTTAATTATCTGTTTAAAAAAATTGAAATCATATTTAAAAATTATCTTCCCAACTATTTGAAACCCATTGTCATAATACCAAAATTTGAATTATCATATAAATCAAAACTTATATTTATCTGGAATAAAATCATTTAGTCATCATCACTCAATAATTTAAAACCTATTAAAATAATATTAAAATTTCAGTTACCACAAATAAATGAAAACTTATATTTATCTTTAATAAATTGAAATCATTTAATAAATTGAAATCATTTACTCACAGCAAACTATTCCTACATGATAAAATACAAAAATTATAATCATCAAATAATTCAATACCTATTAATATAATACTACTATTAATATAATACTAAAAATTTGAGTTACCATGTTTAAGAAATAAATATTATTACATTGTCATGTTTAATCATGAATCAAAAATCCAATTTAAATATTCATTTACTTAAAAGGCCACAACAAAATTCATTGAAGGTGAAAGAAAAATAAAATAAACTGACAAAACAGTTAAGCAAAACAAATGGACCCATTAGTCGTCAAGTTCTGTATAACTGATTTATAATAAAAGCTAAAATTCGTTATTTCATACATAAAGACATGTATTGCATGGGCTCTGATTTCTGCAAAAGGTGGCGGTGAGTCGAACGGTTTTGCGAGCGGTGAAATACGAGGCTGATTGGTAGTTTCAGGGGTTAAATATTTTGTTGCCGCATTCGCATTTCCACACCACGGGATAGTAATCCTGTACACGTTTTTGAATGCACTGCAGTTTTGGAGTGATGGTGCACTGCACAGGATTACAAGGGTTGCACGCCCCGCATTTCTTGAGACATGATGGCGGCCCGGAGCCACTAGTAACCTCGCTTCTACCCTCTCCCATCACCTGTAACAGCAGTTTATACCATTCAATTGTACACCAATATATTTTATCCAATCCAATGCACATTTACATAATATATTGTGTATTTAATATCAAAGATTGCAGATAAAACATGGACTCAGAAACGAAAGATTACAAAAAAAAGCGGGGCCACGACTTTCCGACGAAGACGTGGTTTGTTTATCATTAATTTCTCTCCCAACGATCTCTGCATTATCAGCCAAATAAAAGGGTTACTGTATCATATTAGTGTTTTTGCAGGCATGTGAGAAAATAGTCTGTGCAAAATAAATTGAATACCCGATAATTTTTTTTATATAAAGTCAAGGACACACCCCTAAAGCTCAATAATGTTATTAAAACACAAACGAGGATCTTCATCCTGGCATAACGTGAAAATCCTGAAAATCCAGTCCATAACCGCGTGTTTTTTTATGACAGCAGAAACCTCTTTCAATAACGTACTCTCTCACAGGTTTCTCTCACAAGAATCTAAGAGAATTTGTGGAGGAGAGTTTGCTATTCTCAATATTCAAGAGACTTAAATAGATTACATAAAAGGAACATTAACAATAAATGACACTCCAGTCAACTGAAGTAAACTTGAACCAACTATAACACCTTGCAAACAATGCATGACAGCTAACCATAGAAATAAATGTAATGACACCTAACAATGAAACAGTTAGATAATATCTCAACTCACCAGGCAGATATCTCTTTGAATAACATACTCTCCCCAGCAAAATCTCTTCGTATACTGTATTCTGCCTTGCTGTGTCTCCGAATATTGTATATATATTGAATCTGAAAAGCTACGATGCTAATAATAAAGGGAAAAGAAAACGATAAAATGAAAAATAACGCATAAAGCATATAACCAAGTCATAATATTTAACCTTTAGATCGATGTAAGTAGATTGAAAAATAAAAATATAATAAAAGAAAAATAGAAACCTATAATAAGTATAATTTTTATTTTTTTTTAAATAGAAGTTATTAATTTTTTTATGATAATTTATTATTATTTTGGAAAAAATGTTATTAATATTTTTATTTTTTTATTGTTATTTTTTATTTTTTTTGAAGGATAAAAGGTAAATTATAGAAAGAAAAATAAATTGTAAATGAAATTATTAAAAAACAAATTAATGCATGGAAACAAAATCTAAATCACTAATGACTATTTACTATTTTGGAACTTGTTATTAATATTACTAGGTTTTTCTTGTCTTTTTCTTTTAGGATTAAGGGAAATTAAATAAAGAAAATAAAGCTTCAAGAAAATATTAAAAAAACAAACCATAAACATATAAACGAAATCAATAATGAAAATTTAATATCATTTGGAAAAAGAATTATTAATATTTTTAGATTTGTCTTGTCTTTATCTTTTTAAGATAATGGAAAAATTAAGAGCTACAATGCCAATAAAATGAAAAATAAAACATAAAACAAATAACAGAAAAATAACACATAAACATACAACACAAATGAGTAATGAAAATTTACTACCATTCTGAAAAAAATTATTAATATTTCTAGGTTTTTCTTGTCTTTTCCCTTTTTAGATAGAATAAAATAAATGTTATTTATAGAGTATAAAACTATCATGATAAAATATTCATTTTATATATAAACAAAATAATCAATAAAAAATCTTCATGTCATGTTACTAAGTAGAAAGAATAAGACTTCTTAACTTGACTAACATTAACAATATATATCTTAATAATTTTTTATTGTGAAATGACTATGAACAACATTGAATCCACACCTCATCCATACATTAAATCTATTTGTACCAATTACTTAATCCACGCCTCATGCATAGATTAAAAAAAATATACCAACAAATTCTATAGTTAAAGAATTTGTATTGTTATCCAAATCTGGCCTCATAGATTATAGAGAGTGCTCAAAATGTACCAACAACTTCTTTAGTTAAAGCATTTGCATTGTTGTCCAAATCTAGCCTCATAGATTATAGAGAGTGATCACTTGGCCTATCGAGATGGGGCAACAACCAACAAGTACAAACCTTTAACAAAACAATACCGAGTAGAGCTTAGCAAAGAGCCGTGCCCCTAGTCACCTTCTATGGTGATCTATGGTGACTTTTGATACCTCTATTGGAATGAACAGTAGCCTAATGAATTTATCTATCATTATGAACCACCTATAGAACCAAGAAGGTCCTAGATTTTTAATTGCTTCACAAAACTCCACTACTCTTAGTTGGAATTTGAAATTATTTTTTAAAGTAATTGCATATCAAATATACATGAGTCTAGCCTCAAATTGAATATCTATTTACACTTCATTCAACCAAACCATTTCATTTGATTCATTAAAAGTTACAATATCTTCTATTTCAATAACATGAATAAATCATGCACATAGTTGGTTATACACAAATATTTGGTTATTAGGATTAGGTCTTAATCAATTTATCCACACTTGAATTTGGATAAAGATGAATTCTAAATCTTATATTGTTAAAGTATAATAAATCAATATACATTGTTAATCTAATTTCTCCTAATCATCTATGAATTATCACGCAAATAAAAAAGCCACTACATCCTATTAGTAATTTTTCACGCATGTGAAAAAACATTGTGCAAAATAAATTGAACACCGGATGAATTTCTTATGAAAATTACGCACGCCTAAGCTCAATAAGATTAAAAAAAATATGAGGATCTTCATCCTTGCATAACACAAAAATATAGGTTCTATAACCGCTTGTTTTTCCATATCTCAACAAAAACCTCTTTTAATAACACACTCCCATGCAGAAATTTCTTTGAATAACATATTCTCCTGTAATATTCCTAATTAGTGATAGCTAATTGGAATATTCGATTTTGTTTTGTTTGTCGTCTATAGTTTGTAAATAAATAAATAAAGTGAGTGGAGAGGGTCTAACTCACTTAGGTGAAATAAGACATCCACCTAGTAGCACAACGTTGCGACTTAATTAGGAGCCAAGGGGGGCCTAACACCATGTAGAGGAGGAAGGCCTACATACACTCTAGAAGTTTCTACCAGTTTCTGCGCAGATAAGGATCAGGATGTGGAGGAGAGAGAGGCTACGTTGGGTTTTGGAGGGAAACCAACACTATAAAAGATGGAGGAGCCTCCTCATTTCATTCATTCTTGAGTTGATGATTTTTGAGTGAGACGTTTGTCTTATTGAGCACGCTGGCTATTTAGCCTGTCTGCAGCACTGTTTAGTGCATTGACTGTCTCCGGTCGGAGATCTCGCCCTTAGCCCCGGGGGACTTCGAGTGCCTGCTCGGGCAAGGTTACTTTTTTAGTATTTTGTGAGTCGTTTTATTGTTTGGGTTTGTTGCGGAGATGGAGCATATTGAGATTGCGCAGTCACTGGGAGAGAGGACGCAGTCCACTGTGGAGGGGCTCTGGATTGGGGTTTATGTGGGTGATTTAGCCGAGATTTTGAGCAGAGGGTCAACCTTTGCGCGTCGGAGGGTTTTGGCGGAGTTTGTGGTAGTATTTCGACTATTTCTATCTAGCCACTGCGCAGTGCTTTGGAGGCCAGTGTAATTCACTAGGGAGGCAGTTTCTGGTGATTCCTGGTGTTGGCCATTTTTGGAATGGTTTGTGGATCTTGTCCGGGTTGTTGAGGAGAGGAGGTTTACCGATTTTCAGCTCATTCCGGCAAGGGGGTCAGGCCCTAACTTTTAGTCCATTCCAACAGTAGCAGCTACACAGCAGTTTCCAGCAGCTACGATGTAGTTCCTAGAGCAACCATTTCTGGTATTCTCTCAAAGTTTTTTCTCACCTGCCTTTCGCAAGATTAGCCCATTGTACTCCATTACATTTCTCAGATTAATAAAATGGCTCAGCATTTCGTCTTTATGTTTTCTGGATGAGTTGCAGTAGTTGTCGTAGTTGTCGTATTCTCTTTCTATGATATTATATGCCCATGATTGTTTTTGAGAATTCTAGTTCTATACCACTTGGTGTGTTTATCTTCCACTCTTAGACAAAGTCTGGAAAGGGCCAGGTAGCCTCTGGATCTTGCCCTCTTTTTAGAGGCGAAATATTCGGTAAATGCCCTCCCAGTCTATATTTGGTTGGATTTTTCCATGTTTTAGAGATATCCCTGAAACGAGATATTACAATGGTATCAGAGCATCAATCTTGGATCAGCCTGTGGGTTTCCAGTATTCAGTTGCAACTGTTTTGGCTATTTTGGTTAGAAGGGCCTACGCAGATATTGGAGGAGGCTCATTTGTGGGAGCTTCATTGGTAGGATTTTAGATCTGGGGTGTTGGGAAATTGAAAGGAGAGCCATATGAGGAGGTTTGTTGGGCTTTTGGAGAGCAACGATTGACAGTAGCAGCTGCATTGCCAAAAAACGAGATGGGAAGAGGTTCAAACTACAAAGGGTCATATTTTGAAGGTTGGAATTAGAAGAAACCCTTTCTAGGTTTTTTTGGGTTTTGGGCAAGGATCACCTTCCCAAATTCTTAGGATTTTCTGAGCAATTTTCAGTGGGTAAATCAGAGGCTGAAGTCAGGAAAAAGTTTATTCTTGGAGTAGCAGTGCAGTTTCTGGAGGAGCTTGTAGACATAGAACATGAGGAGCCTATGATAGACGCAGAATAGGAGGAGCCTATAGACACAGAACATGAGGAGCCTGTGATAGACGTAGAACAGGAGGAGCCTGTAGACACAGAGCAGGAGGAGCCAATGGCAGGTGATGATGATGTGAAGATATTTGGGGAGATGCTCCTCAAATCAGTATAGGATCTGTCGAGGCAGATTGAGGTGACAGGGCATAGATTCACCACTGTGGAGGCTAGACAGCGTGAAAACCTAAGGGGTTTCCAGATTGGCGAGGGATCAGGCACATCCCACCATTTGCCAGAGCATGATGCCACTCAGTATATGGCATCACATACACCCACACGTTCCACTATGCCCGCTTTTCTGAGTGCAGACACAGGGGCAGGAGCACAGTAGGAGCTAGAGCCTGGCCAAATGGGTGATTATTTCACCAAGTATTAGGCATATGGGCAGGAGTTCAGGGATGCCCTTCCATTTAGAGATTTTTTTCAGCTCCAGTGGGATAGCAGACCCCGCAACTTTCACAGAGGGAACAAGCACTCACATGACGGGGGCTTGCAGTGCACAATGGGCAGATTCCATTTTCTGACATTTGACGAGTCATCCAAGCATTCGGAAAAAGCTTGGGTGGAGAATATGGATGCCTCTTTCTAGCTTGACCAAGTATCGTAGGGGGAAACCATCAAAATGGTTACCTCGCACTTGGAGGATGAGGGCACATAGGATTGCAGGGAGTTCGAGGATACACCTAGTGTGACACAGGACTCACCCTCATTGGAGACCTCCTTGACCGTGTCGGTTGATATCGTAGTGGAGAAGGTAGAGCCTACCCTAGTAGAGCCATCCACTGAGGTGATGACCGGAGCCATGTCCGAGTTTTCGGGTGGCAGGAGCACACAACAAATGGGTGAGGTGTCAGGAGATATATCCACCTTCAATGAGGCACTAGAAGGTACAGAGGTATTGGATGATGGTCTCAGACAGCGGTATCATCGGCTTCGGACAGACCTTCTAGTTTTGAAAGGGAAGGCCATGTCAGTACGGGAGGCCATTTTGTTGCAGGACAAGGAGCTAGAGGGCATGAGAGTGGCTTGTGCCGAGTCGACGGCCAAGTTGGCCTGCATTGGGAAACGAGTGGATTCCCTGATGGTACAACCAGAGGGCACGTTGGAGTGTCAGATCATTCCCCTTCAGTCATGCATGGACGGGACTAGCAGCATTGTTGGGTCACCTCTTCCCATTGGAGAGAGAGAGACGAAGTCACCTAGTCAGATCTCATACGTTGACTTGGTTAGCAGGCTGAGACGATCGAGGTTGCACAGGGTGCAGCATCCACATGTTGAGGTTGGATGGTAAGATATTTTGAGTTGGTACTCGGTGGAGTGGGTTATGGAGATGGTGGTGGACTCAGGTGTAGCTCAGCAGGAGTTCCTAGGTGCAGGGAATACAGGAACCCTAGATTGGCATTGGGGTCTAGGTGGGATTACCTATCATTTCCCAGGCAGGTCGGTTGACTATGTCTTGGAGGATACAGTTGGCCTAGCAGTAGAGCATGCACATCCGCTAGGGGAGTTTTAGTCAACCCCAGTGGCCAACCAGTTTATGGGTAGACTCCCTAGGTTATCATGGTATGACACTCATACAAAGGATCATGGGTTGGTCAACATACCTTGGCAGGAGCTTTCCGGAGGAGGTGGCATTGGCAGGCCACTAGATGGCGCCTTGTATGGGGCCAAGGATTCTTCACCTTTGTGTGGGGCACAGAGGACGCAGCGGAGCCGAGAACTGGTGGTAACACTATTGACACATAGGGAGATTCACTTCTCGGACCCCTTGAGGAGGGTTTGGGGTGATGATCTATTCGTCGGCGGGTATAGTGATGCAACGGTGGAGACGATGATACCGATTGGGGGTAGTCTGACATGTAGAGGCACATCTCTAGGTCATCACATCCAAGGATGCGTGGGAGCCTCTAGCATTGAGCAGTGGACTACCGATGGACATGGAGTTGCATGGTGGTGTACTATAAGGTGTGGGACTGCATTGTGGAGTAGGGGTGTCCTACATCACATTGAGAGCACGCAGGGAGAGACCAATGCCTGGACACAGTCAGGGCATAAGACAGTACAGGGTGGTACAATAGTAGCATGAGGTATCCAACAGTATACAGGGGTATGCCTCAGTGTGCAGTGGCATGTCGAGGAGTATAGGGCTGATCGGTGGTATGCGAGGGCGTATGGTACTGCACAGCAGGGTCTTAGAGAATTGCCTCTAGGGAGACTCACGGACAGGGACACCGAGCTTACCTTTGGGGGTATTTCATCCAAGATCGATGCGGAGATAGATGAGCGATACTTAACGGTATCTGTGGGGACTCACACACCTGACCCTCTACTACATCACTCACGGGCATAGTAAATTTTTTCGATGTCCCTTGGCACCTTGGGCATGAGCAGAAGTGTATGCGAGGCTCACCCAAGATATTTCGATGACGCTCAGCACACTATGGGAGAGACTTCTCAACAGTGGCACTGGGTCGGGGCGCTAGTTGACAGCCACAGGTTAGGGGATGAGATGATCCTCTGTAGGGGTGGCACATCAGTCATCACTGAGCCTATGCTTGGGGAGCGGGTCATGAGGGAGACATGCGTCACTTTTCCCTTAGGGCATGTCGAGATCATGCATGAGCAGAGGATATCGAGTACAACAGAGGTAGCATCCGAGTATGTGTCTGGGCTCCAGACATTGTATCGACACTTTATCGAGAGGGTGGATGGCATATTCAATGCAGATGAGGTGGCAGAGGTAGAACAGGAGGGCATTCCTTCTGTATGCCAGGGTGAGGACCCTTTTTCATATGAGTCCATAGGATCAGTTGAGGACGCTTCTAGGGAGCGATAGCAGTCATGCAGAGGTGGTGACAGTAGACCAGATCCAGTGTTTAGGGTGAGTAGTCACGGGACTCTGCGGGAGATACTCTGGGTGAAGAGTCACTTGTGACGATTCAACTAGAACAACAGGTGATGGATCCTGAGTCGATAGAGGAGGACACTATTCACATCAAGCACAATATTCCTTTGGGGGAGAGCCAAATGGGTGCCCACATTGAGCCGATGAGGGATATGCGGCTAACATTGGGGTCAGCCATTGAGGTGTGACAGTCAGATGCACTGACATCGAGTACAGTGACAGCAATTGCAGATCCATATCCTCTGGAGGTGTTGGAGGTTGATGGGATTGTTCTGCAGGGGGCCAGTAGACAGCGGGAGCATGATATTCCTGATCAGGAGTGGGAGGAGCTGCTAGATATGGTGGAGCATCCATCTGTGGGTCGACATAGGGATGAGGCGCAGATAAACATACACGCAGTCAGTAGAGCTACAGTGTTTTTAGGGGGTAGCACTCTCCAGGAATACATCGATGGAGCTTGTAGCATATCTTTCCCACTTTGGCCCATTATAGAGAGAGGGGCTTCCTTCTACAGGTAGATTTCATTAGCAGACGGGGCAGAGCAGTCAGAGTTGATTACGGGCTAGCGACAACACTCCAGGCGTGCTCCATATGCAGTTGTTGTTGCTACATCAGATTCGTCTTTCAGGATGTACTGGCGGGAGATCATGAGTTGGTACCCTCTTAATGGTACGGTATTCTTCATATAGAGCACAACGGAGCGGGTGCCCTTGGACATAGCAGATGTGACAAATTCCAGCTGGCAGGGGGGCACAGGTCATCGTTTCTTCAGCACTCTATCGCGATTTCAGCAAAGTAGGATCAATATGGGATTGAGTTAGGACTTGGATTGAAGAGAGGTGACGAGTTGGTACACAGTTGATGGGACAACTTACACAGTCACAGATACAGTGAAACAAGGGTCATGGTCTTTGCCTCTTAGAGCATCAGTCATAGCCAGAGGCAGTGCACAGTCTGAGCCGTGGGACTTGGGCGATTATTAGCCATGGTGGTGATGGGATCCGAGAGGATTGTTGTTTGGATGGTAACGTGAGAGATTAGTTTGGGATCCTGGCATTGAGATCCCTTCATATACAGGGAAGATTCAGTGGCGCATCTAGGACCCAGGCACCTTTTTGCAGTGTCGGTGGGGAGCACCAGCTGGAGAGGAGGCTTGTTCATGCATTGCTTGAGGACAAGCAATTTTTTCTAGATGAGGATGCCACTTGGGAGAGTGAGAAGATTTTGCAGCATCCATCACTTTAGTTGCTTAAGGACAAGAAAATTTTTGCCGGGGGAGATTGTAATATTCCTAATTAGTGATAGCTAATTGGAATATTCGATTTTGTTTAGTTTGTCGTCTATATTTTGTAAATAAATGAATAAAGTGAGTGGAGAGGGTCAAAATCACTTAGGTGAAATAAGACATCCACCCAGTAGCACAACGTTGCGACTTAAGTAGGAGAAAAGGGGGGCCTAACACCACATAGAGGAGGAGGGCCTATGTACACTCTAGAAGTTTCTACCAGTTTCTACGCAGATAAGGATGAGGATGTGGAGGAGAGCGAGGCTGCGTTGGGTTTTGGAGGGAAACCAATGCTATAAAATATGGAGGAGGCTCCCCGTTTCATTCATTCTTGAGTTGATGATTTTTGAGTAAAACGTTTGTCTTCTTGAGCATGCTGGCTGTTTGGCCAGTCTGCAACATTATTTAGTGCACTGAGTGTCTCCGGTCGGATATCTCACCCTTAGCCCCGGGGGACTTCGAGTGCCTGCTCAGACAAGGTTAGTTTTTCAGTATTTTGTGAGTCGTTTTATTGTTTGGGTTTGTTGCGGAGCTGGAGCTTATTGAGACTACGCAGTCACTGGGAGAGAGGACACAGTACACTATGGAAGGGCTCCGTATTGTGGTTTCTGCAAGTGATTTAGCCGAGATTTTGAGCATAGGGTCAGCCTTTGCCGGTCGGAGGGTTTTGGCGGAGTTTATGGCAGTATTTTAGCTATTTATATCTAGGCACTGGACAGTGCCTTGGAGGCTAGCGTAATTCTCTAGGGAGGCAGTTTATGGTGATTTCTGGTGTTGGCCATTCTTGGAAAGGTTTGTGGATCTTGTCCGGGTTGTTAAGGAGAGGAGTTTTGCCGATTTTCAGTTCATTCTGGCAAGGGCATCAGCCCCTAGCTTTCAGTCCATTCCATCAGTAGCAGCTACACGGCAGTTTCCAGTAGCTAGGACGCAGTTCCTAGAGCAGCCATTTCCGGTATTCTCTAAGAGTGTTTTCTCACTTGCCTTGGACAAGATTAGCCTATTGTACTCCATTACATTTCTCAGATTAATAAGATGACTCAGCATTTCTTCTCTATGTTTTCTGGATGAGTTGTCGTAGTTTTCGTCGTTGCCGTATTCTCTTTCTATGATATTATATGTCGATGATTGTTTTTTAGCATTCTAGTTCTATACCACTTGGTGTGTTTATCTTCCACTCTTAGACAGATTCTGGAAAGGGCCAGGTAGCCTTCGGATCTTACCCTCTTTTTAGAGGCGAAATATTCGGTAAATTCCCTCCCAATCTATCTCTGGTTGGAGTTTACCGTGTTTTAGAGATATCCCCAAAACGGGATATTACATCTCCCCAACAAAATCTCTTTGAATAATGTATTATCCCTAGTTGTATCTTTGTTTCAAAAAAAAGCATAAGAATAAAAATAATTAACATTTCAATAGGTCAAGAACATTAGTAGACATCTGTACGTGGAAGGGGTGCTAAATATTAACCATTGGTAATATAGAGGAAAGTTTTTTTCATCTCTTTTTTCAGATTTTCAAGATTCTTCTTAGTTTGCCCGAAACATTAAATGCAAAATTGTATCTTGTTATTCTAGCGAATTTCTGAGTTGGAATATTTAATTAACAGCTAAAGATCAAATATGCAATCTGGAAGAGATATTGGAGGCTAAAATAGTAAGCTATGTTATAATGAATTCATTAATAAACTATCATTGGAAAAATCATGCATAATAATCATTAATTAATTAAAATAAAGAAAAAAATATATTATTTACCCAAAAAGAGCATAAATAATTATAAAATGGAATCATATAATATATTATGATAAATAATGTGATAAAAGAATATTAGAAATGGATGAAATGGATGTTAATAAGTGATCATAATAATACAAATTAGTGGCTCAACATCTCCCCCAAACTTAACATGTTGCATGTCCTTATACAATGCAATGCCTCAGTATTAACCAAGTTGTAATACAATAATCAAAATTCTCACCCTAGCCCATGATATTGATGGAAGAGAAGACATTTTTGTCAAATGCTTTGTTAAAAAAATTTCATGTATACTGTCAACCATATGTATATGAAGTTGCAACAAAGTATGATACAAGTAAATACAAACTTTATTACAAACTAGATTTTGTTGAAATTTTGTAAGAAAATTTATAGTATATCAAAGCTTTTCCAATCCAAAAATCAAATCAATGAAACGAATGGATTTCAATATATCAGCAAAATGATTTTTGTTAATAATGCATGACTTTTTGGAATTAAGAAATTGCCTTATCTTGAAAAAATTTGGGTTTAATGATACATTTGTTGTCGACAATTCAGAAGAATCCAGTTGATAGTTTTAAGGATATAAAGAAATCAATGTTAGGATTGTATACCTTAAATGAGGAATAAATGAGAAATAATTCTTCATGCATAGCAACCATTCCCCAAAAATCAAGAATTAGCATACCCTCATGGTACACTAGAAAACAAATGTAGAAATTTGAATAATTTGCTGGATTATTCTCCGAGATTATCCTGATTACACACTATTTAAGCTTCATGCATAATACAGAACCTCTTCTACAATTGATCATCAATATGCGGAAATAGAAAGCAGTCGCATGCGCTCATTAAAACATAATCAAGCACACATATCAACACATGATGTAATGGGGAAAGCAATAGCTAAAAACCCACAACTATCTGTATACTATAATGATGGAGAACATGTAGCAATACATAGCACAATACTCCTCACAAGTACTCAGTACTAGCTCCAAAAGCTACACACAAACTATATGAGATTTGAACAAGTCCGGGGTTCAAATCTCCTCCACAAGTCTGCTTGCCTCTACTGCGCAATCTAAGTGAGTAATGAATGAGATCCAAGTTCGAATCACACTAGCTTCAACTGCGCAATCCTCATTGGAAATCTCTATCAAAGTGTGTGCAAATATCATGCACAATCAATGGTCACAAATGATAGTCAATCACACCCTTTCACCCACCTCTAACACTGGTCTCCACTGAACTGTCCATGCATTGCAGTTAACTGATGTGTTCTCTAGTTGATTTATGAGTTAATAATTAGTGAATTAATTAATAATTAATTCACACCACTCATCACTAGTGTATTTTTCGGTTAGACTAAATACAACTAGTTCAACTAAGTTAAACAGAACACAACTCCACCAACTGGCTCATCAACTCCACCAAAATCTGCCACATGAGTTCTAACTGAAGTCAACCATGCAATAGCTCAACTAGCCCCTAGGAATAGCGTAATTCCTTCTGTCAGCTGCATGGGCCACATCCAAGCATCAAACTGAATTGCTCCAAGAGGATAAGATAATGTTTATAGTCTAAATATTATTAAGGGTTAATAATATTTGATTGTTCTATTTTTAGCCCGGCAGTCTAAAAATAGAAACCGCCCAATGTCTAAAAATAGAGGTCCATCTATTTTTACCAACTCGACCAATCATCCACAAATAGCATCCTGCAACTCATAGACCATGATCCATATGTCTAAAAATAAACATAGTCTAAAAATAGACTTTGCGCCAAAAATAGCCTGCGGGCCCACTTAGTGAAGGCGACTTCATTTCACTAAGCTCCATCATCTTGTTGCATTTTCAACACTCCCTCTCAACAAGATATGGATTATCTGCAACCCCTATCCTGCCTCTGTGGTATTCGAATTTTCTCCTGGTGAGTGCCTTCGTCAAGATGTCAGCATCGTGATCCTCCATGGGAATATATGAAAGTAACATGATTCTCCACTTTACACAATCTCTGATATGATCGTACCTGATGTCGATGTGTTTATATCTATCATGAAATACTAGATTAGCTGAGAGTTTAATGCAACTCTGGTTATCACAATAAATCACAGTAGGCTCCAAGTGTGACCCGAACAACCCGACCAAAATCTTCCTCATCCATATGGCCTCGCATGCAGCCAAGCTTGCTGCCATATACTCATCCTCTGCTGAACTGAGTGCCATGGATCTCTGCTTCCTGCTGTACCAAGAAACTGCTGTCGACCCGATACTAAAGATCCCTCCAGATGTGCTCTTTCTGTCTGTTGGGCTCCCTGCCCAATCTGCATCCCTGAAGCCACAAAGCTTCACCCCATCCTCCTGTCTATACCACAGGCCATATCCCGATGTGCCTCTAAGATAACGCAATACATGCTTGCTTACCTTCCAGAAGAGCTTGGTAGGCTTAACCATAGCTTGCGAAAGCTGGTTAACAGCATAGCATATATCGGGTCGTGTATTGACCAGATACATAAGCGACCCCACCAACTGTCGATAAACAATGGCATCAACTACCTCCACTGAAGTAGCATCCTCCTTCCTCCAACCTCCACGAAGAGGAGTATCAACAGGCTTGCAGCCATGCATGTTGAACTTCTCTAAGATTTCTCAGGCATACTTACCCTGAGAAACAAATAGTCCATCACTGCGTTGCTAGATTTCCAATCCCAGGAAATAATGAAGGAGGCCCAAGTCCTTCATCTCAAACTCTCTAGCAAGATCCTCCTTGCATGAAATTATCAACAGCTCATCACCCGTCAAAATCAGATCATCTACATACAGTACAATGATCAACAACTTCCCCTCCACCACAATCTGGTACAGGTTAGGATCCGCCTCACTCTTGATGTATCCAAGTCCGGTGAAATAACTGTCTATCCATGTGTACCAAGCACGAGGTGCTTGCTTCAACCCGTAGAGTGCTCTCTTGAGTCTGTACACATGTGACTCACTGCTGAAGATCTCGAAACCTTCGGGCTGCTCTATGTAAACCTCCTCCTCAATGACTCCGTTGAGGAATGCAGTCTTCACATCCATCTGATGGATGTGCCACCCCATCTGTGCTGAGAGAGCTAGGATCGTCCATATGGAAGAGTACCTTGCGACAGGTGCAAAAGACTCCTCATAATCGATCCCCTCAATCTGTGAGAAGCCACGGGCAACAAATCTTTCCTTGTACTTCTCCACACTCCCGTCAGCCGCCTGCTTCACTTTGTAGATCCATCGTGAACCCACCACTGATTTCCCTTCCGGTCTTGGGACAATCTCCCATGCACTGTTTCTGACAATCTAATCATACTCTTCCACCACGGCATCTACCCATACAGGGTCCTCCACAGCTTCCTCGAAAGAGGATGGCTCCGTCACGACACATTTCTCACAAGAGCCATGTATCGTGTGTACCGATCCGGTGACTGTCTCTGTCTGCTCTGTACTGTAGGTGGTCCTACAACCTTCTCTACATCTTGAGCCAATCGCTCAGCTTCTGTAGTGCGCTTGCGCCCTCTGATGGTTGGCGCTGCATGAGTGGTCTCTTCCACTCCATGATCTTCCTCTTGTGGCTGATCCACATCCGGAAGCTCATCTTTAGAAGCTAATAGCTCCTCATCTGCATGCAAGTGTGGCTCCCTCTCAAGCGAACACTTCATGGCTTTCTCCTCCTGAAATTTGATATCCCGTCGCACAACAGTCTTGCGACTATCTAGAAAATACACCCGATAGTTGTGAGGTGTATCAGTGTACCCCATAAATATTCCAACCTCTGCGGTCGGATCCAGCTTCTTCCTGGCATCCTTTGTCACATGTATGTAGACAGGTGAACGAAAAATCCTCAAATGGGAAATATCAGGTCTCTTATCAGAAAAGGTCTCCTCCGGTGTACTCATGCCAAGTATCTTGTGAGGACAACGGTTCTGTGCATATACTGCAGTATTGCATGCCTCCGCCCACAAATGAAGGGGTAGGCCCTGATCATGCAACATCGCCCGTGCAACACCCACGATCATTCTGTTCTTCCGCTCAGCAACCCCATTCTGTTGTGAGTTATGAGGTGCAATGAGCTCTCTCCGAATCCCTTCTGTGCTGCAAAAGTCCTTGAATTCAGCAGAGATGAATTCATCACCATTGTCGCTCCTAAGAGCCTTCACATGCTTCCCCGATTCCTTCTCAACTAGCGCCTTAAGCTCACAGAACTTTGAGTATTTCTCGCTCTTCTTCTACATGAAGAAGATCCAGCACTTCCGAGAAAAATCATCAACAAAGATCACATAGTACTTGTGCTTTTCTGTCGAAGCTACTGAGAAAGGACCACACACGTCTGTGTGAACTCTCTAGATATATATATCACCTTTCAAAGGAAAGGATGGATCTAGAGGCTACCTGGCCCAATACAGACTCTGTCTACCAAAATAATTGTAATCACTGTAATAGATCCGATGATCAATTCTACTCCGATACCATGTAGAAATTTGAATAATTTGCTGGATTATTCTACGAGATTATCCTGATTAGACACTATTTAAGCTTCCTGCATAATACATAACCTCTTCTACAATTGATCATCAATATGCGGAAATAGAAAGCAGTCGCATGCGCTCATTAAAACATAATCAAGCACACATATCAACACAGGATGTAATGGGGAAAGAAATAGTTGAAAACCCCCAACTATCTGTATAATATAATGATAGATGGAGAACATGTAACAACAAGGATTGGTAATAATACTCCCCATGTTCAAGATCTCAAAGTTACACACAACTATATGAGATGTCAGAACTGTTATGGGTTCAAATCTCCTCCACAAGTCTACCTGCCTCTACTGCGCAATCCAAGTGAGTAATGAATGAGATCCAAGTTCGAATCCCACTAGCTTCAACTGTGCAATCCTCATTGGAAATCTCCATCAAAGTGTGTGCAAATCTCATGCACAATGAATGGTCACAACTGATAGTCAATCACACCCTTTCACTCACCTCTAACACTGGTCTCCACTGAACTGTCCATGCATTGCAGTTAGCTAATGTGTTCTCTAGTTGATTTATGAGTTAATAATTAGTGAATTAATTAATAATTAATTCACACCACTCATCACTAGTGTATTTGTCAGTTAGACTAAATACAACTAGTTCAACTAAGTTAAACAGAATACAACTCCACCAACTGGCTCGTCAACTCCACCAAACTCTGCCACATGAGTTCTAGCTGAAGTCAACCATGCAATAGCTCAACTAACCCCTAGGAATAACATAATTCCTTCTGTCAGCTGCATGGGCCACATCCAAGCATCAAACTGAAGTGCTCCAAGAGGATAAGATAATGTTTATAGTCTAAATATTATTAAGGGTTAATAATATTTGACTGTTCTATTTTTAGCCTAGCAGTCTAAAAATAGAAACCGCCCAATGTCTAAAAATAGAGGTCCATATATTTTTACCAACTCAACCAATCATCCACAAATAGCATCCTGCAACTCATAGACCATGATCCATATGTCTAAAAATAGACATAGTCTAAAAATAGACTTTGCGCCACAAATAGCCTGCGGGCCCACTTAGTGAAGGCGACTTCATTTCACTAAGCTCCATCATCTTGTTGCATTTTCAACAACAAATTGGGGTGGTCTCTAGAATCATGGCTGAAATATTTATTTGGTGTATAACAACATGGAATAAGGGAGATTTTGAGAATGAATAATGAGATCGATGGACGATAAATAATATTAATGGCATATTCATGATAATGAAAGTAACACACCCCCAAACTGAAATATTTTGTCTTTGAAAAATGGGAAGTCGTAAAGAAAGGGAAATAATGGTTGAAAAATATGAGTAAATAATGGTCAATGATTTTTCATGACATTCTCCTAAAATTTTAATAAATCAAAACCTTATGCTATTTTACCTCAAGTTTTACCTCCATAAAAATCTGGAATGGTATGTATGGATTAACATTTTTTTGAAGCTGATGTAGGCTGAGATGATGTTGAAAGTGATGCGGAAGGTGGAAGCCATGCAAGCTGAAAAAGTAATCAGAATGTATAGAAGGGTTTCCTTCCACCAAACTTATTAGTTTCCTTGTCATCTATAAAAAATATCATGAGTATCCTTAATTAGTAATTCATCACCTCAATTACCTCATTACATATAAAAATGAAATAATCATATTGTGAATGACATGGAATAATAATGGATAAGAAGGGAAAAGATGCATTCCATATACATATAAGCTTTAGTTGTTATGAGCACAAAAATTAAGAGAATTAGTTATCTCAGTCTTTGCTTCTCAAGGTCTGTCCAATTACATGGGATTCAAAATCAGAATCAGGCCTTTTAGTGGTGTGGTTAAGATATGAATAAATGGTGTTTGATTGGGAAAGAAACTATCTTTGGTTAAATGTATGATACTTGTAGAATAAAGGAATTATAGATTAGATGATACCAAATGTCAAATATCAAATATCCTAAAAGTTTCATCCCTGAAATGTAAAGTAAATATTTATAACTCAATAATAGATATAAACCATAACCACCATCATCTAAGAAATGATTAAATATACTCCATGAACCATGAGTTCTGGAAAACCTTGTATATGCAACAATCAGCTTTATCGGAAATTAGCTTTGAGAAAATAAGGTAACCAAATAGATTATGGTATTAAATTAACTTCTATACCATATCCATAGCCATTGCTGCCAGTAGGCATCCATAGCCTCGACAGGGATGCCTTTTTAACCCATTGAGATGCCACTGTCCCATCTCTTAGAAATAAGTACATAATTGAAAAAATCCTTTTCAATTTACTAAGATGTCAACTAAAGGTCATTGTTTTGGCATGGTAACCATTTAATAACAATGCCATTCACTAACAAAAGTGAAAAATTTGGCTCGCGATGAGACCTCTTGTCCTTCATTTTTATGACCGAAGGCCATTACCATGGCTTGGTGACCAGCAGTGGTAATGTCACTTTATTAGGACCTATGATCATGGTAGGTCGGCTCATGATGAGACCTCCTATCCTCCAGTTGACCATTTATGTTTAAAATTCAACTATAGTTTTTATTAATCAATAATAGATTACTTAATAGATGGGGTGGCAGGTCAACTCCTTGAGAGCTAGGGATGGTGTAAAAAGTTGTATAATAACTATTTTCAACTTTGATAGTTTTTATTCTCAAAAACTAATAACCTTAAAATGACTACTGATAAATATAATTTTCATTTTTGAGATTGGGGTTGAAAAAGAATTCATTAGATAATGGCAGAAAGGTTTAAATACAATTCTGTGGTCATCATCATATATTTTACAACATCAAGGATTTGACCAATTAGGAAAGTTGAAAGTTGACATGATGAAATCATATTTTCATAATTATTCCTTAAAAATAAGATTTTGTTTATAGATAAACAAAGGTAAATTAATTACCCAATCATTATGTCAAAGAGGGCCTAGACCATTAAAAGTATTTTTCATTCATCGAATCGAAAAAAATTAGAAATACCTACATATATTGAATTGAATGTGAAAATTGGCCAACAACAATAGTTGTGATTGAGCTAACAACAACCATGACTTAGGTAATAACAAGGAAAGGGGAAAAATAATGATGTTAGGAAGGTGACATGAAGGAGGATTAGTCACTTTACAAAATAATGAGGAATTAAGAGTGAATCATTCTTGACAAGACTTACCATAATAATCATCCTTTAAATACAAGACCCCCCCCACCCCCCCCCCCCCCAATCAATCATAGTTGATCATGTTATAAGTAAAATACCAAATAAATCCATGTAGTCGGTCGAGGACATACCTGGTGACTTATCTTCACAGAGTAAAAACACTATAGGAGTAACAACACCAAGTACTTAGAAAAATATCACCATGGAGTAACATCACCAGAGGAGTAACAACATTAGACGAGTAAGAACACTAGACACTTATAAAATTTTAGAAGGAGTAACAAAATCCAACACTTCGAAAGATTTTCCGGAGTAACAACAATGACAAATTCACATCACCGGCGGAGTAACAACATCCAGAATAATAGTAGTGCAAGTAACAGCATCCGGAGTAATAGCAGTTCGAGTAACAGCACCTGGAGTAACAATAGTGCGAGTAACAACATCCGGAGTAACAACAGTGCCAATAAAAACATTCAGAGTAACAACAGTGCGAGTAACAACATCCGAAGTAATAGCAGTGCGAGTAACAACATCCAGAGTAACAGCAGTGTGAGTAACAACATCCGGAGTAACAGCAGTGCGAGTAACAACATCCGAAGTACCAACAGTGTGAGTAACAGCAGTATGAGTAACAACATCCAGAGTAACATCAATGTGAGTTACAACATCCGGAGTAACAGCAGTGTGACTAACAATAGTGTGAGTAACAACATCTGGAGTAACAACAGTGTGAGTAACAACATCCGGAGTAACAACAATGCAAGTAATAGCATCCGTAGTAACAACAGTGCGAGTAACAACATCCATAGTAACATTAGTGCGAGTAATAACATCCAAAGTAACAGTACTGTGAGTAACAACATCTGAAGTAAAAGGGTGTGAGTAACAACATCTGGAGTAATAGCAGTGCGAGTAACAATAGTGCAAGTAATAGCATCCCGAGTAACAACAGTGAAAGTAGCAACATCCAGTGTAACAACATCACGGAGTAGCAACATCCAAGGAGTAACATCATCGCTGAGTAGTAGCATCCGAGGAGTAGCAGCATCCTGAGTAGCAACATCCGGAGTAACAGTAGCCAAGGAGTAACAACATTGCGGAGTAACATCATTGCAGAGTAATAGCATCGGAGGAGTAACAACATCCTGGGTAGCAGCATCCGGAGTAACAATGACCAAGGAGTAACAACATTATGGAGTAGCAGCATCTGAGGAGCAACAACATCCTAAGTAGCAGCATCCGGAGTAACAACATCACGAAAATTAAGAACTTCTTTTATTTTTCATAAGAGAAATCAAAAAATAAAAGATAGGTTATTGAAAACAAATAAATAACTTAAGTTACTATGATTATGCTTTTTGTTGCAGTAATGTTGTTTGTGAATAGTGATCAAAATGAATATGGGTATTTGTAGGAATTTTATTTTCAATATAATGCATCTACATACATAAATAAATTTTATTTTTTATCACCGATGTTAATTTTCACGCATGTTGCAATAAAATTAACTATTTTTAGATCTAAAGAAATCTATTTATTTATGCCTTTATTCATTAGCTATTATACACTACACTACTCTACTTTGGAAAATAAAATATAATTACATATAAGAGTAGTTCCGGTGAAGCCATTTTCGAAATAATGCCTCAAATATCCACATACACGTATTTCAAAAATGTATGTTAATAAATATACAGGTATGAAATACCAACTTCCCTGTTAAGGATGGTGCCAAGAGTTGATGAAGTGTAAATTTATGTTGCAAGAAAACAACAGAGTGAAACCAGTATTCAATATAGTCCTGATTTCCCATATTTGTCACATCGTGAAGTTCCTTGACTCAGTTCCAGATTGTGTTGATGCTTCCTTTCTTGACCTCATCCTATGAGTTTTGGGGGTCTTCCTCTGGCTTTTTGTTTATATATCTGGTCATAGAACAGGAGAAAGGAACAAAAATTCAAAAATTCTTAAAGCTCAAGACTTGGAGCAGGGTGAAATTTTCCTCCCCAGGATGAGAGATTGGGTGTTTAAATAGAAAGAAAGAAAGAAAGAAAGTAAATAAAGAAATATTAAGCTCAGGTCCTCGATCAGGGTAGCATTTGCCTACCCAGGATGAGAGATTAGGCCCTAACAAACCAGCAGAAAAAAATCGAAGGAAAACGACGAACGCTCGGGACCTAGAGTAGGGTATTATTTCCCTCCCTAGGAAAACAGATCATTTCTTAAGAAATCAATAAAAAAGAAGAAAAATAAAACAACTATGCTCAGGACCTAGAGCAGGGTAGCATTTCCCTCCGTATCACGAGAGATTGGTTCCTAATAAAACAATCAGAAAGAAAATTAGAACAACTACGCTCAGGACCTAGAGCATGGTAGCATTTCCCTCCCTAGGATGAGATATTGATCCTTAGATCAATATGAATCGTGTTCTTTCACCTTTGTTAGCCTCCTTGGAAACAACACCAAAATTTTGGTGTCCGAGTGTGAATGAATATTCAAACCGTTTCCCACATTAATTATCAATCCGGGTGTGTTTGGTTATTGCAAGGCTAACGTGCACAGTATGTCGAGATGAAAATAGCATAATTATATATTAATCGTGGTTTCCATAATTTAAACAAAGAAACAATCATTGTAACAACAATAAATAAATGGAAGAAATAAATTGTAAAGCTTATAATGCATTCATAGCAATAAGAGTATCAACAAATACATATACTATCACAGAAATTGCAAATTATAAAAAACATGAAATAGAAATAACAACACATAGGAAATACGTAGCACCTTATCGGAGAGTGGGCCCAACTCTTTGATCAGGGCTGCGGCAAACTCACAGCTTACAAATGGAACAAAGAAACATTGTGCATTCAATTAATTGAACATCTTGTCATTACAAATCTATCTCTTCTTGCTTAACCCTCTATGCCTTATCCTATGTGTTCTATCTTTCCCTTCTCTCTGATTTGTGCCCTTTTAAATATAAAAACAAAGCAAAAATAAAATTATTACATAATCTCAATAAGGAAGATGAGATCTGAAAGATCTTTCCATCATGATTCAGCTAGCACAAGTCGAGTTTGGCAATTACAATTGGGGCAATTTTGGGAAACGGCCACAACAGAAAATATACAAATTTATCCTTTGAAGAACCCTGTATTTCTCTCAATCAAGACTAAATTTTGAAAAAATTCTCATGGAAAAATTAACTTGGTTCGTTCTTCACAAAACCCATGTTTCAAATTTTCAAAATTCTTCTTCGTTTGCCCGAAATGTTCAACGCAAAATTTTCTCTTGTAATTCCAGCGAATGTCTGAGTTGGAATATTTAATTAACAGCTGAAGGTCAAATTTGCAATCTGGAAGAGATCTTGGAGGCTAAAATGGTGAGTTATGTTATAACGAATTCACTAATAAACCATAATTGGCAAAGTCATGCATAATAATCATTAATTTATTAAAATAAAGGAGAACAAGTATTATTTATCCAAAAGAGAATAAATAATTATGAAATGGAATTATATAATAAATTATGATAAATAATGTGATAGAAGAATATTAGAAATGGATGAAATTTATGTTAAGAAGTGATAATAATAACACAAATTAGTGGCCCAATAGTAGGTTTCTAATATTGTCTTAATTAATTATATGTTTGTCTTGACATTTCGTTCATAGCTATTATACCGACTCGGTGTTTTTAAATTTTCGTATCATAGATCAGCTTTTAACTGTGTTGGGTTTACCCCACAGATGCTAAGTTCCATAATGTTCACTCCACTATCGTTCTCCAACCGAACCAGTAGCCGAGGACTAGAAAAAAAGTATGTTATGAACTTTAATAATCATTAATTGTTATTATGGCATTTGTCCTTATATTCTACATTTTGATTTAAGGGGGTTTTATTTAAGTTCATATATTGTCCTTACTTAACCCAGCTGGTTATCATTATCATACTTCCATTGCTATTTCTTATCATCTGACGAGAAATATCTCTGTCTTCCAACAAAGATATCTAAAGGTTTGCGTCTGAATGATTTAATTCTCACAATGTATAGATAATTGTTTACTCTTGCTAGTGTGTTTATATTAACATTTCATTTTATGTCTTTGACTAAATTTTCTACTGCTTCCTTATTTCATTTCACAATTACCTTATTCGATGTTTTGGTATTGAACTTTGTCTTTCACTGAGGCAGAAATTTCTCCAATTTACACAGTTCATAAGGTAATATGTTTATTCCATTTTTTGTACTTTTATTTGGTAATAAATTTCTATTTAAAATTTCCACTAGTATTAACTTCCATTGGATTTCTTGTTTTCAGGTAATTGCATACCTTGGTGTTCGTAATGGAATTTTTTTGTCCTTCAATTTCTCCAACATTAATTTGACTCCCTTTTCTTATTCAGGTTGGTATTCACATTCCGTCGAAGAATAGGAGTTCATTTATGACTCCATACGGATATTTCCCATTTTATTCTCTTATGGGACTTAGTCCCTAGAACTTTGCAATGTAACTATTTGCAGATCTATAAGTGTACTATAGTACTGTCTGAAATTTTTTAGTTAGGATTTTTACTGTCAGAAAATTGGACTTTGGTTTTATCCTTCAGTGAGCTAGAAATTTACAGTTATACTTTAATATTGTATTAATATAATTTTCCTTTATTGTTAGCAATAGTTTTTCTATTTGGTTCATGTGAAGAATTCATTCCATACACATGTATATCTATATGCTCTTCAAATAAATAATCCCAATGTATGTATTCTATATTTCTATTTATGTATACTGTACTATATTTTTAGCTAATGTTGTTTAGTATTTCAGTTCTATAGTTCTGCCAGATTTTTCTGGTAAGTGAATATTGAATCATCTAAATTCCAAATTTTAACTTTAAATGATAATTTCCTAGTATAATTAGTAAACAATAGTTTCCCAGTTATATTCTTCTAGTTAACTGAAATATTAGACTGTGTTCCCTTCTCAGTTAATTTCATTTTCTGCTTTCAACATAAAAACCCAGTTCCGATATATGCATGTCCTTACTAATTTCAATTCTGGTTTGTTTCTCTTTAGCTGGTAAAGAAATATCTAATTATACAATACTGCATGTGTAATGTCTCTTCCTTACCATAAAATTTTTTTTCTAGTTATAATTCAACTCTAATTTTCCTGTCGAATTTCGTCATTTACGATCTGCCATGGAATAGGGTCTCCATTCCTATTTGTATCTGTTGTTACACCATTTTTTGGTCATCTCACCTTTTCTTATTAGATGGACCCAAGTACACCATGTAAGACCAGTTTTACCCCAAGTAAAACTGCTTTCACTATGTTAATTAAGGAAACCCCAACAGGAATAATTAATTAAACCACAATTTAATTATTATTCCCAGTCATGTTTAACCCAAAAACAAAGAAATTAATGAGATACACCCATAGTTATCTTATTATTTTCTAGGAATAATTATTTAAATAATATTCCTTGTAAAATATGACCAAATCAACCACTATTAATTAAATAAATCATTATTTATTTGATTATATCTCAACCACTTCCTTAAAAGGATAAATAAATCATTTATTTATTTATTCTTCACTAATCAAGGGATTTTGACCCAAGTCAAAGTCCCTTTCCCTCCAACAAATAATAATAAAATATTCCATAGAGGTGGATATAGATTTGGTTAACATTATTTTAATCATGCACCAAGATCTAGAATGACCCAATATTTTGTTATAAATAGGAGGGTTTTCCCCTTCATTCTTCACCTTTTGTTGCATATTAGATCACTCTGGATCTATACACTTGGTCTCATTTCTGCCATTTTGCTCCCATTGAGCTCTACCTTCTACATTGGGTTTTCTACATCTACGAGAGAGAGAAAGCTTAGATCTGAAGTGCTGAGGACTACAAAGAACCCATCCCATTGAGGAGATCTGGATACACCTTCTTGTTTCCTCCCAGGTGCCCTGTAATATAAAAATTCATTCCAAAAATCGTGTTCTTGTCTTGTCTGTTGGATGCATGGAGCAAACTCTTTACTTTACTGCTTAATGTCTTTCCATTTATAGATCTGTTTGTTGCGGCACTTTAACTACTAATTGCAGATCTGAAGATGTTTTGCAGCCATTATTGTTGTTAGGGCTATTAGTTATGCGTAGCTAAAGTGGTTATTTTTCGTACGCTTCGACAAAGAATTCATACTAACAAATGGCGACTCCACACGGGTTTTAAATTACGACCGCTGTCGTTTTTCATATTCCTGCATATCCAGCTACTTCAGGCCCTAGGGCTTCCTTTTTAGCTGCTTAGTTTGTCTCTTTTCATGTCATTTTTCTCACATAAAAACCCTAAAAACTTAAAATTTCTAACTTCGCGTGTTTTTCGGCCCTGTTAAGGGTAAAGCGACACCGGCCCGCAAGCGGGGACGACGGCACCGAGAAAATCTTCCGGCAGAAACAACGGAGCAGAGGGGTCGCACCTTACAGCCCCAAAACACTGCGACACGGAAGCACCTTTTTGCTTTGTTTCACTGCGACCTCAACTCGGAATAAGGTCGAACACTGCATTTTTGCCTTTTTTTCCAGCATTTTTTCTGAAATTTTTCTGGGTTCTGCTGCAACCTCTACCAGGGTTTTCCAGCCTCTGTCTCAGCCCGCCTTGACCAAGATCTGATCTGTTTTTACTCATCTAAGTGGGAACCCAGTCCCTTAGGGCTTTAGTACCCTCCACTTTTTGTGGAAGAGTTTCAGCTGTTTCAGCCGTCGGTTTCAAAGCTTCAGCCCCCTCTTTTTCCAGATATGTTACCTCACTTTTAGATCCATCGAAATCAGCCCCATTTCCTTTCAAATCACCTCTTGTCATTTTGTTTGGACTTCTTCTAGAGGCCTCTGCCTTGCCCCCCCCCCCGGGTTTTTTGCTGATTTCCCTTTTTCCAGCCACCTTGCCTCTGTCTCTTGGCTGTGATCTGCACCCCTTATCTGCAGCTTTATCCTCCAGATCTCTGTCCCCTTTGACCCTAGATCTGTCGAGCTTCCTTTGTGTGTGTTTCCATAGTTTTTCCCTTTCTTTTCAGCATAGTTGTGAGAGACCCACCTTCTTGGTTTAGATAGATGCATACGTAGCTGTTATTTTTCTGTTATTCCAGCATTTTATTCTGTTCTCTGTAGGTTTATTTTCAGCTACGTCGCACACTTTTTCTTGCTCTCCAACAACGGAAAGGGTTTAAAAATTAAAATTAACGCACGCCACACACTGACCCTAAGTGAAGAAGCGCCTGGTTTACACCGCCTGGCAAAGACTCTAAAATCAATTGTCACTGCACCTTTTCTGCCCTTGACCTTCTTGATTTTGTCCCTTTCTGCCCTTGTCAGTTTCCTTCTTCCTGTCATCATTGCGCCCCCAAGGCGCCTTTCCCGGAGACTTCTTGGCCTTCACCCTCGGTTTCCGGTTGATCGACCTGCTCCGCACCGCCGTCGTCGAGCCAGTCCACCTTCGAGTCCGCACTCCGACTCCTCTCCTGATTCATCGGGTCCCCCTTCTCCTTTCGGTTCTCCCCCTTTTACCTTCACCATGTCTAGACCAGGGCCTAACGCTAGCGGTTCTCCTGGCCCCAATGCCGGCCCTACTTTTAGCGGAACCGTCACAACCACTACTCCGGCCACCCCTGTGCTGCCGTACATTGCAGGCCTCAGCCTCCCCGATTTCCATCAGTTGATTAACGACCCAATTCACCATAATACTACCTGGCCCGCTATGCCCACCAAACTACCCTCTGATATCCCTAAGTTCGAGGGCCTTAATGGCGAAGATCCAACCAATCACGTCCAATCTTTCCACATGTGGTGTTCCTCCAATTCCATTACCGATGACTCCATCCGTCTTCGTTTGTTCCAACGCACGCTTACCGGCGAAGCTTCTAAATGGTATGTCGAACATGCCACTTCCTCCCATACCACATTCGAGACTCTTGCCCAAGCCTTCTTGTCGTACTTCCAGCTTCCTCTCCGATACGACACTGGTACGGAGCTCTTGACTTCATTTAAGCAATCCTCTTCCACACGCCTTTATGCCCATGTTCAGGAATGGCGACGAAGACGGAGCTTATGTCGAGCCCCTCCCTTTGAAGATCGGGTTTACATGGACTGGTTCCTTCGCACCCTCCCGTCTCCCATCGGCAAAGATGTCGCCTCTCACTTTCCTCAATCTGAAGAAGCCGCCCTCCAAATAGATTTAAAATATGACCTGATCTACGCTCAATCGGGTTATGTTTATACCGTTCTGCCTGACATCCCCAGGCCCGGTGGCGCTAACGCCCCGGGGGCATGTCATTCCGCCGACGGTATTGTTGGATCTCTTTCCCACCCATCTGCTCACCCTCCTATGAGCCATGGTCTCCCTCAGGGAGGGGCCAGCACCTCAAGCAATCTTCCCCCTCCCGGCAACATGTATCCAGGATACGGCATGCCTCCTCATTTTGCCCAACCTCCTGCTTACCTCAATGTCGCCCAACCCAACCCTTACTTTTATCCACAGCCTGGTGCGCCAGCTCCTCCAGCATATGCGCTTCCGCCTCCCTTGCCTCCTCACAACCTGCAACAGCACATACAACCCCCTCCCGGGCAAGTATTTGCACAGCAGGGTGCGATTAATCGCTATTTACAGAAAGGCGGCGGGGGCGGCCGGAGAACCCACACATCTGCCCCCGTGTGAGGGACGCGTTCTGGTATGGACCCTAACACTAGCAACCAGCCTCAGGGCATCCCGCCCAGGCCGGACAGGCCGCTTCGCACAAACAAGCCATGTTCGTGTTGCAGTGATTACGGTCACTACACTCACGATTGTCCTCTCTTACCCCAGATGCGACAAGTGTGGGAGTCTCAAGCCACATTGCGCGGACAACACGCCTCCCCTCACGCTCCTCCTAATGTGGCCACTACCCCGCCAGCTGTGTTCACTGATCCTTTCCCTCAACAGGGATTCGTGGCTACCCAACCCCCCGACAGCCATGCGGCCACACCCTCGTCCATTTCTGGTTCCTCTGACTACCAGATCCTTATGATGCGCTCCGATTCGTCCCCTTCCATCGACCTTCACCTTCAAACTCGGTCTCGCCAGTACCCCAAGCCTCCTGCTCAGTCTGCTCCCGAGCCTCCATCTTCAGGTTCTACAGAGCCTCTTTCGACACCCAGTGGCCCCTTACACATCCCTCAACCCAAATTTGAGGTTCACCCAAAGATTCCAAAGGGTCCATTACGCCGAAATGCTGCTTCCGGTCGAGCCGCCCAATCGTACAGTATAGTAGATGATTTGGCACAATCCCCTGCTGCCATTTCCACACTGGAACTCCTCCGGTCGTGCCCTTCCCAACGGAAGGCTCTACTATCTGCCGTGGGCGCTGTTGATCCTGCTGATGACCAAATGATTGTTTTCGACGCCACTCAATCGGACCACCCTCCTCTTCCTCCTTCCGTTGCTTTCCAAATCCCGGTCAAAATCCGGAACGCCACTGTATCCCGGTGTATAATTGATGAGGGGGCATCCACCTGTGTGATGTCCGCTTCGGTTTGGAAGCAACTCGGATCCCCTGAGCTGGCCCCTTCCACGATCACCCTTCGAGCGTGGGACGGTCATGCCTCCCAGCCTATTGGCCTGTTTCGTAACTATCCCATCACCCTAGCCGGTAAGACTGTTTGCGTTGACGTCGAAGTCATTGACGCCCCTCTAGACTACAAAATTCTATTGGGGCGAAGTTAGACCTATGCCATGTCTGCTGTCCCATCCGCGGTTTTCCGCAAGATGTCTTTTCCACATAATGGGAAGATAGTCACCATTGACCAGCTATCTTATCATGAGCCGCCATCTCAGACCTCCTCCGAGACCACCATCTCTTCTGTAACCAACAAGCAAACCGTCGATTCCTTGACCGGTGTCTCCCCCGGCGTCTATAAAGATTCCACCCTGCTGGGTACTTTTCCTCACCTTCCTCCCCCTCCAGTTACTGATCCCAGCTTGTCGAATGTTTGCATGATGCAATCGTCTCAGGCTGCCCATAAACGGCCTGCCTCGGCTAGTCCGCACCCTCCCCCCCGCCCTCCGCGAGCCGCTCCTAGCCATCCATCTCAGCCAGCCAGACCTCCTCCTTCTGGCCCTCCCCCTACAGCTGGTGTCCCCGAACCTCTTTATCCTCCAGGCTCGGTCCCCCCTGGCCTTAACCATCTTGGAGCCGTACCTCCTGGTCATTACCCTGCTGGACAGATCCCCTTCTTGGCTCCCCCTCCCGGAGTATATTCCGTCCCCGTCATGGCCACCCTTTCTCTCCCTAACTTGACCTTGGGTATTCCGGTTTGGTACCTTGATCCCCCAGCCGCCACCCCCCCGGGTCACCCCAAACCTTACATGGCTTTGACACCGGTTCAACCGGTCCCCCTCGCTTCCTCCATAGCCACTGTACCCCCAGCACCTCCACAGGACCCTTCTCCTGTTGAGTCGGCTCCCAGGAAGAAAGGAAAAGCCCGCAAGGGGGCAACCAAAGACCAAACCACCACAACCACCTCGGCTCCTCCCCCACCCTCGAAGCCTTGTGCCTTATGTGATATCATCGGTCATGCCACCCATGCTTGTCCCGAGTTACCCCGTATTCGCCCCATGGTAAAAGTCGCGTTCCCCGACACTGCGGTCCCTGAAACTCCCACTCCTGCTTCGACCGTCTCCAAGAACCCCAAGACTCTTCGCACCAACAAGCCTTGTGCTTTGTGCGGTGTCCATGGCCACTACTCCCATCATTGTCCTCACCTGACGCATTACCGTGCCTCCCTTGAGGTGATCCGCGAGTATGAGGTTGAAAAAAATCAATCCGCCTCTCCCATTCTCGCGCAGTATGCTGCAGACCAGCCTGAGGATCCCCCCGCTCCCATCCACATCCCCCCCCTGATGTCCAGATGACGGAGTCTACAGTCACCATTCTTTACCTATCCTCCTCTGCACGACCTTCGGAGCCTCGCCCGTCTGCAACCTCCCCCGTTGTGTCCCTTGATGCTCGAGATCACTCCACTTGTGTCTCTATTGACCTTCGCAGCCCGAGTCCTCGCCATGTTTCCGATAGCTCTCATACATCACCTTGTTTGAGTTTTTCTCATCCTGCCCCTTCCCCCCGCCATTACCGCTCGATGACTTCTGCCCCCTCACGCTGCCGTCCTTTCCTTTCATCCCCTCATGTGTTGTCTTGTCACACCACCTTGCGCATCCCCCCGTCCACATCCTTTATCGGTTACGCCGATGGTGCAAGTCGCTACTCCAGGAATCTTGCCTCGGTAGGGTGGGCCATCTTCACCCCCTTGCATGACCTCGTTCTGTCTAACGGGGTATGCATTGGTTCTGCCACCAACAATCAGGCCGAATACGATGCAGTGCGTGGCCTACTAGATGATGCTTTGCTGCATCGCATTCGCCATCTGCACGTCCGTTTGGATTCCTTGCTTCTTGTCATGCAACTAAATGGTGTTTATCGTGTGCGTAACCCTGTGCTGTTTAGACGCTATTTACGAGTAAAAGTCTTAATACGTGCGCTTGAAACCATAACTTTCAACCATGTACCCAGAGACCAGAATCACTACGTAGATAGTATTGCAAACCATGTTCTAGATTGGCATTTATCACACTCGATTCATACAAGACAATAACATTAAATCAACCATCAAAAGACGATGCATATCCATAATATGTGTCGCAAACCATATATTGATGAGTCCATCTACTCTGATACATATGACATGCCCATAGCATGTTCCAAAAACTGGGGGCACCATACGCCCCCCCATACATATACATACGACATGCCCATAGCATGTTACAAAAAAAAACTGGGGGCACCATATGCCCCTCCATACATTCTGGGGGGCACCACCTGCCCCTACATACATCAGAAGGGGCACCATATGCCCCTAATCACTATCTGGAGGCTCCCGGGCCAATGGCTCTGCCCCTGCAGCATGTAGATCCCGCATAGTTTGACCGGCCATCGCCATGCGCCGCATGATGCCTCGCCACTCCGAGGGGAGACCAACACATGGCTCTATGTACTGGTCGTCTAAATCCTGCCACCCGCGCTCTGATACTCCGGTCAACAGCTGCTCACATCTACGGCGGATGTCCTCCGGTAGGGCGGCTGCACCATCATTTTGCGCTGCTCTCGATCCACTCGGACCCGTAGCTCCAGACGCTGCCGGTCGTCCCATATATCCGGCCGGTTTTACCGGTGCTATATATGCATACCAAAAGTCCCTGAATCAGTATCATTATTTACTATTCAAAAAACTTTAAACATGCCCATCTAAGAATAGCAATTTGTCACTTACCATCGGGCCCCCAAACTCGACCAGCCGGAAGTGGCAAATCCGGATCCCCATAGTAGCTCATCCCACTATAAGGGTAGTCGTCTATGTGCAACGGCATCTGATCCCAATGGGCAAAGAACTCCGGTCGAAATGTTCGCCCGACCGCCCCTCCTCCTCCTTTGCAGAGTAGTCGTCCCCAACGACGCATCCTGGGCTCTCTAGGGCCCCCATCTGGAAGATGCACACGAGGCCTCAAGGTCGGGATCTTCTCAAAGAAGAAGGCGCACAACAAAGTCCCATATGAGCAATCATGATTCACCTGCCGCCTGCATAGCGACAACTGTCGCTTTAGCGACACCAACATCATTTGGGCCCACCCAAAGTGGGTCCCACTCAACACACTCTCCACTATCATCATCTGCCCACCGGTGATGTGATGGAACGCCTGGGTGCCCAGGATTCGCAGCACAGCTGCGGCCACTGCACGAGTTTCTAGCCTCTCTAGATCCCCGATCGATATCCGAGTCCCCTTGACTTGGAAACCCGGTCGACAATGGCGTTCCACAAACTCCATGATATGCCGCCCCCGCGGAAACACTGGCTGCGTGTCTCCCACTATCCCCAATGGTGGGAGGCCGGTCAGGAAGTACACATCCTGGACCGTCAGTTCAATCCTGTGCCCCTGCACTACAAAGATCTCCTGATCTGGATCCCAGTAACTGATAATCCGGGCCAGTAATGGTTCCCCTGCTCTCATCGACGGGTTCTCCACAAACTTGAGAACCCCAAATCTGGCCAATACACGACGGACGCCCTGATCCGCCTGGATCTCTGCCCGAAGTGTTCCCAGATCCCTCTCTCTCCAGTTGACCCGTAACTCTGCCATACCTGCACAAACACATTCTCTTTGTTAGGGTACAGATCGGGCAAACCATAACCACACACAAAAACCCAACTCCCAGCCATCAAATAGCACCAAGCCCCCCTCCCCTCCCAGGTCGCAGTTTTCTGCCCATTTCTGGACCAGGTCGCACTTTTTGCCCTCAAACCTGCGTCCTGGGTCGCACTTTTTGCCCCAAAAAGTGCGACCCGGTCGTAGAGAGGAGGGAGGGGCTGTTTCTGGGGTGTTGGGCCCTAAACTGCAAATCTAATCCATCAAAATGCAAGAGAAAGGTTAGGCCTCTTACCTCCAACTGACAGATCTCGAATCCAACGGTCGGTTTGTCCGCTACGTTCGCCGCAAGATTTAGGGCCTTCTCTCCTCTCCACATTCACCACAGCAACAATAGCAAATGAATGATTTGGGAGGGAAAACTGCCTCATTAAAAGAGAACCCCTGTTTCTTCTTTCGACTGCTGCGACCACACCGTAGCCCCGTTCGACGAACCGTCAGCACCGCTGGATAGATCTCACCGAGCTCTCAAATGGGTTTTACTTAGTTTTGGTGATTTGATACTTCACCCGGACACATTTTTTCCACGAAGGGTCACTTCACCACTCCTTAAAATCGAATTTCCTCACTTACGACACTTGTACTTGGGGCACCACATCGCCCCCTTACTTGTCCATGTTCGTGTTGATTTTTGTCATGAGTGCCCACTTTGTACTCATGTTTCTATGACCCCCATTGGGGCCTTTACTGTGTGGCAGCACTCTACAGTCGCCCTTGTTTAGAGCATCCAAGTCGAGTCATCATTGCATTCATGGAGTCTATCCTGCGTCCTTTTGCACCCCACTATAGCCCTCCATCCTTCTTTTCTTGGTTCCTCCCTTGTGTCGCATATCATGACCTTCAGTCCCACTGTCCCCTATCCCTTTCGATATTGTGTCAGTCGCTGCCATGTCATTCATGCCCTTTATGCTCTAACAAGGGAAGTTGTCCATTCGCCACTCCATCCTCCCCCTTTCCACTATCATCATTGGTGTCAGTCTGTCTGTCGCTCTATTGTTCTTCTCTCGTGCCTTAGTTGAGGGTCTCTTATTGCCTCACCTACGGCGGACCTCCTTCTGTCGACATCGGCGCATTTATTCCAAAAGCAAGGTCTAGAGGGCGGTGTACCTTGGTTCCAGCTTCCACTCTTGTTCGGTGCCTCGGATCAGGCAGGGGGATCTCTCACTTCCCTTTGACTTGATTACTTCTCCAGCTCCTTTCAACATGATCGAGATGAGTATACTGGACAGTCCAGTGACCCAGCAGCAGCTCTTGATGATTCCCGGGCGTGTGTGAGATGTCTCAGCCCTCATGAGGGGGTGGCCCTGCAGGTAGCCCCCCACATGCCCGGATGACCTCTTCATTGCAGCCTTTGATGCCGCTCCAGATTTTGATGATGTTGGCCTTAGCCACCTGCGGCGCCTCCATGATTTGCATGTATCAGTCAGATTTTGTGAGCCCTTCCCCATTTACAGGGGGCATTTGGGTTGTATTTATCTCATGTACTCAGATGTTATTGTACTAGTCCTGGCTGTTATCCCAGGCACAACATGTATGTGAGACTCTTCATTGTATTTTTATCTGGCCTTTGTTTATGCCAGCTGTACTCTATGGTTCGGTCCCTTGTTTACTGGACACACTATTATTTTGTACTTTGTCACGGCGGGCATAGGTATGCCTCCCCCGCCGCCTTCAGCACAGGTACCCTCTCATAAAAAAGAGACTTGTTGCACCTGCGAGTCTCGTCTCCTTAGGGTCTAGTCCTTCAACACACTATCTACCTCACACTTCTCTCTCTGACATCCCCTTTCGTTGTCTGGTGATTGTATTCTTACAACGTACTTCGGTCATACGATTTTCTCCTGACACTCGCATGCTGGGGGGCAATCTGTTACACCATTTTTTGGTCATCTCACCTTTTCTTATTAGATGGACCCAAGTACACCATGTAAGACCAGTTTTACCCCAAGTAAAAATGCTTTCACTATGTTAATTAAGGAAACCCCAAAAGGAATAATTAATTAAACCACAATTTAATTATTATTCCCAGTCATGTTTAACCCAAAAACAAAGAAATTAATGAGATACACCCATAGTTATCTTATTATTTTCTAGGAATAATTATTTAAATAATATTCCTTGTTAAATATGAACAAATCAACCACTATTAATTAAATAAATCATTATTTATTTGATTATATCCCAACCACTTCCTTAAAAGGATAAATAAATCATTTATTTATTTATTCCTCACTAATCAAGGATTTGACCCAAGTCAAACACCCTTTCCCTCCAACAAATAATAATAAAATATTCCATAGAGGTGGATCTAGATTTGATTAACATTATTTTAATCATACACCAAGATCTAGAATGACCCAATATTTTGTTATAAATAGGAGGGTTTTCCCCTTCATTCTTCACCTTTTTTTGCATATTAGATCACTCTGGATCTATACACTTGGTCTCATTTCTGCCATTTTGCTCCCATTGAGCTCTACCTTCTACATTGGGTTTTCTACATCTACACGTATTATCGTATATATATATATATATATATATATATATATATATATATATATATATATATAATTTCTTTCCCATAAGAGGGTTGGGCATCATTTTACTACCTCTAACCCCATACCACACTACTATACCTACACTTTACCCCCTATACCCTTGTTGTATGTTTACTATTGATCTCCACGCATATGTATCTCTATGCATATTTAACTATACCTTTCAACATTCGCACAAAATGCCTCTATGGATTTTACGTTAATATGTTTCGTTGGCTTGAATATCCGTACCACTTCCAAGATTAAAATCTTATGTGGCATGTCACTTATATGAGGCATCACATTGTCAATTGGTGTTATTTATGACTGATGTCGATTTTTTGTATAGTTGGTGTGGCCCTTGGCTGATGTGAATGTGTGTTACAATCGCATCATAGGTGTTTCACGTACACTTCAATTTAATGTGATATTGTTACGGGAATGGGTGTATCACTTTGTGCGATGTTCCTTCTGTCTCATTGGCAAATATGGCTTAGGGTTTTGGCCTACGAGACCCCTTAAATTTTACACGTCCCTTTATGAAATTCCACTCTATGGTGTTTTTTGTCGTTTCATTGATTTTTTTATAGTGTTCACAGGCTGAGTTGGACGTCTTCAAGTTCAGTCTATATGCCATGCTGGAGTATGGTTTAATTTTCGTCTACCACGTGACATTAATGAAGTACTTGAGAAATTAATTTCATATATCCATGAATTGATGTACTGGTATTAATGGCCATTGCCTCCTCTCGATCCGCGTATAAGCTATGGATCCTAGGCCATCTGGACAGTGGCGATCGATTCACCCATTAGGGTTTCGTCACTTCTCTGGATTGGATGTGGTTATATAAATCTCCGTTTTAGTGTTGAGGCGGTTTCTTTGCCCTTCATTTGTTTTACTTACCTCTTAGTGTCGAGGCTCTGCATGCTGAGGAGCTAAATGTTGGCTCGCCCAGAATTTTGGCCTACCTACCTATCCATCGACATTTAATCCAGGTATGAGCCTTTATGCACGCCTTTCATTCTACCGTGAAGATAACGTTCTGACTCTATAGCTTGATATATATCTTTCTCTGTGGAAATTTCGAGAACTGGTTATATCAATTAATTTCATTCTTGTAGTCTCGTTCATGGTCTAACCCTTGTTTGGGTCCATTAAACAAACTTCTCATGGTAGTCTCCTGTACTAATATATTAGTTTTTTTTTCTTACAACACCATCTCTGCGTCTATTTTGTTTAACCTTTGGTTACCAGTGCTTGATACTAATACGCCGGATTTCTTAATAGGGCATACTTCTACTCGTCCTTTATGACTTGAATGATGGGTTCGAATGGTGGGATGTTGACTTTGTTCGTCTCTTCTTCGGCGAGCGATACACCTTAGGCAATAATCGATTTCCTTGTCTCATTGTTAAGGGGTTTTCCTCATTTCCTTATTTAACTTCTGGTTTTCTAATTTATTAACCTTATGCCTCTACCTCTATGTAACACCACTAGTTTATGTGTTTTTAAAACTAGACATTTGAACTCTAATCCTAAGGGGAGTGGACCCCAAAGGACAAGTATTTTGTGAATGTAATTAAATATTTAAATTGGAGGAATTGAAGAAAAGGATTTTGTGTAGATTGACCAAAAGAAGAAATTTGAGATCACTTGCTAAATCCATGAGGATGGATGAAGGCAAATACTTCCCCACAATCTTTCAAAAATCCTTGAAAGAAATTATTTCTAATTTAGATTTTTGAGGAAAAATATAAATTCCCCAATGATGAGGAAAATATTTGGGAAGAGGTAAAGAAATCTGGAAAAGCTGGGCAAAATCTTAAAACGACTTTAAAAAAAAATCCGTAAATAGGGAAGCCTAGGCAAACAGGAAGAAAAGCATCCTGATATTCTGGACGCAGAATTAGAAACAGGCTTTGGAGAATAAGAGCTTAAATAAGCTGCTCTTATACAGATTAGAGGTTGATTTGTACTAGGAGGGATCTCAGCTTGGGGGTGAATTCTAAAGATAAACGAATTCTAAGGTTGGGTGGATTGGTCATCTAATTAAGTGGTATGCACAGTTCAGTTTTAATCTTATGTTATGAATTGTAGATGTAAATTTTTATGTTGCATGGAAAGTATTGTATATGCATGATGTGTGTGATACTATTCCATACATTTAACAGAAACTTCAGCAGATTTAGCCTTCAATTCCTGTACAGTTGTAGGAATCACATGTATGGGAAAGAATTCATCAGAATCTCTAAACCATAACTGGTTTAAATCTGAGAATACATATTTCCCAAAAGAAATTTAATGATTTAACTTTAATTTTCTTCTGGTTTAGTAATTAATTCTAGCATGTATACATAGTGAAAATTAGCATGAGATGCATGTTACAATGGCTAAAAGTAGAATCAGATGAGTGGTAAGTTGAGTTAGAAATAAATTGGCTAAAACTGACATAAGGGCTATAGTAAATATGTCAACCATGCACAATGGAAGTAGAACAGAAACACATTTTGGTATTTAATCATCCATTTTTATCAGTCAAAATGTCATGAGAAATAATTGTGTAACTGTCCACAGTAAATAAAAAATGAGACGAATATCTAAGATTTACTATAAGAGAATTCTCAGATCACACTTATAGTTATCACGACCAAAATGGGTGAATTATATCATTATATCTATCCCGGTAGTAGAAGAAAGATAAACTTCTGACCATTAAATTACTGTGTATATATAGACACTACGAGGACATGCAATAAACTTTCTACAGAGTGGTACATAAATGAATGAGAATCAAGTCATTATGAAAAAAATAAGTTAGACCTGATTGATATATGTAACAAGATAGTTCCTCAGTTACATGCATAGAACTACTGTGCAATTCTGTTTACATACAAAATATATTACTCGGTATTATTCAAACTACCCATTAACAGAAAGTTGTGAACCGGACTGAAGGGTCGGCTTAATAGACTGATGAAAGAAACTGGGAATATTATGCCAGGAGAATAAAACCATAGAATACATTCAGTTATATTAGATTAACAACAACAGAAGCTATATTCTCTTTGAACAGGAAACTCTATACATCGGTAACAAATTTAGCAGACGATACTATACTAGAAGAAGAGTTCTAACAATTAAATATTATAAACAAAAATTTTGGAACACGACCCGTATAGATTTTAATTGACGAGGAACTAAAATGACCATACATAACGTTTCCATCGAAATTCACACTGAAAATCAGATAGAGAACTGAGTTATATACATATATGTACACATATAAATCTATATGACAGTGAATTCGGTTCCAGAATTGAAACAAATAGATTCTCTCCCCTAGGAGGAGAATTCAACCAAAGTTATTACTCAAAAATTATTACAAACTTATAACCCTGATATCTAAATTTCTCCGGTAGGAGAGAAGGAATTTAAATAGGGTAAACTAAATTATCGTTCCCTCTGAGGAATTTGTACGAGGCACCAACCTGTGAGTAAGAGGGAAGCGATATTAATAGTCGAGCTAAACACATATAAGCCAAATGGTTAGTAGAGAGTGCGATAGTCGTCATATACCTGCAACGAATAAGAGATAGAGTACGTGAGGGAAAATAAACAAGAATAATAATTACAACCTGAACGGGAGGTTAAACCCCAAAAATGAAAACAAACATTTACAGCTTACCTAAAAATGTATTCAGGGAGCTTGGGCAACGGAGACACTGGAACCAACAAATACGCTAGGCTATTAACACTTGAGAAAAATCGAAATTTAGAAATGCAGAAGAAATAGCAATGGAAATTTTATGTCACCGGAAAGCAATGAGATGGAAATACCTTCTTGGAAGAACCTTGAAACGCCTCCAAACCATGTGGAGGGAGTCAAATACGTGTGAACGCCCAGGTCATCAACGCTTACTGTAACTCACCGAAGCAAGAGCGAGCATGACAGTAAGGAAAACTCAAATTTCATATACACCATCCGATAAGCATTGTAATTGAAGTGAAAGCAAAGGAGAGCTATATAAAAAAAAATGGTTGACTAATTTTTAATCTATCCTAATCGTTAAACTCCAACTCTGAACTTATATACATACTAATATAATTAACACGGAGAGATAGGAGGATTGGAAGGTCGAACTGGATTAACAATATCAATTAAAAGTCGTTACCCGGGTTGAAGAGTGCGACATCATAGTTCTCACATAGCTCCAGGAGGTGTGAGGAGCGACACATATGAACGATTCCTCTGGCGTAGTAGGAGAACAAAATGATAAAACGAACTCTGGAACAGCTCTGTGGAAAACCCTCAATACGATAGGCGAAAATGAAGTCATATGTTGAACGCAAAAGTTTTATACGCCTTTGAAACCCTAATCCCAGACAGTCACCACCATACATGTGGCTGGAGATGCCCAATTCCGAGCACTGAAAGGTAGTAAGTCTCGTAATTCCACAAGAATCCAAAAAGGTTAAGTCTTAATGTTCAATTTTAATGTAGCGTACCATCCAAATGGAATTGATACGAGAAATAAAGGGCAAAGTACTCCATATCACGTTGGCAGATTTGGCCAGTAGCATAGAACAAGAACAAAGTAAACTGGAATGGATAACAAAACCCTAGCGTACTACAAAGTGTCGACGTGAGAAATCGAGCCATAAAGACAAGGTACGAAATCCTCAAATCAAATTGAATGGCATTGAAACTAGAAATGAGGTGGTAGAATGTCGAGTTGATTTCGTGAATGATGCATAAGAATAAGTGTCAAGCACCACCATAGAGTTCAGTTAGAACGATATGGTAGGGCTGCAAATTCCGAAGAGAAAAACCCCTTACAGAATGTAGTTATATTTTTAAGAACAATACAGTGATATTACACATACCGAGTTGGAAGGTACCCTATTATATTAGGGAGAGGTAAAATAGGGGTGTTATTATATAAAAATTAAAGTTAAGTAGGTATGTGTGATACCTATATACATGTTGAAGTTCTAAGAAGTCAAACGACTAATATATACCTAAGAGTAAATGATCATACATATCGATATGAATTAGCACAAGAGGGTGGGGGTGATTGTAGGCCCAAGTGTATGAAAACAATTGTACCATAAAATCAAGATGAATGTTAGGCTCTCAGAAGTACTCATAACACCCTTACAAACAGAACTTAAGGGTTGATTTAAATGTATTGAAAATAATAAAATGGAGTGTGAAAATTAAAATAAAAACAGTAGCACGGGGATGCAACTAAACTTGCAATTGAGATGGAAGCTAGTATATATTGACTGGGGTATAGTAAGTATGTGGAAATGAAAGGTGTATTAAACAGCTAGAAATCTAAGTGTGATGATATAACAATTCTGTGGGAATTATTCTTATAGGATACTGAAAAAAAATTGTGTGAGAAAGTGAAGGGGAGGTGTGACAAATGGTATCAAAATCCAAGTTATAAAATTGGGCTGGTGACATTGTGCTCACTGTGACTATGTGTTCTCTGTATAAATTGATTTCTGTAGAAAAAAAAAAAATTATGTTTTTTTTTTTATTTCCACTAATCTGTGTTGTGTAGTGTACAGTGGTGCTGAAATGGCAGAGGGCGACGAAATTTATGTTGATCTGTGTGATGAGGATAGTGCACCAGATCCTAATGCGCCCATGATGGCTATGTTGCGGAGTTTGCAACAAGAATTGGCTGAGATAAAAATCCAGAATGACAGATTGTCATTAGCCAGTGAGGAGCAGGAAAAGCTCATCAGAGAATTAACTTCGCGGAACAGCCAAGAAGGTGAGGGTTCCAGAAAGAGGAAGACTGATGAGTCTGAGGATGATGATGCTGTTAGGTATCAGTATAAACAGAAAAAGGAATTATAGGGGGAATTCCAAAAGATCAAGCCTCCCTCCTATGATGGGGAGAAGGAGGAATATGCTGAAGCCTGGTTGTTGAACATGATTAAGTACTTACAGGTTTATGAATATGAAAGCAATCTAAAGGCTAGATTAGCTGTCTACCAACTACAAGGTAAGGCTACCTTGTGGTGGGAGGAGACGAAAATGGTCCATGCAATCGATGAAAAGACAGCTACTTGGGAGGATTTCCAAGTTAAGTTCAAAAACCGCTACCTGAATGAATGCTACTATGATGATAAAGCCAAGGAATTTCACGAAATTAGACTGGGACAGTTCACTATTGATGAGTTTATTACTAAGTTTACAAATCTGTTGAGATATGTACCCTACATAAGGGAAGAAAAGGAAAAGGTACAAAGGTTTCTGAACTGTTTGCCTGTTGTATACAAAGAGAAGATTGAGTTTGATAACCCAAAAACAATGGACGAAGCTGTTAGAAAAGCAAGATTGTGCTACCAATAGTTCAAAAGAAAAACTGAACATGGAAAAAACTGGGTCAATAAGAGTGAATTCAAAGGTAAGAAACAAAAACCAGCCTATTTGAAGAATTTTGGTAGAGATCATCAACGGAAAAAATTCAATAAACCCAAAGAAATTCAAACTGCTCAATCTCAAGTGGCTTCAAAACAAATAGATGGAGATAGTAAAAAGGAAGGGACAGTCAAAATGAAGGAACCCTTGAAATGTTGGGGCTGTGGAGAACCCCATCTCCTAAGGGATTGTCCTCACCAAAACATTCATATGATCATGAGAGATAGAGAAGCTATAACACTAAATGATATAGCAAGAAATATACCTACCATCAGTGCAGCCTTGGAAAATCGACAAGCAGACCATCAAGCTACCATGGTCGAAATGGAGGGTAAGATTTCTGGCCAATCTATCACTGTTTTGATTGATCTAGGTGCTTCTTTGAGTTACATTAGTCCAAAAATTGTAGAAAAATGTAATCTTAAACCTGAAAAATTTCAGCAGTCATGGTTGGTTCAACTGGCTACTGGAACCAAGAGGAAAGTAACACATAAATTGCCCCTAACAGTAATGGAATTAAATGATTTTCAAACAGAGGTAAACCTGAACATTCTGCCTTTAGGTTCATATGACTTTCTGATAGGAATGGACTGGCTGGAAAAGAAGAAATCCCTGATAAACTGCTGGGATAAGACCCTACATTGTATGGATGAGGAAGGGAAACCTTTTGTTCTAAAACGAACAGCTAGAAAAGGATACCAAGTTTATGCAGTACATGTAGAAGGAATAGAACAAAAAAATGAAGAAAATCTGCTGGATGCATTGCTAGTAGTAAGGGAGTTTAAAGAAGTTTTTCCAGAAGAAATCCCTCATCTTCCCCCCAAAAGAGAAATTGACTTCTCAATCGATCTGGTGCCAGGAGCAACACCTGTCTCCCGAGCCCCTTATCGAATGAGTCCCCCTGAACTCATAGAATTGAAAATGCAATTGCAAGATTTGTTGGATAAAGGTTACATCAGACCGAGTGTGTCTCCTTAGGGAGCCCCGGTGCTGTTTGTGAAAAATAAAGATGGAACGTTTAGGATGTGCATTGATTATTGTCAACTGAATAAGATGACCATTAAAAACAGATACCCCTTGCCCCGAATTGATGATCTGTTTGACCAGGTTAGAGGGGCTTCAGTTTTTTCGAAAATTGACCTAAGGACGGGTTATCACCAGCTTAGAATTACAGAAGAAGACATCAGCAAAACAACCTTTTGAACCAGGTATGGTCACTACAAATTTGTATTCCTACCTTTTGGCTTGACAAATGCCCCTGCCACATTTATGTTCTTAATGAACAGTGTGTTAAATAAGTACTTGGATAAATTTGTCCTTGTGTTCATAGATGATATTTTAGTCTACTTAAGAAATGAGGAGGAACATCAAGAGCACTTGAGGATGGTACTGCAAACTTTGAAATAAAACCAGCTATATGCCAAGTTCAGTAAATGTGAATTTTATAAAGACAAGATTCAATACTTGGGGCATATTATTTCTGAACAAGGGCTGGCTATTGATCCTGACAAGATAAAAGCTATTAAAGAATGGCCTGTACCAACTGATGTTTCAGCAGTAAGATCATTCATGGGAATTGCAGGCTATTATCACAGATTTGTGGAGAGATTTTCTGCCATAGCATATCCCATAACTTCCCTGCAAAGGAAGGGTGTCAAATTTGAGTGGACTGAAAAGTGCCAAAATAGTTTTGAACAATTGAAGCTCAAACTCACTACAGCTCCTATACTGAAAATTGCAGATCCAGATAAAGAATTTGTGGTATGTACAGATGCATGTAGAGAGGGGTTGGGAGGAGTTCTGTTGCAGGACAATGCGGTTATTGCATATGAATCTAGGAAACTGAAGATACATGAACAGAACTATAGTGCCTATGATTTGGAGTTAGCTGCTGTTATTCATGCCTTGAAAATGTGGCGACATTATCTCCTTGGGAAAAAATTTATATTGATGACTGATCATATTAGTCTTAAATACTTCTTTTCCCAAACTGATCTGAATGCAAGACAGGCCAGATGGCTGTCCTTTCTAAGTGAATTTGACATGGATATAAAACATATCAGAGAGAAAGAAAATAAAATTGCTGATGCTTTAAGTAGAAATGCTTTTCAAATTATAGGCAGTAGTGGAATTATTTCCCAGTTTGATTTAGAAGAGTTAGTGAAACAGGAAATAGACCAGGATCCCAATTATGAGAATATACAAGTGAAAATCTGGAAGAAGGAGATGGTTGATTTCACTCAAAACTATAAAGGATTGGTTTGTTATAAAAACAGATTGTATATTCAAAATGTAGAAACTCTAAAAATGGAGATTTTAGATGAATATCACAAACAACCATACGCAGGACATCCAGGATATCAGAAAATGTTAACAGCTTTGAAAAAGAAGTTGTTTTGGCTAGGAATGAAGCGAGATGTAGCAGAATATTTAACTAGATGCATGGAATGTCAACTAGTCAAAGTTGAGCATCAACATGCTGCTGGCCTTTTGAACCCTTTGCCGATTGCAGAGTGGAAATGGGACATAGTTCCATGGATTTCATAACAGTATTACCAAAAACCAAATACCAGCATGATTCGGTGATGGTGGTAGTGGACACTTTAACAAAAGCTGCACATTTCATACCAGTGAAACTACCTTTGGGACAGCTCAAGTAGCAATTGTGTTCCTGAAGGAGGTAGTAAGACTCCATGGAGTTCTGAAGGTGATTATGTTTGACCGAGATGCTAAGTTTACAGCAGCTTTTTGGAAAGGGCTATTTGGAGGGATGGGTACCAAGTTGAATTTTAGTACTGCTTACCACTCTCAGACAGATGGTCAAACAGAGAGAACTAATCAAATTCTGGAGGACATGCTGAGAATGTATGTGATGGATAGGCCAGCAAAGTGGGAAGATTATTTTCTCTTAGCTGAATTTGCCTATAACAACAGCTACCAATCCTCCATCAAAATGAGTCCGTTTGAGGCACTGTATGGAAGAAAATGTCGTACTCCTTTGAGCTGGAGCCAGCCAGAAGATAAACTAATGTTGGGACTAGATGCTTTACAGGAAATGGAAAGAATTGTTAAACAGATACAAAGAAACATCAAGATAGCGCAAGATCGCCAGAAAAACTATGCTGATAAGAAACGGGTGCACCGAAAATTTAAAGTGGGAGAGCATGTGTATTTGCGCATTAAACCAAAAAAGAGTACACTTTATGCTGGAAGTTGTGCAAACCTAGCTCCTAGATATTGTGGTCCTTTTGAAGTATTAGAAAGGGTGGGACCAGTATACCACCCCATGTTAGAGTCCATGATGTGTTTCATGTTTCGTTATTAAAGAGATATGTACATGATGCTTCTCACATAGTTGATTGGAATGTTGTACAGGTGGAACCAGAAGGGGAATTTCTGCCAGAACCGCTTCAAATATTGGAGCGGGAAGAAATTGAATTGAGAAATCGAACAGTAACAAGATTAAAGGTGCAGTGGAAGCACTTTACTACTGAAGAAGCTACCTGGGAAAGAGAAGCTGAAATGATGGAAAGATATCCATTTTTGTTTGAAAAATGAACTCTAGTAGTCAAATAACAACACCGAAGACGGTGTTTTCTTTTAGACGGGGAATCTGTAACACCCCTAGTTTATGTGTTTTTAAAACTAGACATTTGAACTCTAATCCTAAGGGGAGTGGACCCCAAAGGACAAGTATTTTGTGAATGTAATTAAATATTTAAATTGGAGGAATTGAAGAAAATGATTTTGTGCAGATTGACCAAAAGAAGAAATTTGAGATCACTCGCTAAGTCCATGAGGATGGATGAAGGCAAATACTTCCCCACAATCTTTCAAAAATCCTTGAAAGAAATTTTTTCTAATTTAGATTTTTGAGGAAAAATCTAAATTCCCCAATGATGAGGAAAATAGTTGGGAAGAGGTAAAGAATGCTAGAAAAGCTGGGGAAAATCATAAAACAGCTTTAAAAAAAAAATCCGTAAATAGGGAAGCCTAGGCAAACAAGAAGAAAAGCATCATGATATTATGGACGCAGAATTAGAAACAGGCTTTGGGGAATAACAGCTTAAATAAGCTTCTCTTATACAGATTAGAGGTTGATCTGTACTAGGAGGGATCTCAGCTCGGGGGTGAATTCTGAAGATAAACGAATTCTAAGGTTGGGTGGATTGGTCATCTAATTAAGTGGTATGCACAGTTCAGTTTTAATCTTATGTTATGAATTGTAGATGTAAATTTTTATGTTGCATGGAAAGTATTGTATATGCATGCTGTGTGTGATACTATTCCATACATTTAAAAGAAACTTCAGCAGATTTAGCCTTCAATTCCTATACAGTTGTAGGAATCACATGTATGGGAAAGAATTCATCAGAATCTCTAAACCATAACTGGTTTAAATCTGAGAATACATATTTCCCAAAAGAAATTTAATGATTTAACTTTAATCTGCTTCTGGTTTAGTAATTAATTCTAGCATGTATACATAGTGAAAATTAGCATGAGATGCATGTTACAATGGCTAAAAGTAGAATCAGATGAATGGTAAGTTGAGTTAGAAATAAATTGGCTAAACTTGACATAAGGGCTATAGTAAATATGTCAACCATGCACAAAGGAAGTAGAATAGAAACACATTTCAGTATGTAATCATCCATTTTTATCAGTCAAAATGTCATGAGAAATAATTGTGTAAGTGTCCACAGTAAATTAAAAATGAGACGAATATCTAAGATTTACTATAAGAGAATTCTCAGATCACACTTATAGTTATCACGACCAAAATGGGTGAATTTTATCATTATATCTATCCTGGTAGTAGAAGAAAGATAAACTTCAGACCATTAAATTATTGTGTATATATAGACACTACCAGGACATGCAATAAACTTTCTACAGAGTGGTACATAAATGAATGAGAATCAAGTCATTATGAAAAAAATAAGTTAGACCTGATTGATATATGTAACAAGATAGTTCCTCAGTTACATGCATAGAACTACTGTGCAATTCTGTTTACATACAAAATATATTACTCGGGATTATTCAAACTACCCATTAACAGAAATTTGTGAACCGGACTGAAGGGTCGGCTTAATAGACTGATGAAAGAAACTGGGAATATTATGCCAGGAGAATAAAACCATAGAATACATTCAGTTATATTAGATTAACAACAACAGAAGCTATATTCTCTTTGAACAGGAAACTCTATACATCGATAACAAATTTAGCAGACGATACTATACTAGAAGAAGATTTCTAACAATTAAATATTATAAACAAAAATTTTGGAACACGACCCGTATAGATTTTAATTGACGAGGAACTAAAATTACTATACATAACGTTTCCATCGAAATTCACACTGAAAATCAGATAGAGAACTGAGTTATATACATATATGTACACATATAAATCTATATGACAGTGAACTCGGTTCCAGAATTGAAACAAATAGATTCTCTCCCCTTGGAGGAGAATTCAACCAAAGTTATTACTAAAAAATTATTACAAACTTATAACCCTGATATCCAAATTTCTCCGGTAGGAGAGAAGGAATTTAAATAGGGTAAACTAAATTATCGTTCCCTCTGAGGAATTTGTACGAGGCACCAACCTGTGAGTAAGAGGGAAGCGATATTAATAGTCGAGCTAAACGCATATAAGCAAAATGGTTAGCGGAGAGTGTGATAGTCGTCATATACCTGCAACGAATAAGAGATAGAGTACGTGAGGGAAAATAAACAAGAATAATAATTACAACCTGAATGGGAGGTTAAACCCCAAAAACGAAAAATAGCATTTATAGCTTACCTGACAATGTATTCAGGGAGCTTGGGCAACGGAGACACTAGAACCAACAAATACGCCAGGCTATTAACACTTGAGAAAAATCAAAATTTAGAAATGCAGAAGAAATAGCAATGGAAATTTTATGTCACCGGAAAGCCATGAGACGAAAATACCTTCTCGGAAGAACCTTGCAAATTCTCAAAACCAGGTGGAGGGAGTCAAATACGCATGAATGCCCAGGTCATCAACGCTTACTGTAGCTCACCGAAGCGAGAGCGAGCATGACAGTAAGGCAAAATCAAATTTCATATACACCGTTTGATAAGCACTGTAATTGAAGTGAAATCAAAGGAGAGCTATATAAAAAAAAATGGTTGACTAAGTTTTAATATATCCTAATCGTTAAACTCCAACTCTAAACTTATATACATACTAATATAATTAAAGCGCAGAGATAGGAGGATTGGAAGGTCGAACTGGATGAACGATATCCATTAAAAGTCGTTACTCGGGTTGAAGAGTGCGACGTCATAGTTCTCACATAGCTCCAGGAGGTGTGAGGAGCGACAGATATGAACGATTCCTCTGGCGTAGTAGGAGAACAAAATGATAAAACGAACTCTGGAACAGCTCTGTGGAAAACCCTCAATACGATAGGCGAAAATGAAGTCATATGTTGAACGAAAAAGTTTTATACGCCTTTGAAACCCTAATCTCAAACAATCACCACCATACACGTGGCTGGAGATGCCCAATTCCGAGCACTAAAAGGTAGTAAGTCTCGTAATTCCACAAGAATCCAAAAAGTTTAAGTCTTAATGTTCAATTTTAATGTAGCGTACCATCCAACTGGAATTGATACGAGGATGGGGTATAGTAAGTATGTGGAAATGAAAGGTGTATTAAACAGCTATAAATCTAAGTGTGATGGTATAACAATTCTGTGGGAATTATTCTTATAGGATACTGCAAAAAAATAAAAAAATTAATAAATAAATAAATAAATAAATTGTGTGGGAAAGTGAAGGGGAGGTGTGACACTCTATTGCAGATTATTTTGAAGGAATGAGGTTCTCCCTTGCTAGATAACCAATTCTTACCTTGTTATTTTTTTTTTTCCGTTGTTTGTTTTGCTCAAATTTTCTATCAGTTACTCTATTCGTAATCTCACTGTCACGGTTGTGTTTCTACAGGTAATGTAGACGCCATACGATTTTCATCCTCGACGAGACATGAGATACGTTATATCATTTGACACTAATTTCACCACCCTTGGCATTTTCAGTTCGGTATACACCTGGGCGGAGAGAAGCCATCCTCTCGTCGCACTATTCTACCTAAATTGTGCAGATAGTTAAATTTCTTAGGGTCATAAACAGTGTTTATTGTAATTCTAGACTTTGTCAGAGACTGTGACTATTAATGATTTTCATTCGTATGATGAAATCCCTTGAATAGTTTAATTTCTGGAGTGCGAGTGTGGCCTTTTAAAATACTGTTGCCTGAGGGGCTCAGATTTGGATATTTATATACAGAATGTATTTATTCTTCTTCCCTGATATTATTGACAACTCCATAAAGTTTTCTAGAATTTTCCAGATTATTATTTGAGGGATTTTCTCCTGTTACCTCGCATTAAATTATTTGTTTTTATGTCGGTTTAATATGATTGAATAAATAATGAATTCTCTGGGCTATTTCTCTTTTCGATTTCTTATCATAATAATGACTTCAATGTATAGAAGTCTCTCTATTTCCCGATTCTTCAAGTTTACAGTGACTCAGTCAATGAGAAATTACAAATGCTATCCATTGTATATATATAATATGACTCCCACAGGGAACTCTCCGTATTCCTAGGAGGTTGTAGTTCAATTGGAAGAGCTTCGTATGTCAAGCAAAATGTTCCCTGTAACTGTATACATCTAATTTTTGTTCTTTTGGTTTCATGATATAACAGTCCCAGTATATCAATGATTAATCTTACTTTCTTCACTGATATGTTATATAGATCTGGTGGATAGCTATCTGCTACATTCTTCAACACACACACACATATATATAGGGTACAGGCATTGGTTTTTTTTATAATTTCCCATGCACAGCTAGTTTTTCCAACAGATATTCAGTTGGACCCTCCCTCTTATAAAGGGAGTAATCCCATAGTTTTTATACATAACTCTCCTTTGATAGCTATTTCTAAAGTTGATAGTCATGTTTAGTTTCATTTCTTTACTATCTGAAGATAGATAAGCAGTACTAGAAATACATACTTTTCCATTATGTCCTTATTATAGAAGATATTAAAATATATATAAATAGACATGAGCTGCTGTATAAAAATTCTATATATCTGCACTTCACTTAGTTAATTCAATAAAGGGATATTCTGTCCTATATATATTTAATTTCCTACTGTTCACAGATTTAGGGAATTTCTTACTGTGTTGTTTGAATCAATTCCATTTTCCACAGAAGCAAATTAAAGTTACATAGTTATAAATGATGAGGTAACATAATCTCCAGATTTAAACCAGGAACTCATTTAGAGATTCTGGTTGATTTTCCCTCATATTTCTGATTCCTACAACCATGCAGAACTGTTAGAATTTAATTATTCTACCTTTCTGTAAATGTAAGGAACACTAGCACAACCAAAACATTGTAAGAATTATACAGGTACATTCATTAATCTTCCACTTAACAACAATTAATTTTTAATCATTCATAATACTGTGTGCATACCACTTTGGTAATTGACCGGTCCTCCCAATCGTAGAGTCCCTTTATCTCCAAAACTCACCCCGAGCTGAGACCACACCTAGAACAGACCAACCTCTGATCTGTTCAGGGATAGCTTATTTAAGCTTTTGCTCCCCAAAGCTTGTTTCTAATTTTGCGTCCAGAATATCAGGATTCTTTTCTTCCTGTTTGCCTAGGCTTCCCTATTTAGGGACTTTTAAAGTTGCTTTCTTCTTTTCCCAACTTTTTACCTCTTCCCAAATACTATCCACATCATTGGGGAAACTAGATTTTCCTCAAAATCTAATTTGGAAATAAATTCTTTCAAGAATTTTTGAAATATTTTTGGGGAATTATTTGCCTCTATCCATCCCCATGGATTTAGCAAGTGGTCTCACAATTCTCATTTTGGTCAATCTGCACAGAATTATTTTATTCAATTTTTTCAAAATAAAATATTTAATTACATCCACATAATACTTATCCATTGGGGTCCACTCCCCTTTGGATTTAAGTTCAAATGTCTAACTTTGACAGAACATAAAACTAGGGGTGTTACATATTCCCCCTCTGAAAGCAAACACCATCCTCGGTGTTGATATTTAACTACTAGAGTTCATTTTTCAAACAAAAATGGATATCTTTCCATTATTTCAGTTTCTCTTTCCCAGGTAGCCTCTTCAGCAGTAAAGTACTTCCACTGCACCTTTACTCTTGCTACCGTCCGATTCCTCAATTCAATTTCTTCCCGCTCCAATATTTGAAGCGGTTAAGGAAGGAACTCCCCTTCTGGTTCCACCTGTATCACATTCCAATCAACTATGTGAGAAGCATCATGTATATATCTTTTTAATAATGAAACATGAAACACATCATGAACTTTAACATGGGGCGGTACGACCAGCTTGTAAGCCACTGGTCCCACCCTTTCTAACACTTCAAACGGACCACAATATCTAGGAGCCAGTTTCGCACAACTTCCAACATAAAGTGTGCTGTTTTTTTTGGTTTAATGCACAAATACACATGTTCCCCCACTTTAAATTCCTGATGTACCCTCTTCTTATCAACATAGTTTTTTTGGCGATCTTGTGTGGTCTTAATGTTTCTTTGTATTTGTTTAAAAATTATTTCCATCTCTTGCAAGGCATCTGGTCCCAACATTAGTTTATCCTCAGGTTGGCTCCAACTCAAAGGTGTATGACATTTCCTTCGATAGAGTGCCTCAAACGGGCTCATTTTAATGGAGGATTGATAGCTGTTATTATAGGAAAATTCAGCTAAATGCTAGTAGTCTTCCCACTTTGATGGCCTATCCATCACATACATTCTCAGCATATCCTCCAAAATCTGGTTAGTTCTCTCTGTCTGACCATCAGTGTGAGGGTGATAGGCAGTACTAAAGTTCAACTTAGTGCCTATACCTCCAAATAGACCTTTCCAAAAGGCTGCTGTGAACTTAACATCTCTGTCTGAAACAATCATCTTTGGGACCCCATGTAACCTTACTATCTCTTTTAGGAACACATCTGCTACTTGGGTTGTCCCAAAAGTAGATTTCACCGATATAAAGTGTGCAGCTTTTGTTAAAGTGTCTACTACCACAATAACTGAGTAATGCTGGTACTTGGTTCTGGGTAATCCTGTTATGAAATCTATAGAAACGATGTCCCATTTCCATTCTGCAATCAACAAAGGGTTTAAAAGTCCAGCAACATGTTGATGCTCAACTTTAACTAGTTGAAACTCCATGCATCTAGCTAAATATTTTACTACATATCTTCTCATTCCTGGCCAAAACAACTTTTTTTTCAAAGTTGTTAACATTTTCTAATATCCAGGATGCCTTGCATATGATTGTTTGTGATATTCATCTAAAATCTCTCTTTTCAAAGACTCCACATTGGGAATATATAATCTGTTTTTATAACAGATCAGCCCTTTTTTATTTTGAGTGAAATCAGTCTTTTCTTTCTTTAGTAGTTTCACCTGTAGTGTTTCATAATTTGGGTCCTGGTCTGCTACCTTTTTCACTAAATCTTCGAAATCAAACTGGGCACTACTCCCAATGCCGTTTATATTTTGACAAGCATTTCTACTCAAGGCATCAGCAATTTTATTTTCTTTCCCTCTGATATGTTTTATGTCCATATCAAATTCACTCAGAAAGGACAACCATCTGGCCTATCTAGCATTCAATTCAGTTTGGGAAAAGAAATATTTAAGACTAATATGATCAGTCATTAATGTAAATTTCTTTCCAAGAAGATAGTGTCACCACATCTTCAAGGCATGAATAACAGCAGCTAATTCCAAATCATAGGCACTATAGTTTTGTTCATGTGTCTTCAGTTTCCTAGACTCATATGCAATCACTGAATTTTCCTGCAAAAGGACTCCTCCCAACCCCTCTCTACATGCATCTGTACATACAACAAATTCTTTATCAGAATCCGCAATTTTCAATATATGGGCTGTGGTGAGTTTTAGTTTTAATTGGTCAAAACTGTTTTGGCATTTTTCAGTCCACTCAAATTTGACCGCCTTTCTTTGTAGTGAGGTTATGGGGTATGCTATGGTAGAAAATCTCTCCACAAATCTGCGATAATAACCTGCAATCCCCATGAACGATCTCACTGCTGAAACATCTGTTGGCACGGGCCATTATTTAATAGCCATTATCTTTTTAGGATCAACAGCCATCCCTTGTTCAGAAATAATATGACCCAAGTACTAGATCTTGTCCTTATAGAATTCACATTTACTGAATTTTTCATATTACTAGTTTTCTTTCAAAGTTTGCAATACTATCCTCAAGTGCTCTTTGTGTTCTTCCTCACTTTTTGAGTAAAATAAAATATCATCTATGAACAAAAGTACAAATTTATCCAAGTACTTATTTAACACACTGTTCATTAAGCACATAAAGGTGGCAGGGGCATTTGTCAACCCAAAAGGTAGGACTACAAATTTGTAGTGACCATACCTGGTTCGAAAGGTTGTTTTGTTGATGTCTTCTTCTATAATTCTGAGTTGGTGATAACCAGTCCTTAAGTCAATCTTCGAAAATACTGAAGCCCCTCTCACTTGGTCAAAAAGATCATCAATTATGGGCAAGGGGTATCTATTTTTAATGGTCAACTTATTCAGTTGACAATAATCAATGCACATCCTAAAGGTTCCATCCTTCTTTTTCACAAATAGAATCGATGCTCCCCAAGGTGACACACTCGGTCGAATATATCCCTTATCCAGTAATTCTTGCAATTGCATTTTTAGTTCCATGAGCTCACGGGGACTCATTTGATAAGGGGCTCGGGAAACAGGTGTTTCTCCTGGCACCAAATCGATTGAAAATTCAATCTCTCTTTTGGGGGGAAGATGAGGAATCTCATATGGAAAGACTTCCTTAAACTCTCTTACTACTGGTAAAGCATCCAGCAGATTTTCTTTAGTTTTCTATTCTGTCTCTTCTACATGTACTGCATATACTTGGTATCCTTTCCTAGCTGTTCGTTTTAATTATAGTGCTGATATTTGTCTTACAGAGATAGGTTTTTGTTTTCCCTTGAGGAAAAAAGGTTTCCCTTCTTCATCTACACAATGCAGGGTCTTATCCCAACAGTTCATCATGGCCTTCTTCTTCTCCAGCCAGTCCATTCCTATTAGCAAGTCATATGAACCTGATGGTAGGATGTTTAAATTCACTTCTGTTTGAAAATCATTTAATTTGATGGTTGTTTGAGGTAATTTATGAGTTACTTTCCTCTTGGTGCCAGTGGCTAACTGCACTAACCAGGACTACTGAAATTTTTCAGTTTTGAGATTGCATTTTTCTACAATTTTCGTACTAATGTAACTCAAAGAAGCACCCAGATCAATCAAAATGGTAACAAATTGGTCAGAAATCTTACCCTCCATTTCAGCCATGGTAGCTTGGTGTTCTGCTTGTCGATTCTCCAAGGCTGCACTGATAGTGGGGATATTTCTTGCTATGTCATTTATTGTGGTAACATTCTGCATCCCTCATAATCATCTGAATGTTTCGGTGGGGACAATCCCTCAAAAGATGGGGTTCTCCACATCCCCAACATTTAAAAGGTTCCCTCATTTTGAATGTGCCTTCCTTCTTATTTCCTTCATCTAGTTGTTTGGAACCAATTTGGGACTGAGTTGTTTGGCTTTCTTTTGGTTTATTAAAATTTTTCCTCTGGTGGTCCCTACCAAAGTTCTTCAGATAAGTTGGTTTCTGTTTCTTTCCTTTGAACTCAACCTTGTTTAGCCAGCCTTTTCCACGCTCAGCCTTTCCTTTAAACTGTTGATAGCATAATCTAGCCTTCCTCACTGCCTCGTCCATATTTTTTGGGTTATCAAACTCGATCTTCTCTTTGTACACAGCAGGCAAATAGTTCAGAAACCTTTGCACCTTTGCCTTCTCTTCCCTAATGTAAGGGACATATCTCAATAGATTGGTAAACTTGGTGAAAAACTCATCAATTGTGAGCTATCCCAGTCTAAATTCATGGAATTCCTTTGCTTTATCATCATAATAACGTTCATTTAAATAACATTTTTTAAACTTAACCTGGATGTATTCCCAAGTAACTGTCTTTTCATCAATGCCATGAACCATTTTTGTCTCCTCCCACCACAAGGTAACCTTACCTTGTAGCTGGTAGACAGCCAATCTGGCTTTCAAATTGCTTTCATATTCATAGACCTGGAAATACTTAATCATGTTCAACAACCAGGCTTCAGCATCTTCCTCCTTCTCCCCATCATAGGAGGGAGGTTTGATCTTTCATAATTCCCCCTGTAATTCCTTTTCCTGTTTATACTGATGCCTAACAGCATCATCATCCTTAGACTCATCATTCTTCCTCTTCCCGGAACCTTCACCCTCTTGGCTATTCCGCGAAGTTAATTCTCTGATGAGCTTTTCCTGATCCTCACTGGCTAATGACAATCTGTCATTCTGGCTTCTTAGCTCAGCCATTTCTCGTTGCAAAATGTGCAACATAGCCATCACCGGAGCATTAGGATCTGGTGTATTATCTTCATCACGCAGATCGACATAAATTTCCTCACCTTTTTCCATTCCAGCACCACTGTACACTAAACAACACAGATCAGAAATAATAATTTTTTTTTTTTCAATAGTAAATCAATTATACAGTGAGCACACACAACAACAGCCCAGTTTTGTATAACATGAGCTCTGATACCATTTGTAACGTCTCTTCCTTACCATAAATTTTTTTTTCTAGTTATAATTCAACTCTAATTTTCCTATCAAATTTCGTCATTTACGATCTGCCATGGAATAGGGTCTCCATTCCTATTTGTATATGTATTACTGTATGACAATATATATATATATATATATATATAATTTCTTTCCCACAAGAGGGTTGGGCATCATTTTACTACCTCTAACCCCATACCACACTACTATACCTACATTTTACCCCCAATACCCTTGTTGTATGTTTACTATTGATCTCCACGCATATGTATCTCTATGCGTATTTAACTATACTTTTCAACATTCGCACAAAATGCCTCTTTGGATTTTACGTTAATATGATTCGTTGGCTTGAATATCCGAACCACTTCCAATATTAAAATCTTATGTCGCATGTCACTTATACGAGGCATCACATGGTCAATTGGTGTTATTTAAGACTAATGTCGACTTTTTGTATAGTTGGTGTGGCCCTTGGACGATGTGAATGTGCGTTACAATCACATCATAGTGTTTCACATACACTTCCATTTAATGTGATATTGCTACGGGAATGGGTGTATCACTTTCTGCGACATTCCTTCTGTCTCGTTGGAAAAGATGGCTCAGGGTTTTGGCCTACGAGACCCCTTAAATTTTAGACGTCCCTTTATGAAATTCCACTCTATAGTGTCTTTTGTCATTTCACTGATTTTTTTATAGCGTTCACAGGCCGAGTTGGACGTCTTCAAGTTCAATCTATATGCCATGCTGGAGTATGGTTTAATTTTCGTCTACCAGGTGACATTAATGAAGTACTTGAGAAATCAATTTCATATATCCATGAATTGATGTATTGGTATTAATGGCCATTGTCTCCTCTCGATCTGCGTATAAGCTATGGATCCTAGGCCATCTGGATGGTGGCGATCGATTCACCCATTAGGGTTTCGTGACTTCTCTGGATTGGATGTGGTTATATAAATCTCTGTTTTAGTGTTGAGGTGGTTTCTTTGCCCTTCATTTGTTTTACTTACATCTCAGTGTCGAGGCTCTGCACGCTGAGGAGCTAAACATTGGCTCGCCCAGACTTTTGGCCTACCTACCTATCAATCGACATTTAATCCAGGTATTAGCCTTTATGCACGCCTTTCATTCTACCTTGAAGATCACGTTCTGACTCTATAGCTTGATATATATCTTTCTCTGTGGAAATTTCGAGAACTGGTTATATGAATTAATTTCATTCTTGTAGTCTTGTTCATGGTCTAACCCTCGTTTGGGTCCGTTAAACAAACTTCTCATGGCAGTCTCCTGTACTAATATATTGGTTTTTTTTTTCTTACACCACCATCTCTACGTCTATTTCATTTAACCTTTGGTTACTGGTGCTTGATACTAATACGCCGGACTTCTTAATAGGGCATACTTCTGCTCGTCCTTTACGACTTGAATGATGGGTTCGAATGGCGAGATGTTGACTTTGCTGTCTCTTCTTCGGCGAGCGATACACCTTAGGCAAGAATCAATTTCCTTGTCTCATTGTTAAGGGGTTTTCCTCATTTCCTTATTTAACTTCTGGTTTTCTAATTTATTAACCTTATGCCTCTACCTCTATTGCAGATTATTTTGAAGGAATGAGGTTCTCCCTTGCCAGGTAACCAATTCTTACCTTGTTATTTTTTTTTTTTCCGTTGTTTGTTTTGCTCAAATTTTCTATCAGTTACTCTATTCGTAATCTCCCTGTCATGGCTGTGTTTCTACAGGTAATGTAGACTCCATACGATTTTCATCCTCGACGAGCCATGAGATACGTCATATCATTTGACACTAATTTCACTGCCCTTGGCATTTTCAGGTTGGTATACACCTGGGCAGAGAGAATCCATCCTCTCGTTGCACTATTCTACCTAAATTGTGCAGATAGTTAAATCTCTTAGGGTCATAAACAATTTTTATTATAATTCTAGACTCTGTCAGAGATTGTGAATATTAATGATTTTCATTCGTATGATGAAATCCCTTGAATAGTTTAATTTCTGGAGTGCGAGTGTGGCCTTTTAAAAGACTGTTGCCCGAGGGGCTCAGATTTGGATATTTAGATACATAACGTATTTATTCTTCATCCCTGATATTATTGACAACTCCATAATGTTTTCTAGAATTTTCCAGATTATTATTTGAGGGATTCTCTCCTGTTACCTCGCATTCAATTATTTGTTTTTGTGTCGGTTTAATATGATTGAAGAAATAATGAGTTCTCTGGGCTATTTCTCTTTTCGAATTCTTATCATAATAATGACTTCAATGTATAGAAGTCTCTCTATTTCCCAATTCTTCAAGTTTACAGTGACTTAGTGAATGAGAAATTACAAATGCTATCCATTGTATATATATAATATGACTCCCACAGGGAACTCTCTGTATTCCTAGGAGGTTGTAGTTCAATTGGAAGAGCTTCGTATGTCAAGAAAAATGTTCCCTGTAACTATATGCATCTAATTTTTGTTCTTTTGGTTTCATGATATAACAGTCCCAGTGTATCAATGATTAATTTGACTTTCTTCACTGATATGTTATATAGATCTGGCAGATAGCTATCTGCTACATTTTTCAACACAGATATATATATATATATATATATATATATATATATATATATATATATATATATATATATATATATATAGGGTACAGGCATTGGTTTGTTTTATAATTTCCCATGCACATCTAGTTTTTCCAACAGATATTCAGTTGGACCCTCCCTCTTATAAAGGGAGTTAATCCCGTAGTTTTTATACATAAATCTCCTTTCATAACTATTTCTAAAGTTGATAGTCATGTTTCGTTTCATTTCTTTGCTATCTGAAGATAGATAAGCAGTACTAGAAATACATACTTTTCCATTATGTCCTTATTATAGAAGATATTAAAATATTTATAAATAGACATGTGCTGTTGTATAAAAATTCTATATATCTGCACTTCACTTAGTTAATTCAATAAAGGGATAATCATGTCCTGTATATATTTAATTTCCTACTATTCACAAATTTAGGGAATTTCTTACTGTGTTGTCTAAATCAATTCCATTTTCCACAGAAGCAAATTAAATTTACATAGTTATAAATTATGAGGTAACATAATCTCCAGATTTAAACCAGTAACTGGTTTAGGGATTCTAGCTGATTTTCCCTCATATTTATGACTCCTACAACCATGCAGAACTACTAGAATTTAATTATTCTACCTTTCTGTAAATGTAAGGAACACTAGGACAACCAAAACATTGTAGGAATTATACAACTACAGTCATTAATCTTTCCACTTAACAACAATTAATTTTCAATCATTCATAATACTGTGTGCATACCACTTTGGTAATTGACCGGTCCTCCCAACTGTAGAGTCCCTTTATCTCCAGAACTCACCCCTGAGCTGAGACCACACCTAGTACAGACCAACCTATAATCTATTCATGGATAGCTTATTTAATCTTTTTCTCCCCAAAGCCTGTTTCTAATTCTGCGTCCAGAATATCAGGATGTTTTTCTTCCTGTTTTCCTAGGCTTCCCTATTTAGGGAATTTTAAAGCTGCTTTCTGCTTTTCCCAGGTTTTTACCTCTTCCCAACTACTATCCACATCATTGGGGAAACTAGATTTTCCTCAAAATCTAATTTGGAAATAAATTCTTTTAAGGATTTTTGAAAGATTTTTGGGGAATTATTTCCCTCTATCCATCCTCATGGATTTAGCAAGCGGTCTCACAATTCTCATTTTGGTCAATCTGCACAGAATTATTTTATTCAATTTTTTTCAAAATAAAATATTTAATTACATCCACACAATACTTATCCGTTGGGGTCCACTCCCCTTTGGATTTAAGTTCAAATGTCTAACTTTGACAGAACATAAAACTAGGGGTGTTACAACATGTCTTTAGATATAAGTATCTATATGTTACATTTCTGTATGCCACTTTCTATTTAGCATTCATTCCTAAATAACCTGTAAAATTTACTAACGAAATAATAAAACACTAAATTACAAGAATATCACTTTTCTGTGAGGTACCTAACCTCATATCTTGACCCATCTCTAGGTTTTAGACACTCTGAGAGTTGGTCCTTTATAGAGTATGTATGTGCAACTATACAGATGTAACTATTTCCTCTATAGTGATTTCTGTTAAATGTACAGACCAACAAAAGATAACTATACTAATAAAATTTTCAATTCTCTCAACATCGAGTTAAACTCAGAATTTGAATACTAACATGGCTATTCTATCATTTCCAGTAATTCATCACAATGTTCTAAATTAACTCAAGGAGCATTCAAATTTTAATTTGCATACCACTTAGGTTTGACTACTTGTCTCCCAACCTTAGAGCTCTTTCTCCATAGCTCACCCCCGAGCAGAGATATTTTTCTCCAGTTATAGATAAACCCTTGTCTATCCAAAATCTTCTTATATAAGCATTCATTCCCCAACTTGTTTCCCTTAACTGCGTCCAGTTAATTCAGGATTTTGTATTCCTGTTTTCCTAGGCTTTCCCTTTGTTTCTTCCACAAAGGTACTTTTAAAGCTAGATTTTCTTCTTCAAGCTTTATTCCACCTCTTACCAATAATTTCATCTTTATTGAATTATTTGGATATTTATCTCCAAATCTAATTTTAGTATCTTACTTTATTCCTTCGAAGGATTTCTACAATTCTAGGAAAGTCTTACAACCTTATCCATCCTCATGGATTGGGATTCTAGATATCAAATCTGAATCTAGTCAGTGCACATTAATTTCCATTTTATTTTATTAACTTAATTTAATAAAATATATCCATCCTCAATATGTTCTTTCAAGTCCACTTTGACCCTTAAAGTTCTTAACTGCCCTATTTTAAAAAGTAGCAATTCAGGGACATTACAGAGTGAGACAGGGAACTGTTAACTCAGTACCCTCAAGATGAAGGTTCCGATTTGGTTGTTCCCTACAAAGAGGTTAAACACAAACATAATGGTCGGACCATTTTCATGTTTAAGCTTAAAGAAAAATAATCGAGAATATTAATATTTGTTTTCTGAATGAAAGTAAAACATACTCAAAGCTTTATCTGAAAATTATAACCAACATTGTAGTTATCAACTCTACAATTGAAAGAAATGGTCTACAGAGTTTTTCTTTCAAAATACCTGAGTAGCAGGGTTTTTCTTAAATGTTGATAAATGTAACAAAGATAAAAAATTTAATTCTTTAGACATAAATAAGAATTACTGTGTAATTTCCAAAAACGCCACATTATATATGCAAATATAAATATATTCAAGAAATTTATCACTATAACAGTAAACAACTCAGGCTTAGAAAACCTTTGTAGAAGAATGATGACTATAAATCGTTACGAAGAAGAATACACCCAAAAACTTAGTTAAGGTTTACAAGTAATTACTATCCAAAACAACCAAATGTACTTGCGATGGGATTAACCCAGTAAAGAAAGGGTAAACAAGAAATCATAATCATAAATATATTCTACTGTGTATAAGAAAAATATAAGAAAGGATTTGTAATAAGACTACAACCGAAACATTCAATAAAATTCAAAGCTTATATTCCAGCAAGTGTAAAAGTATATATATATATATATATATATATATATTTGAGTCTGAATAAGAAAAAGTTTAAAGAATAACTGTTACATAAAACTACCCGGCATGCCCATATATGGTATTGGCCTTAAATAAAGAGTTAACATTTTTTATAATAGATTTAAAACAAAACTCTATAGCGAGTCATAAACCCTCCACAAGCCCAAATTTTCTAGGACAAAGTGGTTCACAACAAAGGGGTACCTAACAAAGCCGAAAGAAGTTAGAGAAATGATGAGTGAACTTCATGGAGTGCATCCTTAAAAAAGAAACAACAAACAAACCTGTGAACAAAGTAATTGTCAAAGAAATCAGTAAACAACCAGCCTCAAATCCTAGAGAGTTTTAGAATAAAATTATTATACTGTGCTACAAAATTACTTGTAATAAGTTTGTCGCTGAAGTATAAGAAGCAGATCCTGTAAGTGTTACCAATAAATTGAAGGTAAGAATACCGGTTGAGCTCAAGACAAATAGACGAGGTTCGTGTGCAAACAAATAAAAAGAATATAGTAAGGGTTTCATGATCGATTTTCTGGAGCTTGCCCAGTTGAGGAAAGAGCCTTTATTCTCTAGAGCTTAAAATCACTACGGTGGCCTAAGGGAAAAGCATTAGAGCTTAAGACCAAAAACGAGATTGAATTCATGATAGTCGTAAAAACAAAACTTGTGAAATTAACTATGGAACAAATAAAAACTATAACACGACATATGCTCGCGCGAGGAGACTTATGGCATGGTAAACAATAGTAGCAAGAAACCCAAAATAAACTTGTAAAGAATCACCATGCTTTTGGTTTCTGAAAATTTGTCAACACCGGAGGAAACCCTAATGGGTTGTTGCAGAGGCGGAGAGGTTCTCCAACGGAGCAAGGGTCGAAATGACCGAGAAGCAATGAAAGAGGTTATTGGGAATAGGGTAATTATCGTAACCCTAATTCTTTTCCACCGTTGGAGGCCGAAACATGAGATCAAGGGCAGAGAATTCACCATATGTCCACTGTAATGGCGTGAACATTGACAAACTAGACTGAATAGCCATCAACACTTCCAGATTCACTGTATGGAAAAGGGTTAACCATTAAATTACAAATTTATTGCAATAAACATGGGTACAATGAATTTAGTTAAGGCCGTATGGTGGTTGACTGGTTGATTACTCCAAAAAATTCAAGCCAGGAATTAACCTTAGTAAACTTCGTCTATTGTGTATATAATGTATTAAACATAAATTCTTGACATATGTTATTAAATGCGGGACATATATTATCTAAGTGCATGACACTTGTTAAGTCTTGCGTGGAATAGACAATACTAATGCCAATGTAAAAATCAAAATAGGATGTAAATGTCAGTTTAAGTTTTGTAAACAATTTTTTTTATTTTGATGGTTATAATGATGTATGCTACACATTTTATGTCTATGATGATCATAAAAGAAGAGAAATAAGTACTCCAAGATCATTATAGCTTGTTGACTTAACAAGTCAAGAAGGTTGCAGGTGTTGCAAATGTTTTGAAAATGATAATAGATGTAAGAGATAAACAATCTAAATGAAATTTCTTTTCATCTTGAACCCTCTTAGTATGGAAAAGGTTACAAATTCTTTCTTCCTAGGTTGTTTTTAGAATATACCAACATCCAGTTTCACTCCAAAGTTCATGACAATTAGTTCTTATGTTTTCCTTTCATTTTATTCTTAGTGCTGGTCACTATAGATAATTTTGGTTAGAAACGGTGTGGTTGATCTTCTCCCTATAATACCATAGCTTCCTTTTCCCCTCTAGGTCCTTATCAGTCCACAATTTATCCTTAAATTTGCAGGTAATAATAGATTTAATATTATCCTTATTTTCTCACAAGATGTCCTCTTTTGTCCCATAGTAGTCCACCCAAGACTAGGCATCATCTAGATCTTCCTCCACTGATATACTGCAACACGACACCTCACATACATGATTATATGGATATAGTGCAACCCTATGCCTCAAATACATATAAAATAACATCGGTGTGAAGAATCTCGAAGAGGGACATTTTTTTACTCCAAACACATATACAATAAATTTTTCATCCTCCAATAATCCTTTTCACAATGCTATAATTCAAGTTTAGCTCATGATGACTATAAAATTATGTTATTTAGTATGAACATTGAGATATTATAGTTCTGTGACACACACATCAAAATAAATATAGAATGAATTACACATCAAGCAATATAAATATCATGGAAATTGAAGTATTTTATTTATGATGGGCATTAATTTTTTTGTTATTACTATAATTCAATGTGCTAAGATAGTTATTACTTTATTATTTTTAAATATTATGTTATGTTACAAGATCTTTCTTATACTAAATTATAATGCACTATTAATATATTTTTATTAACTAGTAATAATATTACATTAAACACTTTTTTTCTTTTCTTCAATTTCAATTTTAATTCTTTTCTTTTAACTTTTAATCTATCTTGATGATATTACATAATCTTCATGCATTATATATAGTATTTAAAAATAAAAAGATTAACAACATAATATTCTAGTGTGAATGTGAATATCTAAATACTCATACTTCTTTTTAATTAAATTGTTTTATTAGATAAATATATAGACGTAAACTTCCAACTATAATAGGAAATTTATAACTAAATCGTGACATTAATTTTTTTAATGAAATTATTTTATAAAATAAATGTAATTCGGCCATTTACAATTAAATAGTGATCACTTTATGCAAATATTGAAGTGAATGATATTTTATGATAATGGAGAAAATTATTTCAAAAAATTATTTCAAACAAATTACATAAAATTTATATTTAAATTATTTTAAAAAATAAATGTAATAGGTCATTTATAATTAAATAATGACCACTTTATGCAAACATTGATGTGAATGATATTTTATAATAATGGAGAAAAGTATTTCAAAATTTTATTTCAAGCAAATCACTTAAAATTTATATTTAATAACTTGGAATCATTTGTAAAAAAATAACTTTAATTATCTGTTTTAAAAAAATTGAAACCATATTTAAAAATTATCTTCCCAACTATTTGAAAGCCATTATCATAATACCAAAATTTGAATTATCATATAAATCAAAACTTATATTTATCTGGAATAAAATCATTTACATATCATCACTCAATAATTCAAAACTTATTAAGATAATATTAAAATTTGAGTTACCACAAATAAATCAAAACTTATATTTATCTTTAATAAATTGAAATCATTTACTCACAACAAACTATTCCTACAAAATAAAATACAAAAATTATAATTATCAAATAATTCAATACCTATTAATATAATACTAAAAATTTGAGTTACCATCTTTAAGAAATAAATATTATTACATTGTCATGTTTAATCATGAATCAAAAATCCAATTTAAATATTCATTTAATGAAAAGGTGGCGGTGAGTCGAACAGTTTTGCGAGCGGTGAAATACGAGGCTGATTGGTAGTTTCAGGGGTTAAATATTTTGTTGCCGCATTCGCATTTCCACGGGATAGTAATCCTCTACACGTTTTTGAATGCACTGCAGTTTTGGAGTGATGGCGCACTGCACAGGATTACAAGGGTTGCACGCCCCGCATTTCTTGACACATGATGGTGGCCCGGAGCCACTAGTAACCTCGCTTCAGCCGTTTATATCATTCAATTGTACACCAATATATTTTATCCATTCCAATGCACATTTACATAATATATTGTGTATTTAATATCAAAGATTACAGATAAAACATGGACTCAGAAACGAAAGATTACAAAAAAAGCGGGGCCACGACGTTCCGACGAAGACGTGGTTTGTTTATCATTAATTTCTCTCTCAACGATCTCTGCATTATCAGCCAAATAAAAGGGTTACTGTATCATATTAGTGTTTTTGCAGGGATGTGAGAAAATAGTCTGTGCAGAATAAATTGAATACCCGATAAATTTTTTTACGTAAAGTAAAGGACACACCCCTAAAGCTCAATAATGTTATTAAAACACAAACGAGGATCTTCATCCTGGCATAACGTGAAAATGCAGTTTCCATAACCGCGTGTTTTTTTATGACAGCAGAAACCTCTTTCAATAACGTACTCTCTCACAGGTTTCTCTCACAAAAATCTAAGAGAATTTGTGGAGGAGAGTTTGCTATTCTCAATATTCAAGAGACTTGAATAGATTACATAAAAAGAACATTAACAATAAATGACACTCCAGTCAACTGAAGTAAACTTGAACTAACTATAACACCTTGCAAACAATGCATGACAGCTAACCATAGAAATAAATGTAATGACACCTAACAATGAAACAATTAGATAATATGTCAACTCACCAGGCAGATATCTCTTTGAAGAACATATTCTCCCCAGCAAAATCTCTTCGTATACTGTATTCTGCCTTGCTGTGTCTCCGAATATTGTATATATATTGAATCTGAAAAGCTACGATTGTAATAATAAAGGAAAAAGAAAAGGATAAAATGAAAAATAACGCATAAAGCATATAACCAAGTCATAATATTTAACCTTTAGATCGATCTAAATAGATTGAAAAATAAAAATATAATAAAAGAAACATAGAAATGTTAGAATTTTTATAACTCATAAAAACTCATGCATAAACAATTTTATGCTCAGAAAAATAAAAAATGTAAAAAAAAACTTTTAAGCAATTTTACTGAGATGTAAGCTTTTAATAAAATCTTAATAAATATTCTTTAATGTTTTCAATGTAAGCAATTAAAAAAACAATTCTTAAATGCCCAGTAAAAACTATATGCGGAATATGAAACTATAATGCCCAGTAGAAACATAAATACCTCCAGCCATTGGTGGCTCACAATATATGCAAAATGAAGAAAAATCCTTTATGCTTTGCACACCACAATTGAAACTTGAAGCTCCTCCTTTTCTCACAAAATATGACCTTCTTTTACCTCACGGCCCTCTTTATCTCTCCAGCTATTGGTGCTTCAACACAATAAGCACTTGTAAAATCCACGTGCTCAGAAAATCGTTTATGAGACAGCCAAAGATAAAAAAAAAAAAAAATAAGAGTTTAGATGCCTCAAAACTCTTTGTATTCGGCTGTTATAGTGTAACTTATGCAGCGTATTGGATGTAGCAAAATCAGCTAGTACAGCCCAGCAAAACGCAGCCTATACAGCCAGAAAACTATGGCTTGTATGGCCTGATCTTAACGCTCTGTCTGCTGTCCTGAAATCTGAAATCAACCTGTTGCTGCCTACAATTAAAGAACAGAACTTCACACAAGCAGAAAAAAAATATGAAAAGTCTTCCAAGCTCTGCTAATTCAAGTTGATGGTGTAAAACTGAAGGGAATGAATTAGTGAGCTTGGGGACCAAACAGAAATTTAATAGCCTAGCTCCCATCAAGCTTCTTCTGGCTATGTGTCAAATGCTCCACTCATCATGGCAGAGAACTGCAGTGGGAGTAATGGACCACTTTAGAAGCTCCCAACAAGAAAATTAATGAACTGCAGTTGATTTCCATAATTTAAGGAAATTACTGCAGTTAGTTTCCAAAAATTAAGGAAATCACTTCAGTTATCTTCCAGATATTTACTCCAGCTGTTTCCAGAAATAAAGGGAGTAGGCTTGAATTTTAGCAGTGGATGAGGGAGCGTAACATTCTCCCACTTGGTCCATACTTCCACTCTTAATGTCTCATCTAAAAACCCATTGATAATCTGTATTAAGTAATAGATACATGAATCATGGCGATAAATCCTCTAATGATGAGTATTATCTTCCATGTATTACTATGTATTTATTCTTATTAAAATTTATGTGGAAACAATTACTTAATGAATAAACCCAATG